>ML787677.1:292783-331801 GCA_009831015.1 Picea engelmannii | reverse complement strand
GCATATAACAAGAAAGTTGATCTATTGTCGAAAGAAGCTTTTCTTCTAGAGGAGGATGGGATATATTATGCACAAGGGAATGATGGAAATAAAACAAATTTTGTAAGATTGAATGTATAGAATTTTTTTTGCAAAAGTGTATGGGGAGCTGTAAATGAAAACTTTTTTGTTTTTTCATTTGGGTTTACAAAAACTGAGGAAAAATACTTTTACTTATGTATGAAAGGCAGTTTTATATTTGTAATGTTAGGATGAGCATAGTTATAAGGCTCATTGAACAATTGTATAGGAAGTCAAACCACTGTTGGAAGTCTTTGTATGAGAGTAACAAAATACTTGAATTCTTTTGACAGCATGATGTATGAGATTTTGTAACAAAATTCTTGAATTTTGTTTGGCAAGTCTTGATGTATGAGATTTTGTAACAGAACTTTTATATTAATGAGATTTTGTAACATAACTTGAAAAGTAAAAAAAAAAAATCATTGATAAAAAAAAAATAAAAAATTGACAAATTATAATTTATAACCAAAGGGTAAGAGAATATTTTGACCTAAATAGCGAAATCCAATACATCAAAACAAAGCGACTAAATAAAAACCTCGCATTCAACCTGCAATGCAGTTGTATCAATAATCTTGCCATTATTGATGCCGTCCTGCACTTTCTGAGCCCACCACTTGAGTGCATTACTTTGGTCCATTGATAGCCTTTTGAATACGTCTTTCCAAATGCTGTAAATTAATTTCTGATCAGCGAGCGAAAGGGTGTCAGCCACATCCATAATTCCTCTCTCCAATGCAGACAATTTCTCACCATTGATAGGGTGATGCGCAATCAGCATAACCATAGCATCCAGCCAATTGGTTAGAAAAGAAAACCGAAATGACGCAGGAGTAATTATCTCCCCATTCCCCATTGCATTTAGAATCCGATCAAATATAATATTTATTTTAACTTCCACGCCAATTCGAATGTATTTTGCTGAATTATGAAGGCAAATATCCTCGCAAAAGTTTTTAATAAACGTTTGATACAGTTTCCCATCGCAACGCCTGATAACGTCAAACAGCCACAACAGAGCAGACCAAGCACGAAGAGCGGCTTCTTCCACGTCAATAAACTCATTGAATTTAATACGTTCAACGTTGGCCCGAAACTCTTCTAACAGTACAGACCTGCACGTATCTGCAACAGCCTCAGCGGAGGACGTCTTTGCGGCCTCAAAGTATCCTACAATATATTTCTCCACTTCCGTACGAGATAGACTATTGTTCACAGACAACATGTCCTGTAAAGTGTGTTTCAGCATATCTAAATCCCCACAATCCGACTTGTCTTGGCTCATACCAAGTCTCGCAGCTAACTCCGGCAAAATGTTTATCTGCAAAGAGGATAGCATGGCTCGAAGTTTGGCTTCTTGCTCCAGACTCCAACGAACAGCATCCAAATATATCATGCATTTCTTTATGCCCTCATGAAATAGCATTTGAGAAACAACTGGTAGAATATCCAGGGCTTCATCCACACCCGAGAAACAAAAACCTTCGTCTGCTTCACACGAATACATGAGCTCAAAACATTTAAGATAAATCTCTCCACTAACAGAGCTTCCTATCTTTAGTTCACGAGGCCGCTCGCCCCAAGACCAGCGATGAGAAAGCCAGGCTTCATAAAACTCTGATTTTTTCAAAACTTGAGAATGTAGGTAGACATGATTTTCTTCGTCTCCATCTTCACCGATAAACTGTAATTTTAGGTCAGCTGTTTCTTGATCTCCAAATTCGAACAATTGTTGTTTCGCCATTGCTACTATTCTGAAGCTTACAGAAGATCCTCTTTTAAAAAAAAAACTCAACAAGGAACCCACGAATAAAAACAATATTCGCAGTCTTGCAAATTGTTTATCCACGTGATCACTTGTGTTCTTATGTTTTTTCTTTCATTAATGGTGTATTTATACATGTTCATGGCACCAAGGTCTCCTTATTTATTTATTTTCATAAAATGTTGAGGGTAAATATAAATTTTCATATGCATAAGCTTTGTTGTTTTGGGCCTTGAAAGTTGAGATGGCTTGAGTTGGACGGTGTCTCTTTATCCGAGTACGCGCAGAGTTTTGAGGAGGAGTTTCGCTTCCACAAGGATCGGCTGCGACTTAGCATGGATAGTGGAATCGACTCTCGTCTTACACCAGACAAATTCGGACGAGATCGGACTCGTTTGTAGGGAATATCTTTTCTCATCGATGGTGAGGTTTTAGTGGGTAAACTTTGCATGGTTAATAATCTCTTTGTTAGTAATTAGTCAATGTTCCAGTTAAGATCTATTTTAGTAAAAAAATTAAAAGTGGACGCACCTAATCTATTAATTAGAGAATTTGTTTTGTCATGTTTATCATATCCATGATGAGATTTCACGTTCAATCTTGCATGGTCAATAATCTCTTTGTTTGTAGGGAATATCTTTTAAATCCATGGTGGGTGAGATTTTACTATTTTAGTGGTTCAACTTTGCATGGTCATTAATCTTTTTGTTAGTAATTAGTGAAGGTTATTTTTTTTTTTTTTTTTGTTGAAATATCAATGTCTAATTGACTTTTCCATATTTTTGGAACTGTGTGAAAAGAAGTAGAAGTGTGGAATACATTTCATACTATAATTTCAAATTTGTATTTGTATTATTTATTGAGTGAAATTTTGAGGAAGGTCATTTGTTTTTTATGTCCGTCACTTTTACCCCAAGTGTTAAATTGTCTTGTGTTGTTATATATAAATTTGTGTTGTTATATATAAATTTGAGTAAGTCAGTGAATGGATATTCAATCAATTATTCACACTTTATGTGAATTAGGAGTATGGACTAATTAAAATTCAAGGATTGAGAGTGTGAAACTAATTAAAGTTTGTTTATTGTTATATTTAATCCTCCAACAAACCTTTTCCCAACCCCTCTTAGTGTGAGGCCTCGCTAGGGGACACACTATAGTAAACTAAACACCTAGAATTTATGATGGGTATATTATGAAATGGAAGGTCAAACTGACCCGTTAGGATTTTTTATAGCGGTAAGTTTTGACAAAAACTTCATGTGGGACATAGAATTATCCTTCCTACATTGATCCATGAGAAAAGAATGAGAAAACCCCACACTTCAAAGAACGTTCATTGTATTATTCAACAACTTGATGCCTCCTTACTCTCAACAAGTGTGTTTCACTATGAACTTCGGAACTACACTCGCTACCCGAGCTTGTATGGGCCAATATGCCAACACATGAGGCATATACCATGAGACATCTAATATTGAAGTATTCAAGTCATTCCACTCTAAAACTACACTAGCCACCCAAGCCTATATATGTCAACCCTTGAGGCCTCTAGCATGAAGCAAGTAACAATGGAGTATCCCAAGCTATTAAATAGGATTCATCATATAAAATACCATAAAGAAATACTATAGGTTACCCAATACCATGGGCCCATAAACTATGAATGATAATTCCATGATTCATTATATCAACATTGTTTTAACTACTCTATAATCTAGTCAACATTAACTTGGTATTCCCCCTTTAAACTTTACTTAGGATAAACACCTACCCCCTCAACCTTTATTAATAAGGTATTTGAGAATATACCATGTCATTTATCACCTAAGTCTACATATAGACTTTACACCACTTCAAACCAAGGGTACATCCATTTGCATATGTGATAAAATCCAACTCCATAAAAATAATTACAATTGTATACTTAAAAATGTAATTTTATAAAACATCAACATGTTTTATTGCCAACATCCCTCTCTACTCCAATTAAAGTTAGCATAATCAAACACTCCTTAAACAAATACTTTTCATTTTCTATCTATCTATCTATATCTATCTATCTATCTATCTATATATAGAAAGAAAGAATCATGCATACCAAAATATATAATACACCATTTGAATTGGCTTAAAAACCCATGAACCATTACGATTGTCATTATAAGAAACATATGCTTAGCAAAAGAAACAACTCCATGTTTTTCCTTGCATATTCAAAACTAAAACCACATCCACATCTTTCAAGCTCACTCTCTATTTCTTAAATTTGTAATTAGTTATATGGTTTAACTTGACATTAACGCCATTTTACCTCAAGCATCCAAATAAACAAAACTAAAACCACATCCTTCAATGTTTCAACATGCATATTCAAAACTAAAACCACATCCTTTAAGCTCACTCAACATTTCTTAAATTTGTAATTAGTTATTAACGCCATTTTGTTTCCAAGCATCGAAATAAACAAAACTAAAACCACATCCTTCAATGTTTCTCCATGCATATTCAAAACTAAAACCACATCCTTCAAGCTCACTCTCCATTTCTTAAATTTGTAATTAGTTACATGGCTTACATTGACATTAACGCCATTTTGCCTCCAAGCATCCAAATAAACATCCTAGCGAGTGTCACCCATACGTAGTGTGAACATGTGAGAATGTGCCTTCCCATCACCATATGGAAACCTTGAAGCACATCTAATCAAATTGTTTGGTTATAACTTGAAACACATATAGTTGATTGAAATTTTGAAGGTTATTTGCTTTTGGTGATTCTAGGAATATATATATTTTATTATGAATTTATTTGTTTTCAAGATTTAAGTAGCAAACATCTTTATATTAGTAAAAATATAAATTAAAGTTTTCTTAAAAGAGCTCTACTATAGGGGTATGATTTCATAAGTTATTAAGGGAAAGGTTCATCTACAATAGAGGCGTATGTCTTTTAGATGAATATCTACAAGCAGGGTTGGGAATATGGAGATTTTTTTAAATAATACTTTTTATGTCTCTTAGATGAGTATCTACAGGGTTAGGAATATGGAGATTTTTTTTCATAATATTTTTTAATTTTTAGTATCATATTTTTAAAATATGGGTGGCATTTAAAATATGGGTGACATTTAAAATATTCATCCACTTTACTTTATATTTAAAATATTTAAGTATTGGAAAATACATTTCAGGGGAAGTGTCTCTTTGTCTTAAAAAAAAAATAGATTTCTAGTAAGTCCTACTTTCGAGACTATGTTAAGTGAAAGTGCTTTGATCTTGGAAGTCTTCTTTCTATTACACTAGGTTTTGAAGGCATCTTCAAGACTTCCTCCTTCCTAGAGATTCCTAGGTTCTTAAGGTATACATGATTTTTGTTGTCTTCATCTTGACTGATCAACTGTAATTTTATGTGAACTGTGTCTTGATCTCCAAATTGGAACAATTGTTTTGCCATTGCTACTATTGTGAAGCTTCCAAAAGAACCTCTTTTCGAAAATAGTTCACCAAGGAACTCACTTTCAATATAGACCTATATTTTGGTATATTTTTAGAATAAAATCGATAATCACAGTCTTGCAAATTATTGATCCACACTATCACTTGTTGTCTTATGTATTTTCTTTCATTAATGGTCTATTTATTTATACATGTTCATGGAAGTGAGGTCAGATTATTTTTTTATTTTCATAAAGTGTCGAAGGAAAATATCAACATAACGTGGACCATTTTCATACGCATAACCTTTATTCACAAGTATTGTTTTGGATATGACATTGTTATAGCAAGATTTTCCTCACCCTATGCAAACTTGCACAGAAGGCCTTTTTCCATTTACCCATGCAGACTTGAAGTCCCTTTTTGCAAATCCCATAGCTAAAAACATTATTTTTCCACATATACGCGCCCTACCTATATTACAACATGTGTATATGCAGGTTGCACCACTACAACCCGTGTACATTGGGATTTGTGCCCAAAATTAAAAAATGGTGTCCAGTTTCCATGTCACGTCATGAGATCTATGATCCTTGGCCTTGCATATACTGGAAACGTTCCAAATCGACCCTTTAGTTCCACTTGAAGGCTACAAATGGGCCATGTGACACCCTGTTTCCCACAGTCTGTAAAAATAACTATATTGGCCAGGAACTATGGAAAACTCAAAGATTGTGAATGTTTGATTTAATGGACCTTTGTATAAAAGGTCTGAGGAATGTAAATGATGTATGAATATATGTTGTATAACTGCTGAGAGGGGGATGTGCTGAAAAGAGACCACGATGGTTGATGAGAGGTGGTGGAAGGGGCCGGGGGTGGCTGCGTTAACTTCCACTGAACCAAAACCGTACTAGTTTGTATGTGCTCGGGAAAACCAAAGCTCACTCTCAGACCCCGAAATGAATTACCTGCCCGGATGGTAGGTGGGGAGGCTCCTCAAGAGTAAATAAAGGGATGGGGTGAACCGCCCATTTGTAGAAGCTCTTAGACCTGACCATCAGACAAGGAATTTCATGCCACACGCAACCTCATAGGAGGAAAGAAGTGTGGAAGGAGGGGGAGAGTGGAGCTTATAGATACAGACACACACACACGCGCGATAGGATCACAGAAGGAGAACCAGAGGAACTCTGGAAAATACAGTGAGTCATGAGCAAAGGAGAAGGAGAGTAACCTTCGTCCTGGACTTTTGACGAGCGGGAAGTAAGAGACCGAGTCTCAAAGCATCGTGGTCTAGCTCGGGGGTGGCTAGTGGTAAATCCATCTAGAGTCACTGAGCCTACGGTTGGGTGGAAACGAGTACCCCTCTCAACAATCATGCCATACTTGGTGTTCTTTATGATAAGTGTTTACATCTCGTATCTTGAATTAAATATAATGGATGCATGCTCATGTTTGCACACTTATAAATGATTGATTTCTGTATAGAAGTGTTTGCCTGGTGTTCCAATCAACAACAATGAATGCATGCTTATACTTAAATGACCATAATTGGTTTACGTATAGAATGTATAAGTTCATATTCGAGCTCGTTCCTTGGAGAGTTACCCCATGTACATGACCCATGATATGCCCTGGTTTGTTTTCCCGAAGGTACCTCCTTCCAGGAAGTTCCATCATATTCCAGAGCCGGAGTGAGTTTCTTGAAGGGACTACTGTTTAAGTAAAATATCCAATCTTACCTTGCCCCTATCACGAAGTTCATAGCTCGATAAGTTAAGAAGACCTTTTATCCATGTCCCCAATCATGGTGATAATTACCCAAGAGTCCATTGAAGGATTTTATGGCCTAAGTTTGGAAACCTTGCACTAGAAGGAATGGTTCCCTCAGAGTTGGTGTTTCGGCGTTTCGGCACCTGGGATACCTAAGGACAAGTCTCCTTGTATTCGCGTGTTGTGAAATCCCGACTTGCGAAACCCTGAAATGGTATAGCATGGTTAGAGTTTAGTGTTTCGGCGTTTCAACACCCGAGATACCCAAGGACAAGTCTCCTTGTATTCACATGTCACGAAATCCTGACTTGCGAAACCCTGAAATGGTATAGCATGGTTAGAGTTTGGTGTTTTGGTGTTTCGGCACCCGGGATACCCAAGGACAAGTCTCCTTGTATTTGCATGTCGCAAAATCTCGACTTGCGAAACCTCGAAATGGTATAGCATGGTTAGAGTTTGGTGTTTTAGCGTTTTGGCACCCAGGATACTCAAGGACAAGTCTCCTTGTATTCGCAAGTCATGAAATCCTGACTTGTGAAACCCCGAAATGGTATAGCATGGTCAGAGTTTGGTGTTTTGGCATTTCGGCACCCAAGATACCCAAGTACAAGTCTCTTGTATTCGCATGTCGTGAAACCCCGACTTGCGAAACCCCGAAATGGTATAGCATGGTTAGAGTTTGGTGTTTCGGCGTTTCGGCACCCGGGATACCCAAGGACAAGTCTCCATGTATTCACATGTCGTGAAATCCCGACTTGCGAAACCCCAAAATGGCATAGCGTGTCAAGAGTTGGATGTTTCGGCACCCGGGATACCTAAGGGCAAGTCTCTTGTACTCGTCGGTCCTGGAATCCCAACTTGCAAAGCCCTGAAATGAGCTTAGTGCATATATCTGAACTTCGGAGTTTCGGCTCCCGGGAAACCCAGATGCGAGACCTCTCGTCCTCGCCTATCACGAAATCCTAACTTACGAAACCCTGAAAGGAACTTAGTAGATATATGGGTTTCAGTGTTGCGGCACTCGGAAATCCGGAGGGTATGAACCATCGTCTTCATACATCGTGAAATCTCGGTACGCGAAGTCCCGGTAGGTGAAATCCCGAATCGGCTTGGTGCGAATAGGATTTCGAGTTTTGGGGTTTGAAGAGTTGAAGAACTTGACTCCCTTGCATTTCTAACTCCCGGTTCCTGAAGTCCCAAAATGCGAAAGGTGCCTCTTGGCTTAGCCCAGGGTCACAACCGATGGACACATGGGAGTAAATCCTATGTTTGGTGCGTGAGTTGTACACGATGGATCTTCAATGAAAGAACCAGTGAATCGGTGTGCTGAAGGTCCCGACTGGAGGACCTAGCCTACGCTAGACCCTCGTAGGAATTTGGGAACTCTGTCCCTCGAAGAAAAGGAGAAAATGCCGAAAAATCTTAGTTCCCATAGTGGGTGTGTTACAGACCAAATCTGAGCTATGGAAAAGAGGAGAAGAACTCAACTTTGAGAGCAAAGTTACTCTGGAGAAATTACTCACTTCATATTGAGTCTGCATCCCTTTGTCCTTTAAGTCTGAACACATTGTTCATCCCCCAAGCACTTCCCTACTTGATTGAGAACCTCATTGCCTCTCTTATATGAGCTTTCCTTTGGTGGAGGATTGAAGTGGTGGAGGCTCAGCTGGAAGGAACTTAGTTTCTTGGTTCCGAACCGTGCCGACATTGAAGTTTGTAATTCATTCACTTTTGCTAATTACATTTTAATAGAAATACTCTTTTCTCATCCAATTAATATCTTGCAAATATTTAAATTGTCATTCCATGGGCATATTTGTTATGAATGTTGATGGATTATGTTATTTAATGTGATAACATTATATATTATCACCATATGCTTGTGTTTCTTGGTTGTTGAGGACAAGTTGTAGGTGTATTGCTTTGAGTCAAGTGCTCAACGATGGAATTCATCGAACGTTTGGACGAGGTAGGCCTTTTATCTTGTCTTGCTAGCATATTTGTTTATATAGAATACATGATATTAGAGTTGATTTCTGCAGTCAATTCCGTCTGTTGTGGTTTACCCCTAGCCATAGAGAGATTTTCCTCGTAACAGAATTGGCAACCATACTGGGGATATAACCTTATTTTTTAGGGTTTGGAGTGTTTTTCTACTTAGATTTCTCTCATTTATATTGAGTTTCTTGTTGTATGACTTCTTGACAGCCTCTGTTCATTCCGAGTCTAAGTTTCTTAGCCTTCTCCTTAGCCTGGTTGTGTTTTAACACATATACACGAGTTTTTTCCTGACAGTCGCATACATACACATGTTGTCCTCTTGCAAGAAGTGTATATACATGCTTTTCCCTTGAACAGTCTCGTACATCACCCTTTGTTGCTTGGTTGTTGAGTTTGATGGTTTTTGGGTAGGTTTTGATGATTGATGAGTCTTCTTGGGTCTCTGTTATGACTGTTAAGTGTCTGTGGAATGACAGAAAACCTTTCTTTGGTTGAATTTTTGGGCGGTGCTTTTCTCATCATCCTTTTCATTTGATTATCCTTGCATCTTAGGCTGGGTGTTTTGCTTCTTGACATGCTACTTGGTTTGTCACTGTTTACACACAATAGAGTTTTTATATCAAGCTCTTGTTCAGTCCTTGCATTTTCATCCTCTTATATTGAAAATACAAAAATATTAGGCATTTTACATTGTTGGCATTTAATATTTTGAGTCTTTATCATTGATCTTACTACATGTAAAGAAATATTTCATTTTATTTAGAATTGCATAAATGAATTGAGAATTGCATTTTGAAAAAAAAAACATATAATTTATTGGGAATTGAAGCTAGGACTTTGCATTGTATTCATATTCATTTATTTTACTTGTTGAGCCATAAAATCACTACTTTCACGACCACACCTTTTTGAGTAAGCAAGGGCACTAAAAGCAATTTTATAATTTAAAATTGATTAGTAACGATTTTATTTTTCTAGGGTGCACAAACTATCTTAGGATTTAGAGCCTTGGAATAGGATTTTGTGAGTAAACTTCTCTAAGGCTATTAAATCAACATATGTGTCTAACTGATGGAGTGGATAAATCCATTGTATAATCGGTAATATGAGGAGGCTCCTCTTACACCCGAGTTAAGCATGAGGTTGCGTGAGGTTGTTTGAAGGGATATCCCCCTGATACCTTCTTAGCGTCAGATATATTTCTGGGGATCTATTCATATATGGGGATCTTGCTAGTACCCTTACCTCTATGAGAGGCAGTGATTTCAAGGTTTCAAGATTTTTTACCCTACCCATACGGTGGACATGACTTATGACTGTTCGCTTGTGCATCGTTTATATCATGGTTTCTTCTTTTATTGAATTACGTACCACATAGGTTACTTGCAACGGTTATCCTGCAGGTACCCTGGGTCAGATAAGGGTCTGAAAACACACAACCTTTATGGAGGATTACCTCTTCGAGGGGATCTAACTGACTGGTTGTTAAGCCCATGAGGGCCCTTATAACTTATTCTGATACCTCTGATATTTAACAGAGGAGTCTCAGGTCCCTCTTGGGCGAGGCATACCTACTTTAGAGAGGGAGGCCCCTTTCAACCACTTTATCTTGTTTGTGTGCATATTGGTCGTTTGGTTATTTTTGGTGTGCTCTTTGATTATTATTTGGCCTTAGGATTTGTTTTTTATATCTCAAGTATTGAGTCATTGTGGAGTCGGACCAGCTTCCCCGCAGGTCTCGCCGCTTGTTATAGTTACCACCGCATTTTGATTCTTTTCCTTCTAAAAGGCGCAAAGTTATCAAATTTGGTACACACACCTCCACTTTTCAGACTTGTGATCATACAAGGATGAGTACTAAATCGAGTCAATAAGATATTGGGAGTCCTTCGAATCCCCTACCTACTATAGTTAATGATACCCCTTCAACGCCTTCAACCACAATGGTTGTAGTTTCGGAGGTGCCTATCATCAGCTCTTCCCATCCTATAGTGAATACTCAACCTATAACCACGAACCCTTTTGGGTCTCTTTGTCACTCACCAGGATATAATGTTCAGTCCATTCCTATGGCCTCTAGTCTTTTTTCTTATGGTATGTCGAACTTCACATCACAGTTTTCAAACTCCATCCCAGTGGTTGGTATGAATACTAGTATTGGACTTGGGGGCACCACTCCACCACATAGGCCATTCTTGTTTTGTGGAACTTATGTCCCTCAAACGAATCCTACTATTGGAGCTGTTCCTCCTCTTAATCCTGGGTCTAATCATGTTGCTTCTAGATGGAATAACCAACTTGGTGGACAAGCTACTGCTCACGTTATGTCCTTTACACCCACCTCCTCTGTGTTGATTCCGACCAACACGTTTGGCATGACGAATCCACTTTTATCCTATGGGTTCACACCCAGAGGAGGTCAGTTTTACACCTTGGGCAACCCCCAAATTGGAGCCACTCCGGATGGGGGGAGTTTTTACAACACTCATCAGAACATTCCTACTAGAATGGTGCCCAACCAACCCATTATGAATCAGTCTAGAGGAGGGTCTTACAATCTCGGACAGGACCATGGTGCTTACCAGAACCCTGGATAGGTTGTGATTCCCCAACCACAATCTTTCCAGGGAGATTGGGGCTAGATTCCCCAACCACGTCTCCCTTTTCTGGCCATGCTCTATCTACCATACTTGTCTAAGTTAATGAATGACCCCGTGCATCATGATCCATCATGGCCCTCCATGCCCACTAAGCTTCCTTTAGATATTCCAAAATTCAAGGGAAGAACTGGTGAGGATCCTGGTGATCACGTTACCACCTTTCACCTTTGGTTCTCTTCAAATTCCCTTAATGAAAATTCTATTTGGTTAAGATTGTTTCAACACACCCTCACGGGGGTTTCCACAAAATGGTATATTGAGAAACCTATAGGGGCATATGAAAATTTTAATGAGTTGGTTTTAGTCTTCCTCAATCACTTCCAATTGTCGGTTTGTTACAATGTTGGCATCAAACTTCTGTCAACATTTCATCAGGATTGAGACACTCATATCTCAGATCACATCTAGGAGTGGCGTAGACAAAAGAGTTTGATCAAGGCCTACATACCCCCAAAATTATTTCTAGAGTGGTTCCTTAAATCTCTCCTGCCTTATATTTCGAAGGATGTGTCTACATCTAGGGCTAGTTTTGAGGAAGAAGCGATTTTTAAATCCCAATAGTTAGATATTATATATGCTCAGTATGGGATGTTATACGAGATTCTTCCCGACACACCGAGGTCAAACTATTACGCTAGAAAAAATCCCAAGCCTCACGTCGATGGCATTGTGGGCTCCGTTAATGTGAAATCTATAGAATCGGTGACAAGCCATTTGAAAGACTTGTCTCTAAACCAATCTGCAAGAGGGCCAGCTTCATTTGTGTCCTCTAATCCCACTTAGTTGGAGGATATACATTTTGTGCAATCGTTGACTGAATCGAATGGTAACCAACAACCAGGAGGGAATAAGAAGAAAGGACGTAATAATAATCGTAAGGGTGGTAAGAATAATAATAAATCCAAGGACAATGGTAATAATGAGAAGATGAATAATAATGTTGATGAGGGAAAGAAAGAAAGGCGGAAGGTGAAATTTCCCTATAATCTTTGTATGGACGATCACCTTACCCAATTATGCCCCAAACTTGCATAAGTTGTGAGGCTTTTATCTCTACCACCCGCTGTGCTGACTATCCATTTTCCACATAACTAGTACATGGCCTCGAGCTCCTTGAATGTCGAAAATGTGGTGAGTGGGTTTCAAAACCCACCGACGCAAGACGATGATTGTTTATGCATCAATATGGTTAAATCTAAAGTTAATGTAGCCACTCGGTCTCATGATTACAGTTCTCCATAGAATATACCTAGTCTAGAGTCTCCCCCTCCTCCGGAGACGCCCTTACATATAGAAAAACTAGAGCCACCGCCTCGTATTCTGAAAGGCATACTTAAGCACTCTACCCACGATCTTAATGCTAGAGCTGCCTAGAATTACTCTATTGTTGAAGACCTAGGTCAAACCCCTTGTGCTATGCCGACTTTGGAGGTACTCTAGACGTTTCCTTCAAAGAGGAATGCCTTGCTATCTACGTTAGGAGATCTATATCCTCATGGCTCGAAAGTTATCAAGTTTGATATCACAGATGTGAAGCCTCACTTGCCTTACCATGTGGCATTCCAAATCCACATGGGTTACTCAAAGTATACCATCAGGTGTATTGTTGTTGATGAAGGCACTGCAACATGTGTGATGTCCCTCATTTTTTGGAAATCCCTTGGCTCTCCAACCATGTTGACTTCTTTTGAAAATCTTTTCGTCCGCCCTCATGGTATTCTTCTTGCCTTTCCGGTCCAGTTAGGTGGGAAGACGGTAGAGGTGGATGTCGAGGTGGTTGATGCACCCCTCGATTATAACTTGTTACTAGGACGCAATTGGACTTATGCCATGAATGTAATCATATCATCCATCTTCTGTACTCTTTGTTTTCCTCACGATGGGAAGATCGTGACGATCGATCAGTTGTCCTTTGCATATTCTAGTCCTAATGCATATATTGGACCGTCGATCCTTGTGATCGACAATTCTCAGCCGGAAAATGAGAATATCGATGTCAGAATGTATTCACCCCTTATGGGTACCTTCGAATTCATGGCACCGGTTTACCATATTTATACCATGTCCAGTAGGCCCATTTCGTCAGAGAGGTCTGTTCCTTTCCGCACTTCCTATTTTAACGATACTTGGACCCTACCTTCCTCGAATATGTCTTGTGAAGGTCAGTCACATTCTAGAATGGCCGTGCCACTATCGGTAGCATATATTGCATATCAAGATGTTCTTGACTCTTCTCTCGATCCAGATCCTGTTACCTCACAGATAGATGAGGAGGATCCTGTCCTAGAGCCTGTATGGGCTGCTTCGTCGTCTTGTTCACATGATTGCCTCAATGAGACTTTTCCTTTAGATGAATATATCATAGAGGCCATGAAGTTTCTAACAAACCTTGGGATGATATGCATCATTGCTCTTATTTTCTCCCAGATCTTTCTATAATTGAGCAAGATAATTTTAGATCTACTTTGATCTAGATAGTTGGTCATGCCATAGTTCCACTTGATACACACACAATTTATGCCGAGGGAAACATGGAGACTATCTCCCCTACCATCACTATCGATATCTCTCATATCCCTTGCAATATTGAAAATGTATACATCGGTGCAGATTGTTCGCCAGAAGAAATTACGATCTACACCGAACTCTTCAAGGAATTCTGAGATTTATTTGCTTGGTCATATGAAGAGATTCCATGAATCGACCCCCGAATTTTCAAAGATGACATTAAAACTTAGTCGGATGCTAAACCTATTCAACAATGTCTTAGAGTTGTCAATACCTGGAAGGCCCCTGCTACTAAGGCAAAGGTAGACAACATTCTTAATGATGGCTTTATCTACCTGGTTCCCTTGACTAAATGGGTATCCAATCCCATTCTTGTGAATAAAAATCAAGGAACCATCCGTGTATGCATGGATTTTCATGACTTGAACAAATCATGTTCTAAAGACAAATTCCCAACACCCTTTATCAATCAAATTCTCGATGAGTGTGAGGGAACCAGATTTTTTCCTTTCATGGATAGATTTTCAGGGTAACCAAATTCATATTAAACTCGAGGACCAACATAAGACGACATTTATTTTCCCTTGGGGTACTTTTGCATACCAGAAGATTCCTTTCCGCCTTAAAAACATCGAAGCAACCTTCCAATTTTCTATGACCTTCGCATTTCACGATCTCAAGCATATAGTTGAAGCCTATCTTGACGATATTGTTGCTCACTCCCATAAGAGAGTGCATCACCATAAGCACCTCCGACTAGTCTTTGAAATATGTCTCCATTATCGCATCCGGTTTAACCTTCATAAATGCATATTTTGCATTAGGTTAGGTCATCTTCTAGGATTTTTAGTCTCTGAGACCAGGATCATGGTAGATCCGTTAAAGGTTGAGGCAATCCTTCGATTTCCTCCCCTGCACATTATTCTCCAACTTCAAGGTTTACAGGGGAAAACTAATTTTTTACATCTGTTTATAGTGAACTATTCAAATACTACTAAGGGTTTCATGCATCTCTTGAAGAAAAGAAATCCTTTTATCTAGGATAAGAGAGCCCAGGAATCCTTCGATGCTTTGAAGAAATACTTGGTATTGATACCTTTGTTTAAGTCACCTGAATACAATAGGGATTACTTGCTTTATGCCACCATGTCTGAAGAGGAAATTGGTATGGTGTTTGTTCAGAAGGATGATGAGCTCCATGAGCACATAATTTACTATCTCAGTCTAAATTTAGTCAGCCCTAAACTCAAATATTATCATGTTGAAAAGTTATCTTTGGTTGTCATTCACGCAGTCCAACGATTATGACATTATATATTTATTTGAAAAACTATTGTGGTTGTCGATGCCAATCCATTTCAATACGTCTTTACCATGCGTATCATAGGGGGAGAGTACAATAAATGTATTTTCATCCTACAAGAGTTCGATCTTGATTTTGCTTCTGCGAAATCCAAAAAATCACTAGTTTTTGCAGAGTTAATATCTGACTTCCCTGAATCAAACGAGGATGTTATTCATGTTGATTCATTTGCAGATGAACACATTTTCCTTGTCTTGTAATCACACCCTTGGTATGGAGACATTGTTCTCTATATTCAAACTTTGAAGTTCCCTCAGTATCTCTCGTGAGATGACCGATGGCATATACGATACCAAGCTAAGAACTACCTTATTGTCGGTGACACTTTATATCATCGAGGAGTATGCAATATCCTACATCATTTTTTAACTCACAAATAAGTTGAGTCTATTCTAAATGATTTCCACAGTGGGGCTTCTGGTTGTCATCTATTGTTAGGGTCCTAACCTGCACATAGGTAGAACAATATATTTGGATGTAATAAAGGTCAATATTAATAAGGCCTTTAAATAAAATAGAATAAGGTAGATGTAAGAAGACCTAATAAAAGCTTCCACTTCTAGAAGAATCTTCCTCTAGATGCTTCTTTTAATAGACATATTTAGTATAAATAGGAGTCGAGGGTATGAGAACCCTATCTTGGATATTATTGTAATAGAACTCTGCTCAACTGGAGGTTTCCCTCTCGAAGAGGCCCGTGAACATTTCTTTTAGATTCAAAGTGTTATTTATGTTGTTATTCTTATATCATTTCAGTTCTATTGTGGTGAATGTTCTAGTTATATTGTTGTTATTCTTCCATTTCTAGCATTTTATTTATGTTCTGCATACTTTTATTATCTGGTATATTACAAGTGGTATCAGATCATTTTCCTTGGCAGAAAGTGTGCGTTATTTTTTTTTCCAGGGTAGAGACGTATTCTGACGTCTTTAAGCCACAAAGATCTGTCGTTATGCGCATAAACCCGCGGTTGAGGGATTCATACATGCAGGAAATACAAGTGGTACTTAAGCGAACATCTGTTGGCCACCCTTGTAACCCCTATTGGTACCCCTTCGAGTGGTATCACATTAGAAAACACCTGTGTACGGATCAACCTAGATTACCTCAAGCCCTCTTTAGATAAACTGATCGTCCACCTAACTGCTATAGAGTCACCAAGAACAACACTCGGGAAGATACTCTCTAGTACCTGGGTAGTCGGGTAGTACAACTAAGGGTACGGTATATCCTCCTTAGTTATTTCCCTAAGATATTGGGCCGAGTACTACTATTGGACCCCACATGTATATCAGATAGCTATAGCACAGGGCAAACCCTTGTCTATAGAACTCTTGAATACCTAACCCTTGGGGATAGAAACATAAACAAATTAAAACAAACAAGATCTATTGTCACGCAATTGTGTTCGGGTTACCAAATCACTACACATTTCTTCCTGGTTAAGTATTTGGGCATTTCATCAGTGCAGTATTCTTCAGACTGGAGTATAACTCTACAGGTGTAAAAAAAAAAAAGTATGGAAATTTTTTCACCATTATTTGAGACCTATTCCATTAGATTCATCTCTTCTCCCTTATCACATTCATCCATATCATTTTTCGGCAAAAATGTTTTGACCCCGCCCTCCCCTTTTTAGTTCCCCCATCCTTATGGCCCATACCCGTAGCCAATACTTGGAAGCTTGCTTCAACACCTTGCAATCTGGTCTCATCAAGACCCAACAAGAAGTGAAATAACTCAGTGCCAATGTTGTCGCCATCAATACAACCATGCAGTCCTCAATGGAGGAAATCAAACAAGAACTCACCACCCATCTTGAATCTGTCTTTTCGGCACTCTGCACCAAACTGCATATCCCTACAGATAACCCTTCCTCTTCCTCACCTCCACATACTGATGGTGACCATTCCTTTCATTCCCATAACTTTCAGAACCATCACTTTCAATGTGACCTACGCATTCCATGGGTGAATGTGACCAAATTTGATGGCTCGTACCCCACTGGTTGGGTAACCCAAATGGAACATTATTTCTCTTTATATGGAATTACAGATGACTTGGCCAAACTCTGGTATGGTGTTCTCCATCTAGATCAAGAACATTGGCAATGGTGGTAATGGAGAAAAACTTCTCGTCAAGGGTATATTTCTTGGACACACTTTGTGGCAGAGCTTTATGAACGCTTTGAAACTGACACCAACCATTTGGGTCATTTGACAAAGTTGAAACAATTAGGAACAATGGAAGACTTTATAGCTTCATTTGAGTGCTTGGATTTTAGAACAAAGGGAATGTTTGATGCCTTTTTCCAAGAGTGTTTTATTAGTGGCCTCAAGGATGAGATTTGAGCCCATGTCCTCATGGCTCGACCTCAAAGTTGGGTAGAGGCTACTAAAAGAGCTAAAGAAGCACAACAAGTTGTATCTTCTCAAAACTGAAAACCCTCCTTTATCCCTCGCCCTAAACTAGTAAATCCCACTACTCCCTTCGCTCCACTAAATATCCAAAAATTGACTAGACCTGAAATGGTTGAACACAAACTCAAAGGCCTTTGTTATAACTATGATGACAAATATTTCCCAGGCCACAAGTGTAAAGAACAAAATATTTTTATGGCCATCTCTAAGGATATTTCGGAAGATGATGTAGAAACTCCCCTTATGTCTGAGTCACTTGAATCCACTGACATAACACCTCCCTCAGACCCTCCCGAAGTAGAACCAGTCATTTCCCTCAATGCTCTCACTAGTTTCTCTGCTCCCCAAACCCTCAAGCTAATCAGTTACATCAAGAATCGGAAGGTCATCATTCTAGTTGATAGTGGCAACACCCATAATTTTATTCATCACCACATTGCCCAAGAAACTCATTGCTACATCCATGCCGTCAATAATTTCCAAATCACGATTGCCAATGGTGGTTCCATGAAATGTGGAGGGTGTTGTGAAAATGTGCATCTCCAAATTAGTGACTACCACCTGAAATCCCATATGTTTTCTATTGACATGGGAGGTTGTGACATTGTGTTGGGTGCATATTGGCTAAGGAATTTGGGTCCCATTCTCATGGATTTTAAAGACTTAACCATGCAATTCGACCAGGAGGGACACCAATATAAGTTCCAAGGAATCACCGCCAGTTCACCTGATATCATTAGTTCCCATCGCATGGAAAAATTACTAAAAAAAGGTCATTCTGGTGTTATCTCCCAACTCCATGCCATACAAGCAATAGAGACACCCTCAGTCCCACAAGACCTCCAAGCCATCCTTTCTAAACATCAATTGGTATTTTCCACTCCCCAAGGACTCCCTCCTTCCCGTGGTGTTCATGATCATTCCATTCCCCTTGTACCTGGAAGCCTTCCTCCCAATATTCGTTCGTATTGTCACCCCTTTTCCCAAAAAAATGAAATTGAGAAAATGGTCCAGGAACTCCTTAATGCAGGTGTTATCCACCCTAGTACGAGCCCCTACTCTTCTCATGTGGTCATGGTCTTGAAGAAATAAGGTTCTTGGAAAATGTGTCCTGACTTCCGTGCCCTCAACAAACTTACCAGTAAAGACAAATTCCCCATTCATGTCATTGATGACCTCCTGGATGAATTGAGTGGTGCCCAGTTCTTCACTAAACTTGATCTTCGTTCAAGCTACCACCAGATACGTATGAAAGAGGTAGAGATTCCCAAGACTATCTTTAGAACTCATGAGGGCCACTATGAGTTTTTGGTCATGTCGTTTGGCTTTTGTAATGCCCCCTCCACCTTCCAAAGCCTCATGAACTATATCTTCCGTCCTTTTCTCCGCCATTTTGTATTAGTTTTCTTTGATGATATCCTCATCTATAGAAAAACCTAGACAGACCATCTTGCTTATGTGGATCAAGTTCTGCATCTACTCTCTCAACACCAACTTTTCTTGAAACAGTCTAAATGTGCTTTTGGCGCCTCAGAAGTCGAATACTTGGGTCATCTGGTTGGCAAGGATGGCGTCATGGTGGATCCTAAAAATATTGAAGCTATGCAAGACTGGCCTCACCCAAAGACTATTAATAGCTTGTGTGGATTTTTGGGCTTAACAGGGTATTATCGCAAGTTTGTTAAGAATTATGGGAAGATTGCAACACCTCTCACTGCTCTCCTAAAAATGAACTCTTTCACTTGGACTCCAGCCGCTGCTGAAGCTTTTCAAACCTTGAAGATGGCAATGTGCACCACTCCAGTCCTCACCCTTCCCGATTTCACAAAGACCTTTGTGTTGGAATGTGATGCCTCAGGGAAATGAATTGGTGTTGTCCTTATGCAAGAGGGTCAACCTTTGGCCTTTACCAACAAGCAATTATCTGAAATAAATCTGGGCAAATCCATCTATGAAAATGAAATGTTGGCTATTATGCATGCCTTTGATATGTGTCACCCTTATCTATTGGGGCAACATTTCCAAATTAAGACAGACCATCAAAGCTTCAATTATTTTCTGGAACAACGCATTTCCTCCCCAGAACAACAAAAATGGGTGAATAAGGTCTTTGGATATGATTATGAGATCATTTACAAGAAAGGCAAAGAAAATGTGGTTGCGGATGCACTTTCCTGGAAATATGAAGATGAAGGATCCATTTTTTCTCTTTCATTCATTATACCATATTGGCTCCAAGACGTTCGCTAGGAATGGCTACAAGATCCCAAAAGTTCGCATCTAATCCAACAATTGCAGTCCAATGCTCCATCTTCCCCAAGGTACTCTTGGCTCCATGATGAACTTTGATACAAAGGCCGTTTGTATTTAAGTAAACAATCAAAGCTTAAATCCATGGTACTTTCTGAGCTTCATGCTACACCCACAGCAGGGCACTCTGGGTTCACCAAAACCTATGATAGGGTCAAAATTTCCTTTTTCTGGGATGGTATGAAACATGACATTCGTAATTTTGTCGTCGAATGTGATGTGTGTCAATGCAACAAGGGAGAAACAATCAAATCTATGGGCACACTACAACCACTCTTGATTCCACCTGTTGTTTGGAAGGATATCTCTATGGATTTTATTACCGGCTTACCCAAATTGGGAAATAAATCAGTCATCATGGTGGTTGTTGATCGCCTTTCCAAGTATGCTCATTTATGCGCCCTTCAACACCCGTTTACAACATCCACAGTGGCTCAAATTTTCATGGATCAGGTCTTCAAGCTTCATGGCATGCCACACTCTATTGTTTCTGATCGCGACCCAACTTTCACAAGAAATTTTTGGCAAGAACTGTTCAAGATACAAGGCACTGAATTGCATCTTAGCAAAACTTATCATCCCCGGACTAATGGCCAAACAAAAGTTGTCAACAAGTGTTTGGAAACGTATTTGAGGTGTTTTTCCTCGGAAAAGAAAAATCAGTGGGCTTAATGGTTACCCCTAGATGAATGGTGGTACAACACTTCATACCATACAACTACACGCATGACTCCTTTTGAAGTGGTATATGGACAGAATCCACCTTAATTTATCTCATACTTACCGAGTGCCTCGAAGGTCCAAGCGGTTGACCAAACAATTACAGCTCAAGAGGCTATTCTCTGTACCCTCAAAGAAAATTTGGTCATGGCACAGAATCACATGAAGCAAAAAGAAGATCAACGTCGCTATGAACGTCAATTTGCAGAAGCGGATCAAGTGTTTCTTCGACTGCAACCTTACAATAAAACTTCCCTCAAGGCCGAGCACTTTCAGAAGCTAGCGCCCCAATTTTATGGTCCTTATACCATTCTCAAGCATGTGGGACAAGCAACCCATCAGTTATCTTTTCCCATCCATTCGAACCTACTTCCTATTTTTCATGTTTCATGCTTAAAGAAGGTGATTGGAGCTAAGTGCCAAATTCAAATGAACCTTCCCGTGTTCGCTGAAGAAGGATCCATTTGGCTACATCCAGAAGTAGTTTTGGACCATGGTGAGCGTCGCCTACATCAGAGAACCATCAAGGAAGTGCTAGTCTAGTGGAAATATACAACTCCAGCAAATGCCACTTGGGAACCAACTACCATTCTGCAACAATTTCCTCATCTCAAGCCTTGAGGACAAGGCTGTTTTTAAGGGGACAGACATGTTAGGGTCCTAACACGCACATAGGTAGAACAATATATTTGGATGTAATAAAGGTCAATATTAATAAGGCCTTTCAATAAAATAGAATAAGGTGGATGTAAGAAGACCTAATAAAAGCTTCCGCTTCTTGAAGGATCTTCCTCTAGATGCTTCTTTTAATAGACATATTTAGTATAAATAGGAGTCAAGGGTATGAGAACCCTAGCTTGGATATTATTGTAATAGAGATTTTCTCAACTGGAGGTTGCCCCCTCGAAGAGGCCCATGAATATTTCTTTCAGATTCAAAGTGTTATTTCTATTGTTATTCTTATATCATTTCAATGCTATTGTGGTGAATGTTCTAGTTATATTGTTGTTATTCTGCCATTTCTAGCATTTTATTTTTGTTCTGCATACTTTTATTATCTGGTATATTACATCTATCTGGGCTTGTGACAACCCAAACATTTTTGCGATTCGGTTATTTTTTTCCATCTATCTTTAAAGATTGCATTGAAGCGGTTAATAAGTGTCACCCCTACTCGATTTTCACTAGGAAAATGTGCTCACATCTAGCCCTTCTCGATCCAGTCATTATTGTCGGTCCCTTCACCAAGTGGGGGGTGGACTTTGTGGATTTCAACCCAAATTCATTTGGGGGGAATCAACACATTATCATGGCCATATAATACTTTACTAAGTTTTCAAAGGCCATTCCCACAATTAAATCCGACGAGAATACTGTCACCTTCTTCATATTCAATTAAATTATAGCCAGGTTTGAAATCCTGAGTGAGATTGTCACTGATCATGGCAATCACTTTCAAAATGAAATGATGGAAGAACTAGCATCTAAGTTGGGGTTTAAGCATGGTAATTATTCCCCTTACTACCCCCAGGAAAATGGACAAGTAGAGGCCATGAATAAGTCTCTCAAGACCATTTTTGCAGAAAAATGTCAGCCAAAAAAATTATGACTAGCATAGCATGCTATATCACGCACTTTGGTCATACTGAACCTCGGTCAATATTTCCACCGATTTTTCTCCTTTCTATTTAGTACACGATGTAGAGTTGATATTGCCTATTGAATGTGAAATCCCTTCTCTTAGATTGGAAGTTTCGCTCCCGCCTGACACTTTTGATCTCGAACGATGACTCGTACAGCTAGATAGTCTAGATGAGCAACGTCGAAACACCTCTATGGCTATCAAAGTGAATAAATGACATGTCAATGTCCAATACAATAAGTCTATCTGTCCTTGGTTGTATGTTGAGGGTGACTTGGTCCTTATATATGATCAATCCAAATAACCACTAGGGGTAGGAAAGTTCAGACCCATGTGGTACAGTCCCTATATCGTGCGACATATCTTAGAAAAATGAGCCTATGAATTAGAAGATTATGAAGGGAACATGTTGGCTGAGCCTAGGAATGGGATCTATTTGAAAAGATATTATGCTTGAGCCCCAAGCTTGGGCATAATTCTTTGTATACTAATGTAATTTAGTGTATATATCTTTTCCCATTATTGTTATCTTCAAATTATTTATTGAGTGTGTTATCGCAAGAAGTCACCCCATGACTGCATAGGGGTAACCCTTACACATCAAGAAATACGAAAAGAAAGTTGATTTTGAAATTATGAGAGAGGTAGGGCTGAAGCTATCTACTTGACTTGAAAAATCATATGAATTTGTCCCTGTAAATCATCTTCCATATGTAGCGAAACAGATCATCCAAAAGAAATGTTTATCCTTTGAAGGCTTTCAGGTGGAATAATTTTATGAGAAAACATAGAACTACAAACATAAAGACGTGAAAATCCTTTTCAAGAATACTATTGATATAGTAGAAGAAGAATCATAATCGAAATATCCTTTTCAAAAGAGATTTAGCAACACACAAGGTATAAGATCTCAAAGGATCCTCCTAAGCAACCCTCTCACACTTGTTGTTGAATAAGAACAAAGCTTGAGAGTCAAAACAAAGAAAGAACTTAGCTAAACATCACTTCCTTCTGCAAATGAATTCTTAACACAGAAAATGATAAGATAGGCTATCTTCAAATTAATCTATCAAAGTACAAAAACAGAGCCTCTCGGCCTCCCTTGGCTCATGAATCCACTCCTCCAAGAGATATTTCCTTCCTTAAATAGAAAATATCATCCTCATAACTTTAGGAGGTCGAATCCCATCTCCTCCATTGGATTCTAAACCTTGGAGATAGGTGGCAACAATCAAAGAGACAAAAATCCAACAAATTGCTAATTTTCAGGAATTTGTTGGAAGTCATTAATAAAATGTCTCCACCTCATTGCATGAGGCCTTTGCTGGAGATAAATATTAGGTGAAGACTGTCTATTGAAATCTAACTGATCCTTGAGAATCCATTCTAATCCTCCTTGACAGGTGTCAACCTCCCAACAAGGCGAATATCAAAACTGTGACCGCTGCAAGAAATTAGGTAGCGCCGCTGTAAAACAATTAGTAGTGACACTTCTATGTCTAATATCTTTCAAACCATAACACATTTTGAAAAAAATAGAGAGGTTTTTGTTGTTTGGAATGTTATAAACAAAAACCTCCTACAATTTTTAAAAATACCTTCTCAATTGTTCACAATACAATATTTAAATTAGTGACTCAAAACAGGTAGAATAACTCTGCACAATTCAGCCTCTGCTAGAATTTCGGTAGCGCCTTTAGGTAGAACCCGCCTGTGTATCTGCGTGCAATTTGGTAGCGTAAATGCATGGGTGATTTTGATGCTTGGAACCTTTTGAGAGTGTTTTCAATACTTTTTCTTAACACTTGGCACCTTAACCAATATTTTTCTAGCATAGGCTCCATGGGGGATAGAGTCCTCCCTGTGAGGATCTAAGAAATATTGTAGTTTCAGTGCCTTATCCTTTGGGCTTGTGGAGTCATGATCTGATGCATCGTGCTGAATACAACATACTAACAAATTATATTACTCTACTTTCAAATAGAAAGCAAACACACCTACTCTTGATGAAGCTTATTTATGTACAAAACCTAAGCTAACTGACTTTTACAATGGGCTAGATGAAGGCAAAATTCCACCAAAGCCATTCAAGAAACTTGCTGACATGAGTATTTATAATGCCAATGTTTGAAAACAGACAAAAGGAATATGACAATGGTTTGAAAACATTTCCTATATATCCTTTGACTGTTGTTGACACAATAAAGTTTATAGGTTCCAAAACATTTGAGAAATACAACTCCATATACACCCCTACAAGGTCATAAAAATGGTGGCAAAACACATGGGACTGATACCATATTTCTTTTTCCACTTCAAGTTGCTCACTGTAAACTATGGGTACAAGTGTAAGAATTATTGACTTAGGTGGTTGTTGATCCACTGATGACTGTTGATTTATTTTTGGCTGTGTATAAACGATCTCTTCATGTGCCTCAACTAAGGGTTGCTCCTCGTCAAATCTTCAGGTTATATCTTCTGTGACAAGGCCAACCTCTGCATCATACTCCTTGTCTTCATAGTGATAAAATATAGGATAAGCTTGTTGCTCATCATCACTAGAATATTCATCAAAAATAGGTTGCCCTTCATACCTATGATCAACCTCTAAAACAATAATTTCATCAAGAATATAATTGTTAAAAATATTCATTTCAGGAACAACAGTAACTACTACTTCTAGTTGTTCATACACATGATTTTCATATGAAACAAAGTTATGAATGTTTTCCTCTCTGAATATAGTAGTATTATTTATGCTTTCATTTGGACAGTGAATAAAATCATTTTCATCTTTAGATTCAGCAAAGCAATCTAACAAATCTTGAGCACATTCTACACATCCCTCACAACAGTTATGAAAAATACTTTCATAGGGATAAAACCTTTTGCAGTGTTCATTGAATACTCTGTGGAAATCCTTCAAGGATGAAATACTAGAAGGGGGTACTGAGAAATACCATTTACGTGCATCCCCATCCAATGAATACATGAACATTTTCATTAATATATCTTCATGATGGATGTCAAGTTGCTGCATCAAAGCATGAAATTCTTGAACATTCTCAACATGGTTATCATCCTCACCTTCATAAAATCTAGGAAGCAGATCTTTCCATTCATCAATAAGGGGCACATGATGTGGATAATAATCTATGGCTGAGAAATTGAGTGGGGAAAACCTCCTAGCCAGGATAGCCTTCATAGCCATTTAATTGGTCTAATTTCGGTGGAGTCACCAACAGATTCTGAATAATGGAGTTTCCATGGTGAATGTGCAGTCTTGAAGGTTCCCAACTTCAATAACCATCTAAAGTTGGAGCTATGCAATGTCATCCTTCCCAGGGAGCTTTTCAATCTACTCAAATCCGTCCCCGACAACGACACCAAAAATGTTATCGCAAGGAGTCACCCCATGACTGCATAGGGGTAAGCCTTACACATCAAGAAATACGAAAAGAAAGTTGATTTTGAAATTATGAGAGGGGTAGGGATAAAGCTATCTACTTGACTTGACAAATCATATGAATTTATCCCTGCAAATCATCTTCCATATGAAACAAAACAGATCATCCAAAAGCAATCTTTAGCCTTTCAAGGCTTTCAGGTGGAAGAATTTTATGAGAAAACATAGAACTGCAAACATAAAGACATGAAAATCCTTTTCAAGAATATTATTGATACAATAGAAGAAGAATCATAATTTGAAGATCCTTTTCAGAAGATATTTAGCAACACACAAGGTAGAATATCTCAAAGGATCCTCCTAAGCAACCCTGTCACACTTGTTGTTGAAGAAGAACAAAGCTTGAGAGTCAAAACAAAGAAAAAACATAGTTAAACATCACTTCCTTCTGAAAATGAATTTTTAACACAGAAAATGATAAGATAGTCTATCTTCAAATTAATTTGTCAAAGTACAAAAACAGAGCCTCTCGACCTCCCTTGGCTCATGAATCCACTCCTCCAAGAGATCTTTCCTTCCTTAAATAGAAAATAGCATCCTCATTGTTACACATTATTTTGGTCACTCTGATGATGACCCCATAGGCATGTGTTTAGGCTTCCAAAACAATCTTTCACATGAGGAAAATGGCTGAGTTCTTCCCCTACAAGGCACATTTTTAGAATGACGTTGCAGGCTGACAGTGGTGCACAGTGTGGAAATCCTTGATTTCCACATGCTACTCTATGCCTAGCTTGCGGGATTTCTGCATGATACTATATAAGCAGGGTGCGGTGGCACTTGAAGCTAAGAAAAGGAAGAAGTTTCACGAAGTTTCTAGAAGGAGAATCTTCTAGAATGTGAGGTGGCGTCCGTATGGTTGTGATCTTACTGGATTTTCTGATTTGGTGGGATCATCCTCATCTTAGTAACCACTTCATCTTCTGTTGGAATCTAAATATGTCCTAAAATAAACCTCTATGCATCAACCAAAGGTAGGCGCTGGCACAAGCATTTTACTTGTTGCCTATGTAGGTTCTTACCTTTCGTTTTCAATACCCAACCTCTAGAGATGCAACACCTATAAAGGAACAAAAATCGTAAAGGGAACAACAATTGTTCCTTTCAAATGAACAACAACTACACTCAAAGGAACAACAGTCGCGCGAAAGGAATGGCCGTTGTTCCTTTCAAATGAATAGAAAATACCCTCAAAGGAACAACAGTCGCATGAAAGGAATGACAACTGTTCATTTCAAATGAACAACAACTACACTCAAAGGAACAACAATCGCGCGAAAGGAACGATAGTTGTTCCTTTCAAATGAATAGAAACTACTCTCAAAGGAATAATAGTCGTTACATTGGGCTGAACTAATGTTGAATTAATTGCATTGTAGTATTTGCCCAAATATTCAATTGTCAACCCAAGGAAGTCTTTTATTTCAAATTTACCGTGCACAATATATGCAAGCAACAAATTCCAACTAACACTATTATCTAATAAAACACATAACTTAAAATCAATCAAATCCGATCTTGCTTGAAAATACACTCAGCTGAAATAAAACCACTACCACACTCTTACATAAATTAAAGGATTATTAACAAAATGAAGTAATAGCAAAATGAATTGAATCTTACTGTAAGAGCAATCTAATAAACAACACACAATTGTAAGCAATGATCAACTAATCATAAACCAAGATAAATTAAGACAATGAAAAGAAAAATACAAGTAAATGAATAAGACCAACACATACCAGATTGAGGGGGCCCTGCCTCACCTAGCATGCGTGGCCAAAAGACTTACAAGATTAAGAGAAAGTTGCACATAATTGCAGATCCATCAGCTCCTTTGTATTATTAAAGAAAACTCATAAATTACATAAGTTCATCTCTTTCTTACAAATAAATTCTATATAATTTCATGAATGCCTCTCTCCTGATTGAATAGGTATTATTTATACAAATCAAATCCCCAAATCTGTGGATTTCTCAAACAAATTGCCAAGTTTAGAGAACCGGCCGCAACTATAAATCTGGAAAATACCCTTTTAAAGAACCAGTGATTTCTCTCAAACCGTAGCTCCAATTGGAAAATGACCCTTATTGAACTCAATTGGGCCCATTCTAAACAAAACCCATGTCTCAGATTTTTGATATTAATCCTCATCAACTCAAAATATTCCATGCAAATTCGTCTCTCCTTATCTGCCACGTTTTTCACTGAAAACGGCTAACCACGAGCTAGAACTCACATGTATCATTTGGAGGTTGGAACCTTGACTGTTGCACCTATTGATACATAAAATCACTCGTCAAACCATCATCATAAAAATCATTCATAATAGTCTTTAATTCATTAAAAATGAAGGAATAATAATCATTATTAACCACTAAAGCATAAAAGGAATTTTATGTCATTTTATGAGCAGTTGTAGCAAATGTATGGAAAATGGAATGATAAATTAACGATAATAGGACAAAGAAGAGATGGGATGGATGTCTATAGATGATGAAAATATGGACAAATATGTGACCCAACATCTTCTCCTATACAATAATGGATTTCTCATGGAAAGGGTTAAGCAGGGTCAAGAAATATTGAGCAAAGAATAGGTTGAACACTGTGTGAAGAATCTTGATACAATTGATGCTTGAGGCCTCCATTTGTCCATTAGGCTTTGCGGATTATCTTCATGAAAATTTGGAGCAAGTGTATGTGTGTGTTGGAACAAAGGACCACCGAAAGGGAACTTGCGACATCAAGGCACTTGGTTGTATCTTCCACTTTTACTTAATATGATACAACAGCATGTTTCTTTCCCATAAAATCATTAGAATTTTATTACATGACTCCTTGATCACATGTTTAGGTTTCCATTTATTCTACAATTGTTGCTTTCACTTTGGTTGGTTTGTGTCATTGCAGATATGATCTCATAAGAGCACTGGAGAGAAGCAGGGACAACAAATATATAAGGAAGAGATATATAAAGGTATGTCATACACTCCTTCTTTGTTGATAAATTCAATGGTAGCAACCTAGGGAAAGCACCATGTCCTGTCTGGTTTTGTTCTAGATCCAGGTGGATCTAGGGAGATTATTTTATGTTTGCATTCACTGTTTTATCCAATAACACTTATAACCTCATGAGGTAAAATCCCATCTCCTCCATTGGATTCTAAACCTTGGAGATAGGTGGCAACAATCAAAGAGACAAATATCCAACAAACTGCTAATTTTCAGGAATTTGTTGGAAGTCATTAATAAAATGTCTCCACCTCATTACATGAGGACTTTGCTGGAGCTAAATATTAGGTGCAGTTGTCCCTTTACATCTATTTGATCCTTATTAATCCATTAGAATCCTCCTTGACATGTGTCAATCTCCCAATAAGGTGAATATCAAAACCGTGACAGCTACATGAAATTAGGTAGTGGCACTGTAAAACAGTTGGTAGCGACACCTCTATGTCTAATATATCTCAAACCATAACACATTTTGAAAAATGGAGAGAGGTTTTTTTTATCTGGAATGTTATAAACAAAAACCTCCATTTTTCAAAAATACCTTCTCAATTGTTTACAATAAAATATTTAAATTAGTGCCTCAAAACTGGCAGAATAACTCTGCACAATTCAACCTCTGCTAGAATTTCGGTAGTGCCTTTAGGTAGCACCCGCCTGTGTGTCTGTGGCCAATTTGGTAGCGTAAATACGTGGGTGATTTTGACACTTGGAACCTTGTGAGACTGTTTTCAATGCTTGTTCTTGACACTTGGAACCTTAACCAATCTTGTGCTAACAGAGTGTTCCCTTGGTTGGTGGATGTCAACGAATTCTTCAGTCTACTTAGGATTCGCAGATGGGGCTAGTCTTCATACACATAACTCATCTTCTGCTTCTTGGATTTCTTACTCACTCGAGGGTCTACTAGTGTCTTTAGGTTTCATATTCATTCGGCCATTCATGAATAATGTGGTTGAATATAGCGGCATTATAGAACTTTGTAATGTCCCCACTTTGGGACATCATCACAATGCAGAGGTTTATGATGACCAGAGTAACCAGATGGATGTTATAGAAAGTACATTGGTTGTTGAGAAGCATTGTGGGGTCCATCTTGCATTAGTCATCCTATTCCATCATTATGAGGCATTCCACATAGATTATCTTTGGTTCCGTGGCATTCCAACGATTTCCATGGTTTTGAGTATTTTTTGCTATAAGTCAATTGAATTCACTGAAGCGGTCATTTTGGGCACTATACTTGGAGGAACCTCTTAGTGTAATAGCTCATTGGAATTGGGAGTAACAACACTACAGAATAGGATGAAGAGAAGTGACTTTCAATGGCCAGGGAAGCCACAAGGAGAGATAACATGTTTTTCAGAGGTAAAAAGGTTAATTAATTAATTAAAGTGATTTAATTGATTAATTAAATATTAATAAAATGAAAGTCACTTTGGAGGGACAAGGGGAGTAAAAAGTATAAATGAAATTCAAGGGCCTCTACTCATTCATTCATGTATGTCTATCATTTTGATATCTTGCTTCTAGCTAGAGGGCCCATCTTTTGGGGGTTTTGAGGGTTTTTACTTAACAAACCCTAGAGGATGATTCAGTGGTGAAATATTCCACCTAGATTGTCCCAATATTGGTCTTAGAGATGCAATACTCTCCCACACCATTCTAGTTCCAGATCTACTCAGTGCAAGAGGGTTCTACACTAGCCACAAGCACATAAAGAGAAGGAGGGTGCACCATTGGGGGTTTCCAGCAAGGGAAGCACACCATTTATTGAAGGAAGGTTCATTGCAGGAGTTTAAGGGATCCTTTGGAGATTTGAGCACTTGGGTTTTACTTGCAAGGCCTTGGTCATGATTTCTAGTGCCTCTTGAGAGAGTTCTATGGTACAAATTATTTCTTAGAGCATTGGGATGAATTGGAGAGAAGGAGGACATTTTGGAGATCCAGATCTATTCCATTTGAGGAGGTTATACATCATATATGACCCTGAGAATTCACCTAGTGACTTGCAGTGTCCTGATCTATCTTTCTAGCAATTTTCAGGGCATTTGGAGGCATCCTTCATCAGGGCCAAAATTCTAGGGTTTGGCAGTTTTAGGAGGGTGCAACTCAACATTTGGAGAATTCAACGTTTGGAGGAGTTTCCCTTGGTATTTAGGTTTGATATTTCAAGAGGGGATTCTACTAATCCCGATATACAGTTTTTCATCTTCAGCATAGCATTTGGAGGTCTTTGATATTAGGGCTGAATTATTGAGGGTCTTCAGGGTTTCAGCAGGGTGTGGCATCTTCCAGCTTGGGGGGTTAGCATTTCTTATGGCCCATATCTACTCTTACATTGGTCTTCAGTGAGTATTCAGCCTTCGAAGGATTATAATATCTTCTATTGGAGTATTTTGTAGCAGCTTCTATCTTCTTTATTGGAGCCATCTGTTATAGGATAAGTCCGTAGGTGCGGGCACTAACTGACCTCCCTAGATCCACCTGGTATCTAGAACAAAACATGACAGAATAATACACTTTCCCTAGATCTAGCCTATTGAATGAACTAAGAGATAAGGGTTATGGACATACCTTGCGATCGCTTTCCTTATGTCTCTGTTGTTCCAAGCTTTGCTTCAATGCTCTTGTCCCGTCCGGATCAGAACAAAACGAACCAATCGAAGTAAAGACAAGTTAAGATATTCAATGCCTAGTCTATACATATGGTCAAGGAATTATGTAATAAAATGATATCATCTTTATCGAAAAGGGACATATTGTTGTATTAATTAAATAGAAAGTGAAACTTACAACCTGAGCCTTGATGTCATAGGTCTCCTTTCAACGGCTTCCAGCTTTGACACACACACTTGCTCATGCATGAAGAAATTCAACCACTTGTGATGACCTCGATATTGTCTCTTGCTGCTGTAGCATCAATTCTCCATACAGTCTTGCACTAATTCTATAATCAATCTCTTGCTAGCTTGCTTCTTATTGAACTTCTATTAACCCTTTCCATGAGCAATCCCCTCAATATATAAGAAGAGGTAGATTAGTTACTTGCATAGGGAATGATCCCAAGATATCTGGAATGACAGTACTTCAGTAACCACTCGAAAGCCAACTCACCCCTTCTAGAAGATTCCCTTCTAGAAGGTTCGAGATCTTTATCTTTTTCCTTTGTAAAATCATGTTCGCACCCTAACCATGAGTACAGTGTGAGAAGTTCGCATCCCAATCTAAAGTAGACTGCGAGAAACTTGAATTCCCATAGGTGACCATATAAGCAGTCTGCGAACATGTTTCAAAGTGTGAATTGTGGAAGAAGACAACTGTAACTTTTCTCAGGTAAGTGTTTTTGATAATGAGTTTGATTTTCCATCATCATGACATCATCACAATGACCAAATTTATGGATAACAGAATGCCCCCCAAAGTCTGAGAGCAGAACCAGTGACAATCGATAGACTTTGTAAGCTGCTAAATGATTTGATGTCTAACAGTCGACGGAATCTTTCAATCAGAGGTCAATGATGTAAACCCACTTTCGAAAGCGAGAAACTTGCCATTGAGGCATGCAAGCTTCAAGGTACTGAATAATTTCTAAATCTTGATTCTGGATAATGTGATGAAGTCGACAAAACAAGACTCGTCACAAGAGGGCCTTGATGTATCCCACATCAGTGACATGAAATGAGTAACAGAGTTTGAAAGTGAAACAGAGCATGAGACAATTGGACTTTTGGACACAGGGAAGGCCGACACGGAATGAAAGTATAACTGCAGATGGCCGACTCAAACAAGGTTTGGACTGCTCTTGAACATATGGATGACACGACCAATGATTTGGCAGCATTGACTCAAAGACGACACATGGAAAAGACCTTGTTATTGAATCGAATGAGAGATAGATGGATTTCCCAAACCGGCTTCAAATGATGAAAAAAGGGTGTCATGTTCAAGAGCGACACTTACTGCCAATTAACACAAAGATGAAACATATCCCTTTCCCAAATTTTCCCCCACCATTTATGGCAAGTACCTCTTTATTTTTACGCAGGCTTGAAGAGGATCACATATGCTTGTTGATATAAGCTCATCCTTCGGACGAGTCCCTCAGAGTATTTTTAATGAACCCTAAGAAGGAGTGGTTCAGTCCCATCACGGGAGTCAATGTTTGTTTAACGAGTCCAGAGATAGAAAACTCGAAGGTTTTTCAGGATTATAGAGTTTGGAAAAACACTCAAAAGAGAACTCTCTCAGTTCCTTTTTCGTACAATAGTCCAACGAGACCGAAAAAGGGTTAAACTATCGCTCAAAGGACGCGTGATTTCAAATACTTTAACGAGTGTGAAAAGAGCAAGATCACTCGACAATCTTTTCATATTTAGGGAGTCGGGAAAAGAGCTTAAAGTTAACTCCAGGGGGGTTCCTTTTTCGTGTAACCATAACGAGCTCGGAAAAGAGATAAAACAATGCTCGATCACGTTCTAATTTTTTCACAAGTGCAAGAACGGATAAAAGGCACTTGAGGTCTTGAAATCAAAACCATAGGAAGCAAGAATAAAAACGCATCATATCGCAAAAGTTTTTCGTCCATAAACATCTGCATAGGGTACCTGCAAGTCACTTCACTCACTTTCGTATTAGAAATTAGGGTAAAAAAGTGAATAAATACAAAAAACCCACTTTTAATATGGTAAAAAGTAAATAAAACAAATTTTACTATTCATTTTTACCATATGTTTTACCCATTTACCATTGTAGTGCAAAAATTCCCATTTTACCTCCGATCTTCACTGTCGATTTCCGGGAGCTTCGGGGCATCATTTCACAAACTGTCTGGATCAAATTGATAAGTCCTCAATTCCCTAGCCTTTCATGGTTTAAATTTATGATTTGAGTGGTTAAATTTCAAGTTTTTGGTGAGTTTTTTAAACCCTACGCGTGAAAGGGGATTCCCGCAGGCTGCCCATACGGGGCCTGCGAGAATCCTTCATTCTCACAGGTGACCTTAAGTTACAGTGCGGGAAGTCCTCACTGTGTGTTATAATTCACCTGCGAACAGCGCAGTGCCCAAAAATTTGTATAAAATTTAGCCATTTAAACCAAATTTTTCAATGATTCAAGTTATTAATTATCTTCCCATGATTGCTATGCAGGTTAATAACTATCACAATGGTGCTCGAATGGAGGGAAAGAGAACACGAGGATGATAATTCCACCACCGAAAATCATCCACCAACTATTTCCGCTTTACAAGATTGTGCTCTCCTAAAGTATTTCCGCATACCGAGCATGAGAGCCCAGGTTCGATTGTTGGAACATTTAGTCCGGATGTGGGATCCGGATCAACAGGTTTTCAATGTGGGTGCCCACACATTGATGATTGATATCGAGGATATCTATTTCTTGACTGGGTTGTCAAGACGGGGTTCATATGTTATCTTGACTGGTAACCGCAGAGGTGGCATGGAAATGAGTGACTACTGCCGAGAATATTGCGTGCCAGAGGCAGAAAGACAGAGAGGAAAAGTGGCCATATGGGGAGTGACTGATATAACTCTCCGGACCATTCTCTTCACTATAGCTCGGATGGCGGGGAGTGTTGCCCCGCATATGGCTCTCCAGAGCTATTTTCAGTATGCTCTCGAGTGTTTCGAGCCCCGGGTCTTCAACTGGGCTGACGCAGTGTTACGAAACCTAAAGAAACAATTGACCAAATACAGGCAGGGAAATCTAAAGCAGTTTGGTTATGGATCGCTGCTGGTGTCCTTCTTCTGTGAGAGGGTTCCAGTGTATAGGCTTCAGGATGATTGGATTTTTTCGGGTCCCAGAGATCCCCAGATGTTACGATGGTGCCAACTTATGACGAGACATGTGACAGGACCGATCGTCAAATATGACGATCGCTTTTTTGACTGGCTCCAAGGCCAAGTTTTGATGATAGAGGATTATGCATATGCTGACTTTGAATTTCGCGGTGATCCTAACCTTGCCCTTCTTGAAGATGCACAGTGGGGAAATATTGGTAAGAAGCACACCAACTTTTAAATTTTTAGATGTTTTTTTATTTTCATTATATTAAATGTTTTTTGGTTTTATAGAATCATCCAAAGACTAACACCAAAAAATTTACTGATAACACAGATGTTGGGGCATATAGACCTGTTGGTAGTTCCCCTGTTCAACGTCGAGGAGAGGTAGCAGTTCCAGTCCCCTAGTATGTCGAGGACTATCTTACCGTGGAGCAAAACTTAGAGGGTTTGATGTCCGATGTTCCAGAGATGCCTCTGGAGGAGATCCCACGACGCGATCAACGTCACACTGTGGGAGTCTCTGCCTCTATGGGTCGCTTGCTCCGTAGAGTAGCCATGACTTTAGCATGCTATCGTGAACATCATTAGTGATGTCACTTTGTAGAAGCCAAGAGCTTCATGTTTTGATATTTTGGTCTTCGGACATATTTTTTAAAAACAAACTTTGATTGTTATATATATACATGGGTTCTACCGGCTTACTTTACAATTGTGTACAATTTTAATGTGTTTGATTTTATAATTTATTTAAATGCCTTTCCAATACATAATTAGCTAAAGCATCTGTCAATGTATTAAGACTTCTCGGAATGTGTTGATATTCTATGTAATCAAAATGTCTTTCCAAGAGGCGAATCCGCAAATATATCCTTAATAAAGTAGGACTTCGTATCGAATATACATTACTGAGTTGTAGCACTACCAACTGCGAGTCAAGTCTAACAACCAAATAGAGAATTCTGAGAGAGATAGCATCAACCAATAATTCAACCACGGTGCTATACTCTGCGATATTGTTGGTTGCTCGGCCAAGACATATACCTCGTAGAGATATGAGTTCATTTGTCGGGGCATAGATTTCCCAAGCAGCGGAAGCTAGGTTCTGAGTACTACGACTAGAACCGTCGGCGAAGCCAATATAAGGTAGCGAATACTCCAACATCTGACAATCAAACACAACGTCGCGTAAGGGCAGAAACCAAATAGCGTCAAAGGCAAAACTAAAGTAACACACACACTCAATATGATACATAAAAATACAGTACTCATGCACAAATGACTCATGCGTAGTACTTCTTCAAGTACAACCCATTCTTGGGTTCACTCAAAGGCACACCATCATAGTCTACTAACTCATATGCTCCTTTTTCCAAAACTTTACTAACAATATAAGGCCCACGCCACATTGGTTCGAATTTCCCAGCTCCTAAAACATATTTATCTTGTTCATATAGAAGAACAAGATTTTCTTCAGAGAAGACACGAGGTTTGACATGCTTGTCGTATTGTGCCTTAACACGTTTCTTCTGGGCTTCTATTACAAGAGTAGCGTCACGGCGAGTTTCGTCTAATCGTATCAAATACAATAGATGTTCCTCTTCGACAAAAGTATTAGGCAAGAGCTCTACAGCTAGCTTCAAAGACGGTATCTCACATTCTATTGGTAGAATGGCTTCCATGCCATAAACTAATCGAAAAGGTGTGAATCCAGTGGCAGACTTAACATATGTCTGATATGCCCACAATGCCAAAAATAACATTGTGTGCCAGCTGGTTTTATGGATTCCTATCATCCGTCGAATCATAGTTATAAGAACTTTATTAATGGCTTCAACCTGACCATTGGCCTGTGGATAATAGGGTGTTGAGCTATCATGATGAAGGCCCAACTTCTCAGTAAGTTCAGACATCATGTTATTTCTAAAATGACTATCGTGATCAGTAACGATAGCCTGAGGAACACCAAAACGAGTGATGACATGATTAAAAAGGAATAAGGCTGCAGTCTTCCCAGTATTATCGAATGTCGGCATTGCCTCGGCCCACTTTGTGAAATAATCAACAGCTACAATAATGTAACCATGCCCCCCGGCCAAGTGAGGGTGACATGTCATGAAATCAATGCCCCATTTAGCAAAAGGACCTACTGAGACTACAGGATGAAGGGGAGCAGGATGCGATCTAATCTTTTGATTATAAGTCTGGCAGGCATGACACTTCTGGACAGCAGTAATGCAGTCAGTGAATAGGGAAGGCCAAAAGTAACCCGCACGTAAGATCTTCTGGGCAATAGCATACCCAGACATATGACCACCACACGCTCCTGAATGGCAGTCATTCAAAGCTTTCTCAGCTTCATCAAAAGTCAAATAACGCCGAAAGACAGAGTCAATACCTCGACGGTAAATAGTATCACCGAGGATAATATAATGACATGCTTGATAACGGACATGACGTCGTTCATTACTGGACAAAGTAGGCCGGAAAGTTTGAGTTTGGAGATAGATGATGATATCTCCGTACCAAATATCGTTGGTATTGATAAGGAAAAGTGACTCATCAGGTAACAAATCAACTGCTACCTTTTCCATGGTAGTGTGGGGAAAATCACAAATCAACTCAGCGAAAACTAGGGATTTCTTCGACGTGGCGTGATCAAATTCCAAATCGAACTCCTGGAGAATAACAATCCATTTGGAGTACCTTTCCCCCAAAAACTGACGTGTCAAGATGTGTTGCATGGGGTTACAGTGTGAAATCACTGTAGTCTTCCTGGAGAGAATGTAATGACGGAAACGTTGGACTGCTTGAACAACAGCCAAGGCCAGCTTCTCAACATGTTGGTACTTGATTTTCGTGGATGATAAACTTCTACTCAAGTAATAGATAACATGTTCATCGTGGTTATCATCCTGTTGAACGAGGACAATGTCGATAGTATACTCGGACGTATCTAGATAAAGAAAGTAATCTCGACTATAATCCGGAGGAAAAAGAAGAGGAGCTTTGGTAAGGGACAACTTTAAAGCTTCAAAGGCGTTGTGAGCAACTTTATCCCATACAAACTCTGAACCTTTCTTTAGAAGACGTGTGAAACCTCGAGTGATCTCAGCGTAATTCGGGATGAACCGACGAAGAAAGTTTGCTTTCCCATGCAAACTTTGTAACTGACGCAAAGAAGAAGGAGGAGGGAGATTAAGAATCGCCTCGACCTTGATAGGATCTACCCGGATCCCATGGCGTGAAACGATGAAACCAAGGAGACGGCCAGATTCTACACAAAATACACATTTATGAGGATTCAAGCGAATGCGATAGAATCGGCAACGAACAAAAATTGCTCGGAGATGAGTAGGGTGGTCGACTCGACGTATAGAATGAGCCGGCAAATCGTCCAAATAAGGTTGAACAATATGCTTGATATCGTGAAATGCGTAAGACATAGCATGTTGGAACGTAGCACCTGCATTCTTCAGACTGAAGGGAAGTTTTCTGTAGGCGAAAGTACCCCAAGGACAAATAAAATCCGTTTTATGTTGGTCCTCAGGCGCGATATTGATTTGATTATAGCTGGAAAATCCATCCATGAGGGAAAAGATTTCACTGCCGGCACAGTCATCGACGATTTAGTCAACGAAAGGGGTTGGAAAATTGTCCTTTGGACAAGCTTTATTGATATCCCGATAATCAACACAAACGCGAATACTACCACCCTTTTTATCAATCGGTACGGGGTTGGAAACCCACTCTGTCAATGACACGGGGTAAATGAAACCGACTTTTAGAAGTTTTTCAACTTCAAGTTTAATGGTTGCCGCTTTATGTGGATGGACAGGACGAAGGCGCTGCCGGACTGGTTTAGCTCCGGGGTACGTCTTAATTTCATGAACAACGATAGTAGGGTCAATACCCGGCATCTCTTTGTAACTCCATGCAAAGATATCGCGAAATTCTTTAAATAAGGAAGTATAAGTGACAATTTCTGCAGGAGAACACGAAGCTCCAATATGAACGTTCTCGACAATTCCAGGTTTCACTGAAATATCTATGGGTATCGTAGGTGAAA
>ML787677.1:241719-262584 GCA_009831015.1 Picea engelmannii | reverse complement strand
GTTAAAAGTTAGGTTAATTTTAAATTAAAATAAAACATACATAAAAACAAAACAAAAAAATTAAATAAATAAAATATTAAAAAAAACATTAAAAAGTAAAAAGTATTAAAATGTATTTAAAATAAAAAAGGAATATAATAAAAATTATATTAAAAATAAAAAAGAAATAAAACAAATATAATATATAATACAAAAGAAAAAAAAAACATTTAAAAAATATGAAACATAAAACAAATAAAAATTTAATTAAAATATAAACTAACAAGTCCTAAGTCTAACCTATCCTACCCCACGTACCCTCACCTTACGTCCCATCCCCCACCTACCTCCACTACCCCCATCTCCCTACGTCATCCCCCCCTCATTCTCCACTACCCACTCCCCCTATTCTCCACTATACCCCCGTGTACTTTCCACCCACACGCCCCCATCCTCCATACATTAAATAAAATCCACACTCCTTATTCCATCTCAGACCCCCCCGTGAGTTCGACAGTTAACGAGAGGGGGGTCCGATACCATAATTAAAAACCCATGCAAATTCCAACGACTCACAATTGCCCAACCAGATCCACGGACCAGGTTCAATCTCGGACCCCCCCGTGCAGTCTGCATTTAACGAGGGGGGGTCCGAGATTTTTCCCGCCAAAAAACCACTTTTGCACATTTTCACCATTTTTTCCTATTTTCACCATGTCTTCTTCCGACGAAGATCCTGAGTAAATGTTTTCTTGCTCTGTAATCATCTTGTTTTTCTGAAGCTAATCTTTACGAATAACGTTATGTCTCAGGATTTATCTCTGATACTCTGATTCTGATTCTGAAGATTTCAGTGTTCATCTTCTAAAATATCTTCAATTAAGAGATTCTTAAGTGCTTGTTAGTTGAAGTTATTTCCTTATCTTTTCTTCTGATCATCATTTAAATTATTAAAGATCCAGTGAGCATGTTATCTCGCCCTGTGAAAGTTTTCTTTTTCATTTCTGGTTGTTTCTCAGATTTGATTAAATACAGACCCCATAGCCCAATGGATGTGTAAGCTGCCTCAACCAAATTTACAAACCCTTTTACAACAAAACACACATGTTTTCATTAACTAGCCTAATATCCTGATTTAAAACAAAGCTACATCATACAGAGAGATCCCTCTCTGAGTCTTGGAGGGCTAGATCCAAGACTCGAAGCGGTTCTGATGTTGCCTCTGTGATTGCCTTTTCAGCCTTGGGCAAATTACAGAGTGCTAACAAGGTCAAGGTGTCTATTGAAATCTAACTAATCCTTGAGAATCCATTCTAATCCTCCTTGATAGGTGTCAACCTCCCAACAAGGCGAATATCAAAACTGTGACCGCTACAAGAAATTAGGTAGCGCCGCTGTAAAACAATTGGTAGTGACACTTCTATGTCTAATATCTTTCAAACCATAACACATTTTGAAAAACATAGAGAGGTTTTTGTTGTTTGGAATGTTATAAACAAAAACCTCCTACAGTTTTCAAAAATACCTTCTCAATTGTTCACAATCCAATATTTAAATTAGTGACTCAAAACGGGCAGAATAACTCTGCACAATTCAGCCTCTGCCATAATTTCGGTAGCGCCTTTAGGTAGAACCCGCCTGTGTATCTGTGTGCAATTCGGTAGCGTAAATGCATGGGTGATTTTGATGCTTGGATCCTTTTGAGAGTGTTTTCAATGCTTGTTCTTAACACTTGGCACCTTAACCAATATTGTGCTAACATAGGCTCCATGGGGGATAGAGTCCTTCCTGTGAGGATCTAAGAAGTATTGTAGTTTAAGTGCCTTATCCTTTGGGCTTGTGGAGTCATGATGTGATGCATCGTGCTGAATACAACATACTAACAACTTATATTACTCTACTTTCAAATATAAAGCAAACACACCTACTCTTGATGAAGCTTATTTATGTACAAAACCTAAGCTAACTGACTTTTACAATGGGCTAGATGAAGGAAAACTTCCACCAAATCCATTCAAGAAACTTGTTGACATGAGTATTTATAATGCCAATGATTAACAATAGACAAAAGGAATATGACAATGGTTTGAAAACATTTCCTATATATCCTTTGACTGCTATTGACACAATAAATTTTATAGGTTCCAAAACATTTGAGAAATACAACTCCATATACACCCCTACAGGGTCATAAAAATGGTGGCAAAACACATGGAACTGATACCATATTTCTTTTTCCACTTCAAGTTGCTCACTGTAAACTATGGGTACAAGTGGAAGAATTATTGACTTAGGTGGTTATTGATCCACTGATGATTGTTGATTTACTTTTGGCTGTGTATAAACGATCTCTTCATGTGCCTCAACTAAGGGTTGCTCCTAGTCAAATCTTCAGGTTATGTCTTCTGTGAGAAGGCCAACCTCTGCATCATACTCCTTGTCTTCGTAGTGATAAAATATAGGATAAGCTTGTTGCTCATCATCACTAGAATATTCATCAAAAACAGGTTCCCCTTCATACCTATGCTCAACTTCTAAAACAATAATTTCATCAAGAATATAATTGTTAAAAATATTCATTTCAGGAACAGCAGTAACTACTACTTCTAGTTGTTCATACACATGATTTTCATATGAAACAAAGTTATGAATGTTTTCCTCTCCGAATACAGGATTATTATTTATGCTTTCATTTGGACAGTGAATAAAATCATTTTCATCTTTAGATTCAACAAAGCAATCTAACAAATCTTGAGCACATTCTACACATCCCTCGCAACAGTTATGAAAAATACATTCATAGGGATAAAACCTTTTGCAGTGTTCATTGAATACTCTGTGGAAATCCTTCAAGGATGAAATACTAGAAGGGGGTACTACGAAATACCATTTACGTGCATCCCCATCCAATGAATACATGAACATTTTCATTAATATATCTTCATGATGGATGTCAAGTTGTTGCATCAAAGCATGAAATTCTTGAACATTATCAACATGGTTATCATCCTCACCTTCATAAAATCTAGGCAGCAGATCTTTCCATTCATCAATAAGGGGCACATGATGTGGATAATCATCTATGGCTGAGAAATTGAGTGGGGCAAACCTCCTAGCCAGGATAGCCTTCATAGCCATTTAATTGGTCTGATTTTGGTGGAGTCACCAACAGATTCTGATTAATGGAGTTGCCATGGTGAATGTGCAGTCTTGAAGGTGCCCAACTTCAATCACCATCTAAATCTGGAGCTATGCAATGTCATTCTTCCCAGGGAGCTTTTCAATCTACTCAAATCCGTCCCCGACAACGACACCAAAAATGTTATCGCAAGGAGTCACCCCATGACTGCATAGGGGTAAGCCTTACACATCAAGAAATACGAAAAGAAAGTTGATTTTGAAATTATGAGAGGGGTAGGGATAAAGCTATCTACTTGACTTGACAAATCATATGAATTTATCCCTGCAAATCATCTTCCATATGAAACAAAACAGATCATCCAAAAGCAATCTTTAGCCTTTCAAGGCTTTCAGGTGGAAGAATTTTATGAGAAAACATAGAACTGCAAACATAAAGACATGAAAATCCTTTTCAAGAATATTATTGATACAATAGAAGAAGAATCATAATTTGAAGATCCTTTTCAGAAGATATTTAGCAACACACAAGGTAGAATATCTCAAAGGATCCTCCTAAGCAACCCTGTCACACTTGTTGTTGAAGAAGAACAAAGCTTGAGAGTCAAAACAAAGAAAAAACATAGTTAAACATCACTTCCTTCTGAAAATGAATTTTTAACACAGAAAATGATAAGATAGTCTATCTTCAAATTAATTTGTCAAAGTACAAAAACAGAGCCTCTCGACCTCCCTTGGCTCATGAATCCACTCCTCCAAGAGATCTTTCCTTCCTTAAATAGAAAATAGCATCCTCATTGTTACACATTATTTTGGTCACTCTGATGATGACCCCATAGGCATGTGTTTAGGCTTCCAAAAAAATGTTTCACATGAGGAAAATGGCTGAGTTCTTCCCCTACAAGGCACATTTTTAGAATGACGTTGCAGGCTGACAGTGGTGCACAGTGTGGAAATCCTTGATTTCCACATGCTACTCTATGCCTAGGTTGCGAGATTTCTGCATGCTACTATATAAGCAGGGTGCGGTGGCGCTTGAAGCTAAGAAAAGGAAGAAGTTTCACGAAATTTCTAGAAGGAGAATATTCTAGAATGTGAGGTGGCATCTGTATGGTTGTGATCTTACTGGATTTTCTGATTTGGTGGGATCATCCTCATCTTAGTAACCACTTCATCTTCTGTTGGACTCTAAATATGTCCTAAAATCAACCTCTATGCATCAACCAAAGGTAGGCGTCGGCACAAGCATTTTACTTGTTGCCTATGCAGGTTCTTACCTTTCGTTTTCAATACCCAACCTCCAGAGATGCAACACCTATAAAGGAACAAAAATCGTAAAGGGAACAACAACTGTTCCTTTCAAATGAACAACAACTACACTCAAAGGAACAACAGTCATGTGAAAGGAATGACAGTTGTTCCTTTCAAATGAATAGAAACTACCCTCAAAGGAACAACAGTCGCATGAAAGGAACAACAACTGTTCCTTTCAAATGAACAACAACTACACTCAAAGGAACAACAGTCGTGCGAAAGGAACGATAGTTGTTCCTTTCAAATGAATAGAAACTACTCTCAAAGGAATAACAGTCGTTACATTGGGCTGAACTAATGTTGAATTAATTGCATTGTAGTATTTGCCCAAATATTCAATTGTCAATTCGAGGAAGTCTTTTATTTCAAAGTTACCGTGCACAATATATGCAAGAAACAAATTCCAACTAACACTATTATCTATTTAATAAAATAAAACACATAACTTAAAATAAATCAAATCCGATCTTGCTTGAAAATACACTCAGCTGAAATAAAACCACTACCACACTCTTACATAAATTAAAGGATTATTAACAAAATGAAGTAATAGCGACATGAATTGAATCTTACTGTAAGAGCAATCTAATAAACAACACACAATTGTAAGCAATGATCAACTAATCATAAACCAAGATAAATTAAGACAATGAAAAGAAAAATATAAGTAAATGAATAAGACCAACACATACCATATTGAGGGGGCCCTACCTCACCTAGCATGTGTGGCCAAAAGACTTACAAGATTAAGAGAAAGTTGCACATAATTGTAGATCCATCAACTCCTTTGTATTATTGAAGAAAACTCATAAATTACATAAGTTCATCTCTTTCTTACAAATAAATTCTATATAATTTCATGAATGCCTCTCTCCTGATTGAATAGGTATTATTTATACAAATCAAATTCCCAAATCCGTGGATTTCTCAAACAAATTGCCAAGTTTAGAGAACCGGCCGCAACTATAAATATGAAAAATACCCTTTTAAAGAACCAGTGATTTCTCTCAAACCGTAGCTCCAATTGGAAAATGACCCACATTGAACTCAATTGGGCCCATTCTAAACAAAACCCATGTCTCAGATTTTTGATATTAATCCTCATCAACTCAAAATATTTCATGAAAATTCGTCTCTCCTTATCTGCCACATTTTTCACTGAAAACAGTTAACCACGAGCTAGAACTCACATGTATCATTTGGAGGTTGGAACCTTGACTGCTGCACCTATTGATACATAAAATCACTCATCAAACCATCATCAGAAAAATAATTCATAATATTCTTTAATTCATTAAAAATGAAGGAAGAATAATCATTATTAACCACTAAAGTATAAAAGGAATTCTATGTCATTTTATGAGCAGTTGTAGCAAATGTATGGAAAATGGAATGATAAATGAACGATAATAGGACAAAGAAGAGATGGGATGGATGTCTATAGATGATGAAAATATGGACAAATATGTGACCCAACATCTTCTCCTATACAATAATGGATTTCTCATGGAAAGGGTTAGGCAGGGTCAAGAAATATTGAGCAAAGATTAGGCTGAAGACTGTGTAAAGAATCCTGATACAATTGATGCTTGAGGCCTCCATTTGTCCATTAAGCTTTGCGGATTATCTTCATGAAAATTTGCAGCAAGTGTATGTGTGTGTTGGAACAAAGGACCACCGAAAGGGAACTTGCGACATCAAGGCACTTGGTTGTATCTTCCACTTTTACTTAATATGATACAACAACATGTTTCTTTCCCATAAAATCATTAGAATTTTATTACATGACTCCTTGATCACATGTTTAGGTTTCCATTGATTCTACAATTGTTGCTTTCACTTTGGTTGGTTTGTGTCATTGCAGATATGATCTCACAAGAGAACTGGAGCGAAACAGGGACAACAAAGATATAAGGAAGAGATATATAAAGGTATGTCATACACTCCTTCTTTGTTGATAAATTCAATGGTAGCAACCTAGGGAAAGCACCATGTCCTGTCTGGTTTTGTTCTAGATCTAGGTGGATCTAGGGAGATTATTTTATGTTTGCATTCACTGATTTATCCAATAACACTCATAACCTCATGAGGTCAAATCCCATCTCCTCCATTGGATTCTAAACCTTGGAGATAGGTGGCAACAATCAAAGAGACAAAAATCCAACAAACTGCTAATTTTCAGGAATTTGTTGGAAGTCATTAATAAAATGTCTCCACCTCATTACATGAGGACTTTGCTGGAGATAAATATTAGGTGCAGTTGTCCCTTTACATCTATATGATCCTTGATAATCCATTTGAATCCTCCTTGACATGTGTCAATCTCCCAACAAGGTGAATATAAAAACCGTGACCGCTACATGAAATTAGGTAGTGGCACTGTAAAACATTTGGTAGCGACACCTCTATGTCTAATATATCTCAAACCATAACACATTTTGAAAAACGGAGAGAGGTTTTTTTTATCTGGAATGTTATAAACAAAAACCTCCTCCATTTTTCAAAAATACCTTCTCAATTGTTCACAATAAAATATTTAAATTAGTGCCTCAAAACTGGCAGAATAACTCTGCACAATTCAACCTCTGCCATAATTTCGGTAGTGCCTTTAGGTAGCACCCGCCTGTGTGTCTGCGGCCAATTTGGTAGCGTAAATACGTGGGTGATTTTGAAACTTGGAACCTTGTGAGACTGTTTTCAATGCTTGTTCTTGACACTTGGAACCTTAACCAATCTTGTCCTAATAGAGTGTTCCCTTGGTTGGCAGATGTCAACGAAGTCTTCAGTCTACTTAGGATTCGCAGATGGGGCTAGTCTTCATACACATAACTCATCTTCCGCTGCTTGGATTTCTTACTCACTCGAGGGTCTACTAGTGTCTTTAGGTGTCATATTCCTTCGGCCATCCATGAATAATGTGGTTGAATATAGCGGCATTATAGAACTTTGTAATGTCCCCACTTTGGGACATCATCACAATGCAGAGGTTTATGATGACCAGAGTAACCAGATGGATGTTATAGAAAGTACATGGGTTATTGAGAAGAATTGTGGGGTCCATCTTGCATTAGTCATCCTATTCCATCATTATGAAGCATTCAACACATATTATCTTTGGTTCCGTGGCATTCCAACAATTTCCATGGTTTTGAGTATTTTTGGCTATAAGTCAATTGAATTCACTGAAGCGGTCATTTTGGGCACTATACTTGGAGGAACCTCTTAGTGTAATATCTCATTGGAATTGGGAGTAACAACACTACAGAATAGGATGAAGAGAAGTGACTTTCAATGGCCAGGGAAGCCACAAGGAGAGATAACGTGTTTTTCAAAGGTAAAAAGGTTAATTAATTAATTAAAGTGATTTAATTGATTAATTAAATATTAATAAAATGAAAGTCACTTTGGAGGGACAAGGGGAGTAAAAAGTATAAATGAAAGTCAAGGGCCTCTACTCATTCATTCATGTATGTCTATCATTTTGATATCTTGCTTCTAGCTAGAGGGCCCATCTCTTGGGGGTTTTGAGGGTTTTTACTTAACAAACCCTAGAGGATGATTCAATGGTGAAATATTCCACCTAGATTGTCCCAATATTGGTCTTAGAGATGCAATACTCTCCCACACCATTCTAGTTCCAGATCTACTCAGTGCAGGAGGGTTCTACACCAGCCACAAGCATAGAAAGAGAAGGAGGGTGCACCATTGGGGGTTTCCAGCAAGGGAGGCACACCATTTATTGAAGGAAGGTTCGTTGCAGGATTTTAAGGGATCCTTTGGAGATTTGAGCACTTAGGTTTTACTTGCAAGGACTTGGTCATGATTTCTAGTGCCTCTTGAGAGAGTTCTATGGTACAAATTATTTCTTAGAGCATTGGGATGAATTGGAGAGAAGGAGGACATTTTGGAGATACAGATCTATTCCATTTGAGGAGGTTATACATCATATATGACCCTGAGAATTCACCTAGTGACTTACAGTGTCCTGATGTATCTTTCTAGCAAGTTTCAGGGCATTTGGAGGCATCCTTCATTAGGGCCAAAATTCTAGGGTTTGGCAGTTTTAGGAGGGTGCAACTCAACATTTGGAGGATTCAACATTTGGAGGAGTTTCCCTTGGTATTTAGGTTTGATATTTCAGGAGGGGATTCTACTAATCCCGATATACAGTTTGTCATCTTCAACATAGCATTTGGAGGTCTTTGATATTAGGGCGGAATTATTGAGGGTCTTCAGGGTTTCAGCAGGGTGTGGCATCTTCCAGCTTGGGGGGTTAGCATTTCTTATGGCCCAGATATACTCTTACATTGGTATTCAGCGAGTATTTGGCCTTCGAAGGATTATAATATCTTCTATTGGAGTATTTTGTAGTAGCTTCTATATTCTTTATTGGAGCCATCTATTGAGCATTCCAGATCAGCCTTCCCATTGTAGCAGGTTCTTCTATTTATGAATAAAACCAGATTTGAGATGTTTTGTCTTGTATATCATGTTGTTGATCTTGCATATGGTTGAGGTATGTTCCATGATTGTATCTCCTTGTTTATTACTGCAACACACATATAAACCATCATTATAACCCTAAGTGTAACCTAAAGGATCACTGTAAGCAAAGTGTTTGACGAAATACCACAATCAATAAAAGTTTTAAAAGACACCCAAAACCATGATGTTCCTTACATCTTGGCTAGGGAACATTACAGTGGTATCAAAGATTAAACTCCTTCCAGCCTAATGGGTCTTACACAAGAAGAAATGGATAAGAGATACTTTGCTAGAGAGATGGTATTCTGTGAGGAGGAATATTACACCCTTAGTGAGGAAACTAGGGCTCAAATAACCTTCCAATAGTATGTAGCCTTAAGAAATCCTATGTGGAGAAAAGATGAGGTTGCACATTGGGTCGAAGAAACAGAGAGAAAGAGAGCTATACTATCTATATGGAAGGAATCATAGAGAAACCCCACACCCATTAGGAGCACACAACTTTGCTACAATTGCAAGGTGCCTTGGGAACCAGATCATAGGTGTAGGGGTAAGGGTAAGAAGAATATTATTGAGGTGCACTATGACAGTGATGATGAGGTGTGTGAGGATGGAGTGATATATGATTATCTGGATCAGTCTGATGATGATAGTAACTCTTGCACAAAGGCTAGTGATAGTGACTCTTTCACAGAGGATGATGATTCTATCGCGCTTGAGGACGATAGTGACCCTTGTGTAGTAGATAGATAGTCGGGTGGAAATGAAGATAGCACCAATACTTCAACAGATAGATCACATACTATTGATGACCTTACACCTCAGAAAAGTGGTGACACTAGTAAGGATTCACACGTATTATCACCTAGATCGGATGAGCTCCCTGTGAGGGCTGTGACACCTTGGTCATCCTTTTAGACACCTACGATAGCCACATCACATGAGGATATTAGTGGAATTTCATATATTATGGATGATCCTCATGTGAGGGATGCACAAAATGGACATGTAGACCCATAGATTGAGGAGGAGGTATAGGACTTACAAACAATTGACCTTACACATACAGATCAACATGAGGAGATTAAGTCACAGATTTTGGAGATTCCATTAGTTGAGCATATTGTGGAGACTGACAGGTTTATGGAGCACTTACTTCCAGGATCATCCTGCAGTGATGAAGATGCACTCCTTATTAGTTGGAATAACCATAGCACATGTATGCACACATCTATATGGGATCCAGGCACATATGATAGTAGCAGGGTGAGTGAACAGGAGGATATGACTTCTCATACAAGCTACAGTGTGATTCAGAGGGAGATAGCATCTAGTGATGGGGTGCAGTGGCATACAGGAGTACCCAGTAGCACAGTAGACAATGGACAGTTCAATACGTTATCTTATGCAGAGGGTGTTTTTGGGGATTCTAGAGTTGACACTTGCAGAATTGACACTAGCAGTGAGGGATATGAGGTGGCACCTTAGCATGGCTATGATCAAGAGTCACACTATTTGACAGGAAAACTAAGAGTTAGTGAGGATATGATCATGGAAACCACCAGGCGCATTGATGACATGCATGCATTGATGGCCGATTGTTGTTGGAGGGAATCAATGGCACATGATAGTTCAGATGAGGCATTTTCCATAGATGAATTTCATACTCTCTTATAGAGAATGTTTGTGATGAGGTCCGACTTCTAGCAGTTGTTGATAGACAGGGACTATCTACTGGAGATTGGAGAGATGTATCACAGAGCCTTGAGAGAGTAGGAGTTGGAGAGCATTCGAGGGTTCTTGAGAGGCACACATACATCGCTTCAAGAATCATAGTCCAGATCGAAGGAGCTCCTTGAGGAGATTTTTCAGAGATCCACTTCACCTATCTTGGTGGACACTTAGATACATCATTCAGTCACATCAATGGAGGATGTTGGTGGTCTGGTAGAGGGGCACCAGTTGATGGAGACTAAGGTGTGCACAGGATCACTGATGAGTATGGAGAGTTACAGTTCGGGGGCACATGAGAGGATCTTTGAGACAACCAGGCATTGTCCTACACATGGGGGCTCCAAAGCGAGGGGAATTTTTGATGATACTTCCATTTGTGTCCTGAGAGGGATTGACCTTCATGTAGAGGTTGATCTAGTAGTACTCTAGGATCCATGATGTTGCAGGGGTATACAGGGGACTACTTGAGTATGCAGGAGCATACAGTAGTGATTGATGACTCACAGAGACATGCAAAGGTTTACAGTGAGATCCAGAGGGGTGTATTGATGTGCAAGGAGGAGACACACTTCAGGGAGCATGTATATGCCCTTCCTTTGCAGAAACACATAGTTATGAGAGGTCACCTTCAAAGTATCAGTAGTTGCATGGGAGATGAGACATGGAGAATGGTTAGGCCAAAGCCACCTGACATGAGTGCATTTATGACATACAACAGGACAAAGGTGGGTCATGATGGAAAGAAAGTGGAGGCCTTATGTGTGATGATGAGCATCATAGGCCATATGATAGAAAACAACTCAAAGGCCGACACAGATACATATACTCATGAGAATGAGCATGGGGGACTTTCAGCAATGATCAGTCTGACACAAGAGCAACCAGCGGAGACTGGAAGTGATAAAATTCCAAGTTTACCATGGGGTCCTGGAGTCCATTTTGTTAGTAGGCTATTCATGTTGACCCAGGTTGCACCTGAGAGCCACACACTCCACCTTGGGTTGGTTTGGAGTGGACTTGCAGGTACTTGTCCTATGGGGAGAGACCTTTTCTTCCTCTTGATCATCATGATAGGTCATGGAGATGTTTGGATAGGTACTTCTTCTACAGAGGTGTCTTTACTGGTATAGTTTATGGACAACAGGTCTAATGGTCATAGGTATTTCAGCTAGAGGACCCAAGAGAGGAGGATTCAGGATGTATGCAAGTGGAAGAAAACCATGGTCAGAATAGTGTAGGGACAGCAGGGTGATCTTCGATAGAGGTTAGCATGGGACCCAAGGATTGCAGGGTTTTGAATTTCACTGAATGAAAGAGGTGAGTGGACCTTTGCATGGGGAAGTTGTTCTAACTTTCCATTGAGCTTCAGTGATGAGAGGAGCGCATCGCTTGCAGGTGTCTCATGGAGGTCTTGCAGCACCTCATTCTGGCATCAACATGTGTAGTTGATGGAGGTCATAGGGATATTGATAGAGACTTGGAGGATGGATTCATTTCGATATGAGTCCATGTATCATATGCAAGAGACTCCTATAGTTGGTATATTTCAGGGTTATGCTTCTAAGGGGATAGCAGTTCATGACTTGATATGGGACCCAGGGGGAAGAGTGTATGAGTGTTCATATTTGGATGGGTTCGACTATGTATCCCACGGGTGGACATGGGATCCTGGTATTTTATTTGAGGGGATTTGGTTATTGCTTGAGGACAAACAATTTTCTAGCAGGGAGGACTATAATGTCCCCACTTTGGGACATCATGACAGTGCAGAGGTTTATGATGACCAGACTAGCTAGATGGATGTTATAGCGAGTACATGGGTTATTGAGAGGCATTGTGGGGTCCATCTTGCATTACTCATCCTATTCCATCATTATGATCCATTCTACACATATTGGCTTTGGTTCCATTGCATTCCGACGATTTCCATGGTTTTGAGTATTTTTTGCTATAAGCTAATTAAATTCACTGAAGAGGTCATTTTGGGCACTATGCTTGGAGAAACCTCTCAGTTTAATATCTCATTGGAATTGGGAGGAACAACACTATAGGATAGGATGAAGAGAAGTGACTTTCAGTGGCCAGGGAAGCCACAAGGAGAGATAAGGTGTTTTCCAGAGGTAAAAAGGTTAATTAATTAATTAAAGTGATTTAACTAATTAATTAAATATTAATAAAATGAAAGTCACTTTGGAGGGACAAGGGGAGAAAAAAGTATAAAGGAAAGTCATGGGCCTCTACTCATTCATTCATGTATGTCTATCATTTTGATAACTAGCTTCTAGCTAGAGGTCCCATCTCTTGGGGGTTTTGAGGGTTTTGACATAACAAACCCTAGAGGACGATTCAATGGTGAAATATTCCACCTAGATTGTCCCAATATTGGTCTCGGAGATGAAATACTCTCCCACACCATTCTAGTTCTAGGTCTACTCAGTGCAAGAGGGTTCTACACTAGCCACAAGCACAGGAAGAGAATGAGGGCACACCATTGGGGGTTTCCAGCAAGGGGGGTGCACCATTTATTGAAGGAAGGTTCGTTGCAGGAGTTTGAGGGATCCCTTGGAGATTTGAGCACTTGGGTTTTACTTGCAGGGCCTTGGACATGATTTCTAATGCATCTTGAGAGAGTTCTATGGTACAAATTATTTCTTAGAGCATTGGAACGAATTGGAGAGAAGGACATTTGGAGATCCAGATCTATTCCATTTGAGGGTTATACATCAGATCTAACCCTAATACTTCACCAAGTGACTTGCAGTGTCCCGATATATCTTTATATCAATTTTTAGGGCATTTGGAGGCCTCCTTCATCAGGGTCAAAATTCTAGGGTTTGGCAGTTTTAGGAGGGTGTAGCTCCATTGGAGGATTCATCATTTGGAGGAGTTTCCCTTGGTATTTAGGTTTGATGTTTCAGGAGTGGATTCTACTCATCCCGATCTACAGTTCAACATCTTCAGCATAGCATTTGGAGGTCTCCTTCATCAGGGCCAAAATTATAGGGTTTGACAGTTATAGGAGGGTGCAACTCCATTGGAGGATTCAACATTTGGAGGAGTTTCCCTTGGTATTTTGGTTTGATATTTCAAGAGGGTATTCTACTCATCCCAATCTATAGTTTAGAATATTTAGTGTAGAATTTGGAGGTATTTGACAGTAGGGCCAAATTATTGAGGGTCTTCAGGGTTTTAGCAGGGTGTGGCATCTTCTAGATTGGGGGGTTAGCATTTCTTACAACCCAGATCTACTCTTGCATTGGTCTTCAATGAGTATTCGACCTTCAAAGGATTATAGTATCTTCTATTGAAGCATTTTGTATCAGCTTCTATCTTCTTTATTGGAGCCATCTGTTGAGCATTCCAGATCGGCCTTCCCATTGTAGCAGGTTCTTCTATTTATGAATAAAACCAGATTTGAGATGTTTTGGATTGTCTATCATGTTATTGATCTTGCATATGGTTGAGGTATGTTCCATGATTCTATCTCCTTGTTTATTACTGCAAACACACATATAAACCATCATTATAACCCTAAGCGTAACTTAAATGATCACTGTAAGAAAAGTGTTTGACGAAATACCACAACTAATAAAAGTTTTAAAAGACACTCAAAACCATGATGTTCCTTTCGTATTGTCTTGGGAACATTACAAACTTTTGCGCAATGCCATTTCACATGGTATTCCCTCTTTAGAGGTTCTCTTGGAATCCCAGTTAGTGGTATCTCAGTTGAATGGAAGTTACCATTTTCGTGACCCTACTTTACTCCGACGATTCCTACGGGTATGACTTTTGGAACGATGGTTTGATTTTATTAATTATCATCACATACCTAGAAGTTATAATTATGTATCTGATGCATATGCTAATTTTATTTTAGATTGGCCTTTTTCACATAACTAAAGAAAAGAAAAAGTTCTCATCAATGTACACATTGTAACATAAGTAAAGCCAAAGAACCATGTTTTAATATATATTTCAAAACAAATATGATGTTTATGGTACAAAATTGGGGCTAACACCCTCAATATACATATACAATTGATCATATAATAGTCATGAAATATACGCCTGTGGTGCTGGATGAGTGTCATGATAGAAAACTATGGATTTTGCGAGACGCCAAAAGAGTCACACCCAAGCACGGGGCACGCCTATCACCCGTTGCTGCATATTCTCCATCATATACTCCACTGGAACCATAGGAATCCTTTGTGTTGAATGAGACAGATTTCCATGCACATTTTGAAGGACTCTCTCTGCATCCCCTCCCGTCGCCTCATCTCCCCGGTGCCTTTGATGATGTCTTGGAATTCCATCTAGCCTTTGTGGATCTACGTCTGTGTCACATACATGTCTAATTAGTACTTAACATCATCCAAAAATATTTTTGTTTTCCTATACAAAAATACAAAAAATGAAATATTTAAAAAAACTTTGACATACCTATGTTTCCAAAGGTGGTCCCTGGTGATAATGGCATGTCAGGATCTCCTCCGAAGTCTATCCCTGTGTAAGGGTAGTCATCCAGATCTATCACATGTTGTCTCCACCAAAAGAAGAATTCATCATTGTAGAGTGTTGGAACCCTAACTCCCCCCTATTGCCTCATCACCTCGGTCCACCATGCCATGGTTGGATCATGAGGTCCACTCAGAATAATCTCAACTCTAGGTCCCAAGCCTAGAACTTGCTCAAAGAAAACACTACACAGGATAGAAGCGAACCCGAAGTTCCTTTTTCTACCCTGTTTGCATTCTTTCTACTGGCTCTTCTTGTTAGTGAGTAGTGAGGTGCACTAGTTGACACTGTGTGTCTCAAGCACTCCACTAAGTAGAACATAATTGGAATCGATGGTTGGTGCAAAGAGGTCGATCCTATGATTTGTGTCAAAATGAGGACAACAATATTGAGGCTAAGATTTTTATCTCTCTAATGGGGAGTTGACTCCCGACCTTCTCGGTCCCTGCAATGCAATGAGCATCTATGTATTCCTCGATTTTCATATCGCTTCTAGCTCCTCGGGCTTTGAGGTTGACCACCTCATGCTGACATGAAAATCTCACCAAGAAATAAATGTCCTTGAATTCAATCCTTAATGTTTGTCCATCAAGTTTGAAGCTCTCACTATCTATAACCAAGTAATCCACAAGAAACTGTAGCAATCTCACTTGGGCCATCATACCTTTGAGAGCCCAAAACTTGTATAGACCACATATTTTCAAGGCCATTTGGGCCCCTAGATCTCTCTATACTACAACATCTACCTCATCATGTTCTCTTTCCCTCCACTCTAACACCATGTTGCAAGAGACAAACCATTTTTTGAGTTAGCAACCACTAAAAAACATTGTCTGTAGACATATACGCAGGTTGTAGTGTTCATAGTTGCATATAGGGATGATTATACGTTGTCTATATTTTAAACAATCGTGTATAATCATGTGTATACATGACCCGATGAACTATAGCCCGCGTACACCTAAAGTTTAAATTTGCGCCCTAAATAACCTAAAACATGGAACCTAATTATAAAATCTAATAAATTGAAAAGAAATGGGAGAGGATGATGAGTTCCTTGGTCTAGACGGTCATCGATTCCATCGCTTGTAGCTCCTGCAATCACCAATTGAAGTTCAAAGGAAATTTGGTCCAAAATCCACTATTTGGGTAAAAAATACAAATGGTATAGTAAATTTGGTTTTTTTTACTATTTATAGAAAAAATTTACCCACTTTGCATAGTTTCGGACAATATTTTGGCCTAATGGACTAATACGACAATGGATTGAGTTGGTTTTTGTAGTTTTATCCAAGGATTCTTGTGGTTTTCAGTGCCATGTCACCCGTTCGTAACCTTGGATAGGTATTTTCATTACCGAACATATAGGATATGTATCCATTCAATCATACACATTGGCATCATCCTATGACTGTCGCTCATATACCTTAGGTACAAACCCATTTTATAGTGACATGGAATATTCTATCTGCAACTAGAAGTGTCATTATCAAATGGTAGAGACTTACCAAATATGGGTACCCTAGTTAGATCCTCTTCTTCATTCGGTGCCCATGCAGATATTTTTTTCGTAGGACCGAGAGTCCCTTATAGCTAACACATGAATTTATGTTGAACCTCATTTATTACTCATAAACATGCTGACCTATATCTAGAGGACTCCCAAACAAGTTTGATTTAAGCTCTTTTCTGACTCATTTTCAAAAAGAGAAAAAGATTGCCAAGTGAACTTGTCTATTTCACACTCGTAAATTGGATTTGAAAGGACATCTATTTGGTGCAAGTTTATCCATTTTTCAAACCAAGTAGACTAACATTATAAAAAAGGACAATTTTTTGGCGTTAAGTTGTAATTGCATCTCATGCCCTTGCTTGAAGTATTGAGCATATTGTCAGTTCTCGCTTTTGCGTTATAAGCCATTTACGTCAGCAATTTTCGTCCTCAACCAAGAAGATCCTTGTTTATATCCTTTTCTTCTTGACACCCTATACCCAAGAGGAAACATTCCCCCGAGTGTTCATCTCCAGCATGCACCTCCTTGCATTGAGCATAGGTATGTTCCATTGTTGGAACTAGTTTTTCTTACTTGCGACACTCGTTTCCTCCTCTGTTGATCCATATTTTATGATCAGAATGAAATGAATATAGATTATTAACAGTTTATTAACACAAAATAACATAGATATAGTAAAACTGGTTTTCTATTCAATAACGAAATAAGCTGAAACTGTAAAATGGAGCGAAAACAAGCTTGCTGGAATGGTGGTGGCTTATCTTTGAGAAGAGATGTGATGGCAGCACGCATTCACAAGAAGAAGGTTACAATGAGGCTCTCAAGGCATTTTTACAATAATAAAGAATGCCAAAAACCCTAGGCATCCAAAAACATAACCCTAGGAGATGAAGTGCCAAACGTCATGTGGGCCCCGTTTGGGTAAGTTAGTACATCAACTTCTCGGGGTCGTAACTTTTGCATACGATCTCTGTTTTAGGCATATGATAGCCTGTTGCAAAGGTATCATAGAGGAGATTAATTTTGGGGGCTCAATCATGCCCTTGGATATGATTGAGGAGCTCAATACCGAAAAACCTTCATTTAGGCCCTCAAAATGGCCCTAGAAGTTAAAATTGCTAAAAATAGTAAACTGGCAAAATTGTCAGAAAATTGTTTAGAGACAGTTGGAAAAGGTGGGTGGCCACTGATATCCATATAGATCAATACTCCCTCCTTAGGAAGAAATGGTATCCATTGTGTTGAGGTCCCCCATTAGATGAGGACATTTCTTCTGAATTTGGCCCTGGGTGAGCCACTTGCCTTGGTGTAGGCACTGCCCTACTTTGACGACTCGCTAAAGTTGGATCCTTTGTTGTTGAGTGCCCTTGATATATCTATCCACAATATGATCATTGGATTCCTATTGTATGCAGTTGGGGTTGAGCTCTGTTGGTGTCAGTTGTTCTGCTACTTCTGAGGTGTCATGAAATAGCCACATGTACACCATGTTGATCAATGATGTAGCCCAGGTAATGGACCTTGTCCATGCCGAATGAGCATTTTTCCAGGTTGGCGTATAGCTTGTGCTGTTGTAGGGTGTGTAGAACCTGTTGAATATGCTACAAGTGTTCAGCCCAAGTCTTGTTGTAAATTAGAATGTCATCCAGATACACTACTAGAAACGTATTGGTGAATGGTCGTAGGATATCATCCATCATCCTCATGAAAGTGGTTGGATCATTTGTCAAACCAAAAGGCACGACCAACCATTCAAAAATTCCTTCCTTTGACTTGAAGGTGGTCTTCCATACATCTGTCTGTTCTATCGGGACCTGGTGGTAGCCAGACTTCAAATCAATCTTATTGAAGTATTTGGCCCCCGTGAGTTGATAAAGGAGGTCATCAATTCGGGGAATCGGGTACCTTTTTCTGACAGTGATTTTATTCAAAGCCCGGTGATCAATATAGATTTGCTAGGTTCCATATTTCTTCTGTACCAGCATGATTGGGCTTCCGTAAGGTGATGAGCTGGGGTGGATGTGCCCCTTGTGGATAAGTTCTTAGATCTGTCGCTTGATCTCCTCATTCTCTAACAAAGAGCGACAATAGACTGGCCCATTAGGAAGCAGTGCGCTGGGAGTCAGATCGATGGGGTGCTTGACCTGACAGTGTAGAGGTACCCCTGTACGTGAGGAGAAGAGATCCGAGTATTCTTCCACAGCCTTATCTACTTGCTTCTGCTGTGTGGAGACGTCGACCACAAAGACCCTGGATGTGGCTATGATCTTTCGCTTATTCTGAGAGAGAATCATGAAGAAGACAAACTTCCCCATTTGAGAGATGACCTTCCTACATTGCTTAGCAGAGATCAAGGAAATAGCACGAGGTGGGACAACCTCGAGTATCCTGTACAATTTCATGTTCAAAGTAATATTAACACTATGAGGCCTAGACTCATATACAACATGATGTTTCCATAAATAAGGTTGGCCCAAAAGAACATCACAAACTTCGAGAGGAGAAACATCACACAATACCTCGTCTTTGAAGGGCTTGATGTTGTACGATAGTCGACACTGTTGGCTGACGTGGAGATCGCTTCCTTGGTGGAGCCATCCAATGGTGTAGGGTTGTGGGTGCGGTGTTGTTGGAAGGGCTAGCCACTTAATGACCTATGGTGAGATAAGGTTTTTATGTCTACCGCTATCAATGATGAAGTGCACCAGGGTGCCTTTTACCCACATCTATGAATGGAAGAGGCCCTCTCCTTTTTCTAGATCGTCTGGTTCACCAGGCTGGAGCTTGGTGGTAGCAGTGTTGGCACTAGGTTCTATGTCAATGATCTGTCTTCCCCTTTCTGGTTCTGTCTCAGAGTCAGAATCCGCATCTAATTCAGAGGCTTTCACTTCGTCCACCAGCGATTTCTTTGAGCGACAGTCAGCAGTGTTATGCCAAGGGCTCTTATGGAAGTCACATCACTTCCCGATATCTTTCTTTGTCTTTCCGGTGTCCTTCTTTGCCTGTAGCTTGTATTGGTTGTCCTGATACTGTCCATATTTTCTTTGTCCTTTGTTCAGTGGGTTGGGGTCACCCTTTCTTGGCTTTTGTTGTGAGGGGTTCCCAGGCCCAAATTGCTGCGTATTTTGTTTGAGCTTCTGCTTGATTTTGATGGCATATCGGTAGGCCGCGCCCAAGGATGAGATGTCCAGAAATTCCATTTCAGTCTGGATGTATCTATGCAAAGCACCGTGATACTTGAGAACTAGATGTCGCTCCGAATCTTTGATACCCAACTTGGTGCAAAAGGTATGGAAGATATTTGTGAAATCTAGCACTGCTTGGTCTCTTTCTTGTTGCAGTGTGGTCCATTTGGTATATAGGTCGTCATAACATCCGAAAGGGTAGTATTGTTCCTTAATAGCATCCCTGAAGGATTCCCAGGTGGTCATGACTGAAAATAATGAGGTTTTCTCTATTTATTTTTTCTCACAGAAAGTTTTCCACCAATCTTTGACATGGGGAACGACTTTGAGGAGCGCAAAAGTAATCTTTTCTCTATTTGAAAATTTATGAACAGAAAAATACCCTTCTATTATATTCAACCACTTGTCTATAGCATCTGTGTCTATCTGACCTTCAAATATAGGAATATCAAATTTTATTTTTTCCTTGAAGGGGGTGACACGTCTGTTCGAAGAAGATGCGTCGCCTGTTGGTAGTCACCGAAGTATTTGCGCAAAACTAAGAAGTGAATTGGTTAGTTGTGAAAAGACAGTTGTAAGCTTAAAGAAACAATTAGAAGACTTTCAGAAACTGAGAGAAGAAACCATTTCCTTGAAAACTCTACTTGAAGAAGCAAGAAGAATAGCAGAAGTAAAGAAGGTCCAAATGATAAAGAAAGAAGAAGTTTGTGATAAACTTGAACAAGAAGTTGTCTCATTGAGGAAGAGCTTAAGAAACTCTCAAGTGCCAAAAGACTTAACACATCTTGGATGCATGAGTGAAACTTCATACAAAGAAGATGCAAATACCAACAAGAAGGCTGAAGAAAGAGCTACACAGACAGTTGATGAGAAGTGGACCAGGATACCGGAAAGAAGGAATGATTACAAAAGAGATGAATATCCAAGAAGACCTCCTACCTTCAGAAATCAAAGAAGCTCCAATCAGTATGAAGGAAACTACAGAAGAATATATC
>ML787677.1:209929-239080 GCA_009831015.1 Picea engelmannii | reverse complement strand
TTGTGCATGGTGTATTGTGGTGTATTGGTGTAACTCTTATAATATTGTTCATTTCTCATTAGATATAATTGAATGGCTTAAGTATAAGTTGAAAAAGGGTTTTAAATTGTATTGGATACTGATTCACCCCCCCTCTCAGTATCAACAACTATCCATCATCTCGTTCCTCTGTTACATGAGGGATTCCTAAATAAAAAGTTTGAAAGGATCTCTTGTCCCATCATCTTTATTTTCTCCTGCCATGGGAGTTCTCTTGGGCATGCGAGAGATTATATCCTCAAGAGAAACAAGCTCGAGACCCAACTCTTTGTACTCCGACCTCATTGGGGACATGCATTAAGACGACAAGGAGCAGACCTCTTTGATACCACTGATCCAGATTTAATGAGCATAATGAAATGAATACATATTATTAATAGGTTCTTAACACAAAATAACAGAGATACAGTAAAACTGGTTTTCTATTCAATAATGAAATAAGATGAAACTGTAAAATACAGCGGAAACAAGCTTGCTGGAATGGTGGCGGCTTATCTCTGAGAAGAGATGTGACGACAGTGTGCATTCGTAAGAAGAATGTTACAATGAGGATTTGAAGGCCTTTCTACAATAAGAAAGAATGACAAAAACCCTAGGAATCCAAAAACCTAAAACTAGGATATGAAGCGCCAAAAGTCATGTGGGCCCCGTTTGGGTAAGTTAGTACATCAACTTCCCGAGGTCGTAACTTTTGCATACGATCTCCGTTTTAGGTGTGTGATAGCTCGTTGGAAAGGTATCATAGAGGAGATTAATTTTGGGGGCTCAAGAATTCCTTTTTCTATAATTGAGGTGATCTATACCGGAAAACCTTCATTTAGGCCCTCAAAATGGCTCTGGAAGTTAAAACTGTTAAAAATAATAAATTGCCAAAATTATCAGAAAATTGTTTAGAGCCAGTTGAAAAAGGTGGTGGCCACCGATATCCATATGGATCAATCCTCCCTCCTTAGGAAGCAATGTTATCCATTGCATTGAGGTCCCCCATTAGATGAGGAAAGTTCTACTGAATTTGGCCCCGGGTGAGCCACTTGCCTTGGTGTAGGAGTTGCCCTGCTTTGACGAATCAATAAAGCTAGATCCTTTGTTGTCGAGTGCCCTTGATATGTATGCCTGCAATATGATCATTGGACGCCTATTGTATGCAATCGGTGTTGATCTATGTTGGTTTCAGTTGTTCTACTACTTCTGAGGTGTCGGCCAGGAGCCTGTGTAATCTTCTTTAGGGAAGACACAAGACTAAACGCCCTGCTTTTCTATGAAGAAATAGTAAAATATTAATACTACTATGGATTCTTCTGAGTATCTTAGATCTGTATATAATACTGTAGAATCCTCCATGTCCACTTCAGAACATACTACCTGCCTTATGATCCATCACATGCCCTCAATTGAATCCCTAGATCCTCGGATAAAAAATATTTATAAGGGTATGAGACCCCCTGGTACTCCTAAGTATGGGTTAGAACAATGTGATACAGTTATTCTTGACTTTAGATTTACAAATCCTTTGCCCAATGATATACAAAGACCCTCTGTAGATGAAATACATAAATTTCATACAGTCATGAAACGATGCCAAAAGGGATCTATTCCTGATGAATGGATCAAAAGAATGTTGAACTGGGATTTGTTTACAAATCTTGAAACCAAAGAATTTGACATAGCCACCCCAAATGATGAAAAATTACGGCTATCAAAAGAATGGAAAAATATTATGTCTAAAGAAAACAGTTGGATTTCCTTCTTTGAATGGAAGAAATTACAACAAAAAGATATAGTCCAAATGATAGGAGAAAGCTCTGAACCTCCTAGACATAAGTGGAAAAGCATTGATGGTAATATTGTTGAATCAAACTCTACTTTTCCACCCTTCAAAGGAATTGTACTGGAAGACAACTCCAAACAAGCAAGAGCAATTCCTCTACTATTATATGAAGAAGCCATTTAGTTGTCTGGGATAGATACAAGGGTCCAATCAGTCTCTGAACAAATAAATTGGACTAATACTGCACTAAGAGGAATGGCTACGCATACTTTCATAACCAATGAATATGCAAGGAAGGAACAGATCATGGATCTTCAAGTATCCACTAATACTATAGTCAGATCCGTAGATCAAATACAAGAAAAAGTCATTGATGTTAAAGATAAAATGGATTCTTCTTTATCAGAAATCTCTTACAGAGCCAAAGAATCTAGCAGAAACCATGAAGAAATCATGGAGGGATTAGGAAATGCCTTTTCAACAATGGGTAAATCTTTAACAGAACTAAAAGGAAAAACCATTCAACCTAATAAGCCTATTCCTACCTTCTTTATCCTTCTGAGCTCTCTCATATCTATTCTATCTCCTGTATATAAAACTTCTGAGGTAGAAACTGTAAATAAGTTTCCTTTTCATTTTCCCCGTGAAGAAGAGGTACCTGAGTCTTCTTCAAAAGATCCCAGAGATCGTCATTCTCTAGTAACTATCAAAAATCCATCCTATGAGAATATGCCATACCATTCTACCAGACCACCAGCCCCTGATCTTGTTGGCAAAGGAAGGCTTCCAGACACTCAAACATTTGCTAATGATTGGTTCCAAGAGTGGAATATTGATAATCTGTCTATTTCACAAATAAGACAGATGATTGATAGAATGTATGTCTCTTACAAGATTATGTGTATGAAAGGGAAAAATGAAGTTGAGGGATGCAAAACTATTATCCAATGTTTCACATGAACTCTTAGCAAATGGTGGGAAGTTATTTCTTCTCCATTAATGATTACAAAAATGGAAGCATAAATTCTTAAAGATAAAGAAGGTGATTCTGATGGGACTGCGGTAAATAATATGATTGGTGCTCTTACTACTCTGATACTCGAGCATTGGTGTGGAACAAAAAATTAGATTGCTGATAAGCATGAGATTGTTCTCATGAATATGAAGTGCAGAAAAATGTCTGAATATGAGCAATTTCATAAATAATGGACTCAGAGAATTTTTGAAGTTAAAGAGAGTAATAATCTGTTATGGAAACAGGTTTATTTGGCAGCTCTCCCAAGCAAATTTGTTGAATATCTAAAGATGGAAGAATTATTCAAACTTCCCTATGAATTATATACTTGGGGAGAAATATATTCGTTGATAACCAAGGCCCTGATAGGACTATGTACTAGTATGAAGGTGCAAAATTTTGTGTCAAAGTCCTCATATCTCCCTGATCAAAAATCAATTTGTGAACAATATGGTTTGTATCTTACAAATCCAGCAAGAAAGAGGAGAAAAAGACCAAAAGATATCAAGGGAGAAAAGGGTAAAAAATACAAAGCTAGGTATAAGGATATACTTAGAACTCATTACTATGAGCCAAAAGATATTAGGCTCAAAACTCACACTCATGAAGCAAAGCAGAGAGTAATCTATTGGATTTGTGGAAAACAAGGACATTATGCTCATGATTGTCCAGATAATGAAGCCTCTAGAAAGATCAAAGGAATTTTTTTTGAACAAAAAGAAAAAGAGGCTCAGGAAAAGAAGCAATTAGTATTAAAACTCCATTGTAACAGATGTGGAGCAAATAATCATGATACTAATTCTTGCCCTTACAACCCATTTAAGCCAAAAGAAGAAGTCCATCTTCTTCGAGAAGGGTGTTCTTCTTCTTCTATCAGTTCATCTGAGTTTGGCTATAGCTCAGATGAAGAAATATTGATGAACCAATACTGCAATTGTAGTAACCCAAATTTCTACACATGTGAAAGTAGCACTGACAGTTCTAATTTTGAATCAGAACCCAAAGAAAAGTTGAAGGTCTGCATGTTTAAAAATATAGGAGATCAAGAGGCACAAATGCTTGCCCAAATCAAAGGCCTTCCAGAGGGAGACATGAAAAATTCTCTTCTTGAAACTTTTATCAAAACTATCAAAGCATAACAAAAGGGAAAAACTTCTGAAATTTCAAAAAGGCAGCCTTTGTTCTTAGATTCTTCCTTTGACAAAAACACGAAGACATATATCAAGTTTAATAGAGAGCCGAAGTTACAAAATGCTTTTGTCACAGACTTAGCCAAAGAAGTCTTCATCCTCAAAAAGGAAGTCTCTGAATTAAAATAAAAAATTAAAAGATTAGAAGAAGATGCTGAATTTAGTTTCAAAATTGATTCATGGGCCAAACAAGAAATCAAAATCATCAAAGAAAAAATGGAATCAATTCCTCCTTTAGAAGATGATCCTTATGAAACAGTACTCTAGGAGCAGACTACAACAGAGATGCAGGGAATGACAGGTATGAAAATATTGCCTGTAAAATAAAAAAAATATTATATCAAGATCCAGCTCGAAATAAATCAGGAAGTGTTTTTTCTGACTGCACTCATAGATACTGGATCTGAATTGAATTTTCTACACAAAGTCCTTATCCCTGCAAAATATTGGCTTCCTAGCTTTGGTTTTGCTACTGGGCTAGGAAATGTAAATACTTCTTTTCAGTTCGAAGTTCCTAAAGGCATCCTGTTACTTGAAGATTATGATTTAGGGATGAAATTCCAAATTTCAAACTTACCCATAGACTTCATTCTAGATACTCCTTTTCTTTCTGCAATAGAACCACATGGTTCTTGTATTTGCTCAATTGAAAGACCAGGGTATTTCATTACTATGCCAAGTATAAATGGAAATCTTCCTAAGAGGGTTTAATTACCCTTTGTTTATGAATAACATGTCCAGATTGCTTATTGCAAGAAAAGTTTAGTAACAGTGGAAGTTTTTGATGATCAAAGGAATGCTCCTGTTACCCATTATTTGGATGATAATACTTCCTGGGAAGTATTTGAAAATAATTGGATACCTGAATGGCAGTTTAGAGCCTCAGAAAAAATAGAGTTGGGGATACCTGGATTTTCAAGGAATACTCATATTAATGTGCTTCCCCCACAACATGTACTTGGAAGAATGCACCAGGCTGCTACTACTTCATCCAGAGGAAAATTGATAGAAATGGGAGATTTAAGCAGACTTAGATCTGTGAATAGACAATGGTTCGACCACCAAACACAAAGATGGGAAGAAACTCCAGCATATAATTTCTTCCAAATAAATAGAATGAGAACCATTCAAGATTGGCCAAACAGAGATCCAAAAGAAAAGATTTTTGATATAACTTATCATCAGTATAAAGAAATGTGGTTTAATGTTTGTCTTTGGACAGATAGATATAAGTATTACTACTGTATGATAAATTTTGCAGTTACTTTTATTCTTGGCCCTGAACCAGAATGGTTCATGGAGTGGTGGTACAAATTTGGTTTAAATCCAGTAAATATCCATCCTCGTGTATCTGAAAATGCCAGAGCATTTCTCTTCCCAAATAGAAGATTGGAAACAATCAAAGATTTATTTTCAGAAGAAGAATACAAGATGTTGTTCATAAGGGAGAGACATCCTTGGGTAATCCGAACCAAGTTTATACTTCACCAGAACGAAGAAAGTAAAGAAGATCCTACATTATACAGAGAAATATATACTCAGCATTGGGATCCTTATAATTTTAGACATTTCCATGACCATCCATTAGAATAAAGGGTTTCCGTGGGTTTACCCATTAAACTCCACTTTGTAATAATTCATGTCTAAATGGCTGACAGTGGTGCCATTCGAGTTTCGTGGGTTGTCGTCATTAAAATCCACCTTGTACAAAGTATCATTATGTCCTAGAGATAGTGCAGTCGTGTCAATAACGAGAATCTTGGAAACTCGGAGCACTTCTCCGACTTTTGGTGTGGTTTGACCCACATTTCCAAGATGCTCTACCATTTATCATGCGATGTCCTATTTTATGTCATATTAGTATGTACTCTGGTTGGGGAATCTTGCACGATCACCCCATCAGATCTACTATTGCATCGACTTTCGGTGATTTGATTTGGGAATCCTGCGTGATGATCCCGACAAATCTAATATCGTATTTTTCTTTTGATGGATTTGAAATAAAAGTTAATGATTTGGTCAGATATTCCTGCATGAATACATATGCAAAATCCTAAAAGATAGATTGAGTGGTCGACATGTAGGACCATCAATCTCTTCGTGTCTTTGATTCATGATGACTCCCCCTCCTCAGACTTGTATAATATGAGGGTTTGAGTTCATTATCGAGGCATCGATAGTTTGAGTGTTCAAGAGTCCGAGTTTCTAAGCTTCCCTTCTATCTGAAGCTTTGTGTCTTTCTGTCTGTTAGTCGAGCAAAGAGCATCCTGCTCAGAGTCTGTAATTTGTGCATCTGGCACAAATATGTTGTAATACCCGAGCCTTTATGCTCTAATGAATATAAAAGTCTTTCGCATTTAATCTCTAAAGTTTACTTTTGTCTCTCTATTATGCGCACATTGTGATCTCATTTATTTTCCTGTATTTGCAACCGTTTTTCCTTGGTACCATTTGATAAGTTCCCTCATCTAGCTAGTAAGGTTCGCTGGTAGTTTGGTGTAAGACACTTGCCGAGCACTGGTAGTAAGTCCCGCCAAGGCAGGAGGCCACTAAAGTGTAGTTGTAGGTGTAGAGACTTGTCGAATGTCGACTATAGGGTTCAAATAGAGCTTCAAGAGCCCGATGGACTTCGGGTGGTGGGGTTCGTAGTTCAACCCGGGTATGATATCAGACTCTCTTAGATCTGATAAAATCTATTCGCTCTGTATTTTGTGTATAAAATCTTATTTAGAATCCAGTCCCGTATTCTAATATTGCTAGTTCCTGCCTGAGAAATCGGCCAAGAGCCTGTCTAATCTTCTTTAGGGAAGACACAAGACTAAATGCCCTACTTTTCTGTGCAGAAATAGTAAGATATTAATACTACTATGGATTCTAGGTCAGTATCCTTTAGAGAAGTAAAAAATGCCGAAGAAACAAGTACCTCTGGATCTAACCCTGTAAATAGTCTTGAGTCTATGTTTTCTTTTAATAGAACTCAGAGTATAAACCATGCAAGTATTGAAGAAGTTGAAACTAATCCCCAAGCTGCATGGAAATTACCTACTATATCTCCTAGTAAAGTATATCAAGACCTAAATATGTTCCATCTCAAAGTTGTCACTAGAGTTATTGTTAAAGAATCTGTGAGTAGAATACAATAGAATAGTGATGTCAGTCAGACAATTTCCCTAATAAATCCAAAAGAAGTTCAAAAAGAAACAAAGAAACATGGAACGAACTTCCTTCATTTTGGATGCATAAGAATTGGAATCAGTCCACTCGTCCACAAAGGAATAGATGCCTATGTACTATGCACAGTTAGGGATCTAAATCATAATAAGTTTACTGATTCCCTGATAGGCGGAATTGTTGCCCCATTATCAAATGGACCAGTTTATTTTGACTATTATCCAAATTTTTCTGTGTATACTTTTGATGAAAATATTGCAAACATCCTAAAATTACAGATTAGGACAATCAGATTTGATATGTGTCCTACTCGGACAAATATATTTGTCTAGGCTAGGGAATGTTTTAGACATACAAATACCATGTTTCCAGTTGTCCTACATACCCCTAGCAAAGAATACCAGTCTAGCACTCTATTCATGACAAACCCATTAAATCAGAAAATGGAACATTGTACCATAAAATGGGAAAACATGTCTTTCCCTACTAATTGGGTCATTGATACACCAAGGGCACCCATACCAAGAGATATTACTTTTTCCCAAATAAAAGAGACTTCAAATTCTGCAGTCATCTCTTTTCCCCAAAGAAATCTTTCTAAATATTCTTATACAAAGTACATTCCCTCTCCTACTTCTTCCGCACTATGCCTCCATCCTTCTCTGCATGCTCTAGCAAATCAGACAGGGAAAGTTCCTTTTGCATTAAAATGTTTTGATTGTGGAGAACTGATTACTTTGTCTACTCTTTCTGCATATGAAGAAAATGAAAGAGTACAATTTGAGCATTCAAATCATAATCTTAGGACAAATTTACCTCCATCAATTTCCACTGCCAAAGATCAATGTCCACATTCTCAATGTTCTGATATCCCTTTCCCCCATGATTCCCATGTTCTGTTTATCCAAGATAACCTTTGTACAAACATAAGCAAAAGAAAATAAGCCTACATCCCCCGAGACATAAGAAGACCTTCTACTATAGAAATTGAAAAATTCTTGTCACTTTATAAAGGATGTAGAAAAGAGTTTTCAAAATCAGACTGGATGAAAGAAATGTTGAACTGGGATCTATATACTCATCCAGAAGAAAGAGAATTTGCCAGAAGAATTTCAAATGAAGAAAAGGTCAGGCTGGCTAATAAGTGGAAATCTTACATGGAAAGAGAAGGCATTTGTATTTCATTTTTTGAATGGAATAAAAAAGTAAGCTTCTCAGTCCATCCATGGGAACTAGTTCCCCAAAAAGCTAGTCTCATGAGTTGTCTAGTACAATCTCTTTCCATATATGACTTAGGAAGAGAGATTAATAAAATAAAAAAGTCCATGACAAACTCTCCAGAAAAGGAAAATCCAGAAAAAGATGAAAGTCTTCAAGTAAAGCACCAGAAATATCATGTCTTGATAGAATTAAAAATTCAAGACTTACATTTTAAACTGAAGACACTAATTGATACTGGGTCAAATTTGAATATGCTAAATAAGCATGTTATCCTTGTGTCTCTTTGGGAAAATACCCAGGCCATGGTTGTGGGATTGGGAAATATCCCAAATGATATCTCTTTTCAAGTTCCATAAGAAGTTCTCTGTTTTCAGGATTTCTGCCTCAAATTAAAATTTCTTTTAGCTGATATTCCTGTGGCTTGTATTCTTGGGACTCCATTTCTTGCAGCAGTCTCACCCCATGGCTCAACCATGGTCACTTCAGAAAATCCAAGATATTTTATTACAATCTAGGGTAGCAAAATAGTCAAACTCCCATTTGTATCTACCCCAAGGATTTCAGATGATGTACAACTAAATCTCAAGAAAATTGAAAAAATCAGAGAGCTAAAAGATTTCCAGGCTGAAATTAGAATTAAATATCAATTGAAAAAACCTGATATTCAGAAAAAGATTCTCTTATTAAAAGAAGAATTTGTTAAAACAGTTTGTTTAGAGAATCCTACTGCCTTTTGGAAACAAAAGAAACATGAAGTCTACCTTCCCTACAAGGAAGATTACCAAGGCAGGCCATGTAAAAGAAGAGCTATACCAATGAATGATGAATATCAAAAGCTGTGTGCAGATGAAATTGAGGGTCTACTCCAAAAAGATCTAATTGGAAAATCTACTAGTCCATGGAACTGTTATGGGTTTTATGTAAATTAACATTCAGAATAGATTAGAGGAGTCCCCAGACTAGTGGTAAATTATAAACCCCTCAATAAGTTCTTAGAAGATGATACTTATCCCATTCCAAACAAGAGCAGTCTTGTTACCAGAATTGCAGGTGCAAAGATCTTTTCAAAGTTTGATTTAAAATCTGGATTCTAGCAGGTGGCTATCCATGAAAAAGATAAATTCAAAACTGCTTTTAATTTCCCTGCTGGACATTATGAATGGAATGTGATGCCTTTTGGGCTAAATAATGCCCCTGCTAAATTTCAAAGGGTGATGGATGATACTCTCAAACCATACTTTGATTGGCTTATAGTCTATATTGATGATATTCTGGTTTTTTCATCATCCATAGATCAACATTTTAAACATGTGAAGAAGCTTCTGCAGGTCATCAAGCAAGATGGCCTTGTTTTGTCTAAGAAAAAGATTGAGCTTTTCCAGACTTAGATTAAATTTCTGGGTCACACAATTGATAATGGCCAAATAACTCTGCAAACTCATGCTGTCGAATTTGCAGATAAATTTCCTGACAAGATTCTTGATAAAACTCAGCTGCAAAGGTTCTTGGGAAGTTTAAAATACATAAGCCATTTCTACAAAAAATGTGCACATGATAGAAAAATTCTTAATGATAGACAAAAGAAAGAGTCACGTCCCTGGACAGAAGCACATACCCAGGCTATGAGGAATATTAAATCTAAAGTCAAGAATCTTCCAATTCTACATATCTCTGATGACAGTCTCCCAAAAATAGTAGAAACATATGCTAGTAACATTGAATGGGGAGCTGTGTTAAAACAAGTCAGGGATAAAGGAAAAGAGGAGGTTATTCAATTTTCCTCTGGATTATGGTAGATAGACGAAAATAATTATTCTGCTTTAGATAAGGAAATTAAAGCTGCCTTAAATGTCGTACATAAATTTGAAATTTATTTGATCTATAAAATTTTTTTGCTAAGAACTGATGCTGCAGCTATGAACAAGGTCCTTAATAAAGATCTGAAAAATCCTAGTGACTCCAAATTTGCTAGATGGAAGGCTCTCTTCAGCAATTTTGATTTTTCTATAGAGCATATCAAAGGGATAAAAAATTCTATTCCTGACTTCTTGAGTAGAGAGCACTTACAGAACTTCTGTTTGATAATTTCTGTGCAACTTAGGGATGGCTTAGAACAGGTAATAAATAATCCTGACTCTTTAGGATGGGAATCTTATGCAGAAGATTGGATACATCGATGAGAGTTAAGAAGCACAAAAATTCTTTCTCAAACAACTCAAGTTTCCTACTCAAGTTTAGTTCCTGAAGTTAGGGGAAGAAGAATATCTAATGTTTTGACTCCTATAATGACTCAAGTAAATGAAAAAGCATCCCAAGCACAATATGCTTTAACAGAATTGTTCCATGATATAAATTTAATCTGGGATATTAGAAACAATGAGGGAAATAGTCAGCAATACTTCTGCCTAGACAGACCCAGATTATTATCTCATCGGCCTGAGAGAAATCCTAACATAATCTTCCCTGAAACAAGCATCAATTATCATGAGTACAAAAAATTATGGTGGGAATTTATTCAAAGAGAAGATGTTTTAATTATGGTTAAATTTGGAAGTGGTAATTCTGCAACTGCAGGCAGACCACCAATTTGGATTGCTGATTGGTGGAAAGATTTTGGTCTCAACAAAGACGCAATAGATCCCTATATCCTGAGATCTTATGCTCCTCTTTATGTTGTAAGGGATCTTCATTTTCAAGGACCAAATGATGGAGAAATCTTACGACTATTTATCCTCAATCATTTCAAATGGGGGATAAAATAAAAAACTATTCTTCAAGTCATAAATGGAGTACCTTTTATAGCTCGTAAAATCTATACAAAAATCTGGGATACACTTCATTATCCTGAAAGATTTTCTAGCTTTATTGAAAATGATTAAACAAGTCTATTTCTTGGGTTCTATGGGTTTCCGTGGGTTTAACTATCAAAATCCACCATGTAATAATTCATGTCTAAATGGCCGAAAGTGGTGCCATTCGGGTTCCCTAGGTTGTCGTCATTAAACTCCACCTTGTACAAAGTATCATTATGTCCTAGAGATCGTGTAGTTGTGTCAATAATGAGAATATTGGAAACTCGGAGGACTTCTCCGACTTTTGGTGTGGTTTGAACAACATTTCCAAAATGATCTACTGTTTATCATGTGATGTCCTATTTTATGTCATATTAGTATGTACTCTGGTCAGGGAATCTTGCACGATCACCCCGTCAGATCTATTATTGCATCTGCTTTCAGTGATTTGATTTGGGAATCCTGCGTGATGATCCCGACAGATCTAATATAGTATTTTTCTTTCGGTGGATTTGAAATAAAAGTTAATGATTTGGTCAGAGATTCCTGCATGAATACATCTGCCAAATCCTAAAAGTTAGATTGAGTGGTCGACATGTAGGACCATCAGTCTCTTTGTGTCTTTGATTCATGATGACTCCCCCTCCTTAGACTTGTATAAGATGAGGGTTTGAGTTCATTATCGGGGCATCGGTAGTTTGAGTGTTCAAGAGTCCGAGTTTCTAAGCTTCCCTTCTGTCTGAAGCTTTGTGTCTTTCTGTCTATTAGTCGAGCGAAGAGCATCTTGTTCAGAGTCTGTAATCTATGCATCTGGCACAAATATGTTGTAATACCCAAGCCTTTATGCTCTGATGAATATAAAAGTCTTTCGCATTTAATCTCTGAAGTTTACTTTTGTCTCTCTATTATGCGCACATTGTGATCTCATTTATTTGCCTGTATTTGCAACCATTGTTCCTTGGTACCGTTTGATAATTTCTCTCATCCAGCTAGTAAGCTTCACTGGTAGTTTGGTGTAAGACACTTGCCGAGCACTGGTAGTAAGTCCCGCCAAGGCAGGAGGCCGCTAAAGGGAAGTTGTAGGTGCAGAGACTTGTCGAAATCCGGCTATAGGGTTCAGATAGAGCTGTAAGAGCCCAATGGACTTCAGGTGGTGGGGTTCGTAGTTCGGATGGAGTAAAGCAGCTTTGTAAAACTGCTCCAGGTGAACATCTTTGTCAGGGGCCTCCTATGTTAGAGAATGAAGCTTGACCTTTGGACTCTTGTCTCATGCACAATCTCCTCTCACCATCTGGTCTTCTGGTTTCTGCTACTCCCGTCAGAACCAATATCGTCAGGTTTATTGCTTTACTCCATTCGAACTACGAACCCCACCACCCAAAGTCCATCGGGCTCTTGCAGCTCTATTTAAACCCTATAGCCAGATTTCGACAAGTCTCTGCACCTACAACTGTCCTTTAGCGGCCTCCTGCCTTGGCGGGACTTACTACCAGTGCTCGACAAGTGTCTTACACCAAACTACCAGTGAACCTTACTAGCTGGATGAACGAACTTATCAAATGGTACCAAGGAACAACGGTTGCAAATACAGGCAAATAAATGAGATCACAATGTGCGCATAATAGAGAGACAAAAGTAAACTTCAGAGATTAAATGCGGAAGACTTTTATATTCATCAGAGCATAAAGGCTCGGGTATTACAACATATTTGTGCCAGATGCACAGATTATAGACACTGAGCAGGATGCTCTTTGCTCGACTCACAGACAGAAAGACACAAAGCTTCAGACAAAAGGGAAGCTTAGAAACTCAGACTCTTTAACACTCAAACTACCGATCCCCGATAATGAACTCAAACCCTCATCTTATACAAGTCTGAGGAGGGGGAGTCATCATGAATCAAAGACACGAAGAGACTGATGGTCCTACATGTTGACCACTCAATCTATCTTTTAGGATTTGGCAGATATATTCATGCAGGAATCTCTGACCAAATCATTAACTTTTATTTCAAATCCACCGAAAGAAAAATATGATATTAGATCTGTCGGGATCATCACGCAGGATTCCCAAATCAAATCACCAAAAGCAGATGCAATAGTAGATATGATGGGGTGATTGTGCAAGATTCCCCGACTAGAGTACATACTAATATGACATAAAATAGGACATCACATGATAAACGGTAGAGCATCTTGGATATGTGGGTCAAACTGCACCAAAAGTCGAAGAAGTGCTCCGAGTTTCAAAGATTCTCATTATTGACACGACTACACTATCTCTAGGACATAATGATACTTTGTACAAGGTGGAGTTTAATGACGACAACCCACGGAACCCGAATGGAACCATTGTCGGCCATTTGGACATGAATTATTACAAAGTGGAGTTTAATAGGTAAACCCACAGAAACCCTTTATTCTAATGGATGGTCATGGAAATGTCTAAAATTATAAGGATCCCAATGTTGAGTATATATTTCTCTGTATAATGTAGGATCTTCTTTACTTTCTTCGTTCTGGTGAAGTATAAACTTGGTTCTTATTACCCAAGGATGTCTCTCCCTTATGAAAAACATCTTGTATTCTTCTTCTGAAAATAAATCTTTGATTGTTTCCAATCTTCTATTTGGGAAGAGAAATGCCATGGCAGTTTCAGATACACAAGGATGGATATTTACTGGATTTAAACCAAATTTGTACCACCAATCCATTAACCATTCTGGTTCAAGGCCAAGAATAAAAGTAACTGGAAACTTTATCATACAGTAGTAATACTTATATCTATCTGTCCAAAGACAAACATTAAACCACATTTCTTTATGCTGATGATAAGTTATATCAAAAATATTTTCTTCTGGATCTTTGTTTGACCAATCTTGAATGGTTCTCATTCTATTGATTTGGAAGAAATTATATGCTGGAGTTTCTTCCCATCTCTGTGTTTGGTGGTCGAACCATTGTCTATTCACAGATCTGAGTCTGCTTAAATCTCCCATTTCTATCAATTTTCCTCTGGATGAAGTAGTCACAGCCTGGTGCATTCTTCCAAGTACATGTTGTGGGGGAAGCACATTAATATGAGTATTCCTTGAAAAGCCAGGTATCCCCAACTCTATTTTTTTTTAAGCTCTAAACTGCCATTCAGGTATCCAATTATTTTCAAATACTTCCGAGGAAGTATTATCATCCAGATAATGGGTAACAAGAGCATTCCTTTGATCATAAAAAACTTCCACTGTTACTAAACTTTTCTTGCAATAAGAAATCTGGACATGTGATTCTGAAACAAAGGGTAATTCAACCCTCTTAGGAATACTTCCATTTATACTTGGCATAGTAATGAAATACCCTGGTATTTCATTTGAGCAAATACAAGAACCATGTGGTTCTACTGCAGAAAGAAAAGGAGTACCCAGAATGCAGTCTATGGGTAAGTTTGAAATTTGGAATTTCATCCCTAAAGCATAATGTTCAAGTAACAGGATGCCTTTAGGAACTTCGAACTGAAAAGAAGTATTTACATTTCCTAGCCCAGTAGCAGAACCAAAGATAGGAAGCCAATATTTTACAGGGATAAGGTCTTTGTGTAGAAAATTCAAATCAGATCTAGTATCTATGAGTGCAGTCAGAAAAAACATCTCCTGATTTATTTCGAGCTGGATCTTGATATAATATTTTTGATATTTTACAGGAAATATTTTCATACCTGTCATTCCCTGCATCTCTGCTTTAGTCTGATCCTGGAGTACTGTTTCATAAGGAGCATCTTCTAAAGGAGGAATTGATTCCATTTTTTCTTTGATGATTTTGATTTCTTGTCTGCCCATGAATCAATTTTGAAACTAAATTCAACATCTTCTTCTAATCTTTTAATTTTTTCTTTTAATTCAGAGACTTCCTTTTTGAGGGTGAAGACTTCTTTGGCTAAGTCTGTGACAGAAGCATTTTGTAACTTCGGCTCTCTGTTAAAATTGATATATGTCTTCGTGTTTTTTTCAAAGGAAGCATCTAAGAACAAAGGCTGCCTTTTTGAAATTTTAGAAGTTTTTCCCTTTTGTTATGCTTTGATAGTTTTGATAAAAGTTTCAAGAAGAGATTTTTTCATGTCTCCTTCTGAAAGGCCTTTGATTTGGGCAAGCATTTGTGCCTCCTGATCTCCTGTATTTTTAAACATGCAGACCTTCAATTTTTCTTTGGGTTTTGATTCAAAATCAGAACTGTCAATGCTACTTTCACATGTGCAGAAATTTGGGTTACTGCAATTGCAGTACTGGTTCATCAATATTTCTTCATCTGAGCTATAGCCAAACTCAGATGAACTGATAGAAGAAGAACAACACCCTTCTCGAAGAATATGGACTTCTTCTTTTGGCTTAAATGGGTTGTAAGGGCAAGAATTAGTATCATGATTATTTGCTCCACATCTGTTACAATGGAGTTTTAATACTAATTTCTTCTTTTCCTGAGCCTCTTTTGCTTTTTGTTCAGAAAATTTTCCTTTGGTCTTTTTAGAGGCTTCATTATCTGGACAATCATGAGCATAATGTCCTTGTTTTCCACAAATCCAGTAGATTACTCTCTTCTTTGCTTCATGAGTGTGAGTTTTGAGCCTAATATCTTTTGGCTCATAGTAATGAGTTCTAGGTATATCCTTATACCTAGCTTTGTATTTTTTACCCTTTTCTCCCTTGATATCTTTTGGTCTTTTTCTCCTCTTTCTTGCTGGATTTGTAAGATACAAACCATATTGTTCACAAATTGATTTTTGATCAGGGAGATATGAGGACTTTGACACAAAATTTTGTACCTTCATACTAGTACATAGTCGTATCAGGGCCTTGGTTATCAACGAATAGATTTCACCCGAAGTATATAATTCATAGGGAAGTTTGAATACTTCTTCCATCTTTAGATATGCAACAAATTTGCTTGGGAGAGATGCCAAATAAACCTGTTTCCATAACAGATTCTTACTCTCTTTAACTTCAAAAATTCTCTGAGTCCAGTCTTTATGAAATTGCTCATATTCAGACATTTTTCTGCACTTCATATTCATGAGAACAATCTCATTCTTGTCAGCAATCTCATTTTCTGTTCCACACCAGTGCTCGAGTATCAGAGTAGTAAGAGAACCAATCATATTATTTACCGCAGTCCCATCAGAATCACCTTCTTCATCTTTAAGAATTTATGCTTCCATTTTTGTAATCATTAATGGAGAAGAAATAACTTCCCACCATTTGCTAAGAGTTCCTGTGAAACATTGGATAATAGTTTTGCATGCCTCAACTTCAGTTTTCCCTTTCATACACATAATCTTGTCAGAGACATACATTCTATCAATCATCTGTCTTATTTGTGCAATAGACAGATTATCAATATTCCACTCTTGGAACCAATCATCAGCAAATGTTTGAGTTTCTGGAAGCCTTCCTTTGCCAACAATATTAGGGGCTGGTGGTCTGGTAGAATGGTATGGCATATTCTCATACGATGGATTTTTGATAGTTACTAGAGAATGACGATCTCTGGGATCTTTTGAAGAAGACTCAGGTACCTCTTCTTCATGGTGAAAATGAAAAGGAAAATTATTTACAGTTTCTACCTCAGAAGATTTATATATAGGAGATAGAATAGATATGTGAGAGATTGGAAGGATAAAGGAGGTAGGAATAGGCTTATCAGGTTGACTGGTTTTGCCTTTTAGTTCTGTTAAAGATTTACCCATTGTTGAAAAGGCATTTCCTAATCCCTCCATGATTTCTTCATGGTTTCTGCTAGATTCTTTGGCTCTGTAAGAGATTTCTGATAAAGCAGAATCCATTTTATTTTTAACATCAATGACTTTTTCTTGTATTTGATCTACAGATCTGACTATAGTATTAGTGGATACTTGAAGATCCATGATCTGTTCTTTCCTTGCATAGTCATTGGTTATGAAAGTATGTGTAGCCATTCCTCTTAGTGCAGTATTAGTCCAATTTATTTGTTCAGAGACTGATTGGACCCTTTTATCTATCCCAGACAACTGAATGGATTTTTCAGATAACAACAGAGGAATTGCTCTTTCTTGTTTGGAGTTGTCTTCGAGTACAATTCCTTTGAAGGGTGGAAAAGTATAGTTTGATTCAACAATATTGCCATCAATGCTTTTCCACTTATGTCTAGGAGGTTCAGAGCTTTCTCCTATCATTTGGACTATATCTTTTTGTTGTAATTTCTTCCATTCAAATAAGGAAATACAACTATTTTCTTTAGACATAAAATTTTTCCATTCTTTTGACAGCCGTAATTTTTCATCATTTGGGGTGGCTATGTCAAATTCTTTGGTTTCAGGATTTGTAAACAAATCCCAGTTCAACATTCTTTTGATCCATTCATCAGGAATAGATCCCTTTTGGCATCCTTTCATGATTGTATGAAATTTATGTATTTCATCTACAGAGAGTCTTTGGATATCATTGGGCAAAGGATTTGTAAATCTACAGTCAGGAATAACCGTATCACATTGTTCAGTATATCCTAACTCATACTTAGGAGTACCAGGGGGTCTCATACCCTTATAAATATATTTGATCCAGGGATCTAGGGATTCAATTGAGGGCATGTAATGGATCATAAGGAAGGTAGTATGTTCTGAAGTAGACATGGAGGATTCTACAGGATTATATACAGATATAATATACTCAGAAGAATCCATAGTAGTATTAAGATTTTACTATTTCTGCACAGAAAAGCAGGGCATTTAGTCTTGTGTCTTCCCTAAAGAAGATTAGACAGGCTCTTGGCCGACTGCTCAGGCAGAAACTAGCAATCTCAAAATACGAGATTGGATTCTTAAACAAATTTTTTACACAAAATACAGAGCGAATAGCTTTTATCAGATCTATAACAGAGAGTCCGATATCATACCTAAGTTGAAAAGAAGGTCATGGCTCTGATACCATTTGTAAAACTGCTCCAGGCGAACAACTTTGTCAGGGGCCTCCTCTGTCAGAGAATGAAGCATGACCTTTGGACTCTTGTCTCATGCGCAATCTCCTCTCACCATTTGGTCTTATGGTTTCTGCTAGCATTTGTAAAACTGCTTCAGGCGAACAACTTTGTTAGGGGCCTCCTCTGTCAGAGAATGAAGCTTGACCTTTGGACTCCTGTCTCATGCGCAATCTCCTCTCACCATCTGGTCTTCTGGTTTATGCTACTCCCGTTAGAACCAATATCGTCGGGTTTACCGCTTTACTCCATTCGAACTACGAACCCCACCACCCGAAGTCCATCAGGCTCTTGCAACTCTATTTGAACCCTATAGCTGGCTTTCGACAAGTCTCTGCACCTACAACTTCCCTTTAGCAGCCTCTTGCCTTGGCGGGACTTACTACCAGTGCTTGGCAAGTGTCTTACACCAAACTACCAACGAACCTTACTAGTTGGATGAGCGAACTTATCAAACGGTACCAAGGAACAATGGTTGCAAATACAGGCAAATAAATTAGATCACAATGTGTGCATAATAGAGAGACAAAAGTAAACTTCAGAGATTAAATGCGGAAGACTTTTATATTCATCAGAGCATAAAGGCTCGGGTATTACAACATATTTGTGCCAAATGCACAGATTACAGACTCTGAGCAGGATGCTCTTCGCTCGACTCACAGACAGAAAGACACAAAGATTCAGACAGAAGGGAAGCTTAGAAACTCAGACTCTTCAACACTCAAACTACCGATGCCCCGATAATGAACTCAAACCCTCATCTTATACAAGTCTGAGGAGGGGGATCCATCATGAATCAAAGACACGAAGAGACTGATGGTCCTACATGTCAACCACTCAATCTAACTTTTAGGATTTGGCAAATGTATTCATGCAGGAATCTCTGACCAAATCATTAACTTTTATTTCAAATCCACCGAAAGAAAAATACTATATTAGATTTGTCGGGATCATCACGCAGGATTCCCAAATCAAATCACCGAAAGAAGATGCAATAATAGATCTGACGAGGTGATCGTGCAAGATTCCCCGACCAGAGTACATACTAATATGACATAAAATAGGACATCACATGATAAACAATAGAGCATTTTGTAAATGTGGGTCAAACCGCACCAAAAGTCGGATAAGTGCTTCAAGTTTCCAAGATTCTCATTATTGACACGACTACACTATCTCTAGGACATAATGATACTTTGTACAAGGTGGAGTTTAATGACGGCAACCCACGGAACCTGAATGGCACCATTGTCGGCCATTTAGACATGAATTATTACATGGTGGAGTTTGATAGGTAAACCCACGGAAACCCATAAAACCCAAGAAATAGACTTGTTTAATCATTTTCAATAAAGCTAGAAAATCTTTCAGGATAATGAAGTGTATCCCAGATTTTTGTATAGATTTTCCTAGCTATAAAAGGTACTCCATTTATGACTTGAAGAATAGTTTTTGATTTTATCCCCCATTGGAAATGATTGAGGATAAATAGTTGTAAGATTTCTCCATCATTTGGTCCTTGAAAATGAAGATCCCTTACAACAGAAAGAGGAGCATAAAATCTCAGGATATAGGGATCTATTGCCCCTTTGTTGAGACCAAAATCTTTCCACCAATCAGCAATCCAAATTGGTGGTCTGCCTGTAGTTGCAGAATTAACACTTCCAAATTTAACCATAATTAAAACATCTTCTCTTTGAATAAATTCCCACCATAATTTTCTGTACTCATGATAATTGATGCTTGTTTCAGGGAATATTATGTTAGGATTTCTCTCAGGCCAATGAGATAATAATCTGGGTCTGTCTAGGCAGAAGTACTGCTGACTATTTCCCTCATTGTTTCTAATATCCCAGATTAAATTTATATCATGGAACAATTATGTTAAAGCATATTATGCTTGGGATGATTTTTCATTTACTTGAGTCATTATAGGAGTCAAAACATTAGATATTCTTCTTCCCCTAACTTCAGGAACTAAACTTAAGTAGGAAACTTGAGTTGTTTGAGAAAGAATTTTTTTGCTTCTTAACTCCCATCGAGGTATCCAATCTTCTGCATAAGATTCCCATCCTAAAGAGTCAGGAGTATTTATTACCTATTCTAAGCCATCCCTGAGTTGCACAGAAATTATCAAACATAAGTTTTGTAAGTGCTCTCTACTCAAGAAGTCAGGAATAGAATTTTTTATCCCTTTGATATGCTCTATAGAAAAATCAAAATTGTTGAAGAGAGACTGCCATCTAGCAAATTTGGAGTCACCGGGATTTTTCAGATCTTTATTAAGGACCTTGTTCATAGCTGCAGCATCAGTTCTTAGCAAAAACGTTTTATAGATCAAATAAATTTCAAATTTATGTATGACATTTAAGGTAGATTTAATTTCCTTATCTAAAGCAAAATAATTATTTTCGGCTACCTGCCATAATCCAGAGGCAAATTGAATAACCTCCTCTTTTCCTTTATCCCTGACTTGTTTTAACACTGCTCCCCATCCAATGTTACTAGCATCTGTTTCTACTATTTTTGGGAGACTGTCATCAGAGATATGTAGAATTGGAAGATTCTTGACTTTAGCTTTAATATTCCTCACAGCCTGGGTATGTGCTTCTATCCAGGGACATGACTCTTTCTTTAGTCTATCATTAAGAAGTTTTCTATCATGTGCACATTTTTTGTAGAAATGGCTTATGTAATTTAAACTTCCCAAGAACCTTTGCAGCTGAGTTTTATCAAGAATCTTGTCAGGAAACTTATCTGCAAATTCGACAGCATGAGTTTGCAGAGTTATTTGGCCATTATCAATTGTGTGACCCAGAAATTTAATCTGAGTCTGGAAAAGCTCAATCTTTTTCTTAGACAAAACAAGGCCAGCTTGCTTGATGACCTGCAGAAGCTTCTTCACATGTTTAAAATGTTGATCTATGGATGATGAAAAAACCAGAATATCATCAATATAGACAATAAGCCAATCAAAGAATGGTTTGAGAGTATCATCCATCACCCTTTGAAATTTAGCAAGGGTATTCTTTAGCCCAAAAGGCATCACATTCCATTCATAATGTCCAGCAAGGACATTAAAAGAAGTTTTAAATTTATCTTTTTCATGGATAGCCACCTGCCAGAATCCAGATTTTAAATCAAACTTTGAAAAGATATTCGCAACTGGAATTCTGGTAACAAGACTGCTCTTGTCTGGAATGAGATAAGTATCATCTTCTAAGACCTTATTGAGGGGTTTATAATTTACCACTAGTCTGGGGACTCCTCTAATCTTTTCTGAATGTTTATTTACATAAAACCCATAGCAATTCCATGGACTAGTAGATTTTCTAATTAGATCTTTTTGGAGTAGACCCTCAATTTCATCTGCACACAGCTTTTGATATTCAACATTCATTGGTATAGATCTACTTTTACATGGTCTGCCTTGGTAATATTCCTTGTAGGGAAGGTAGACTTCATGTTTCTTTTGTTTCCAAAAGGCAGTAGGATTCTCTGAACAAACTATTTTAACAAATTCTTCTTTTAATAAGAGAATCTTTTTCTGAATATCAGGATTTTTCAGTTGATCTTTAATTCTGATTTCATTCTGGAAATATTTTAGCTCTCTGATTTTTTCAATTTTCCTGAGATTTAGCTGTACAACATCTGAAATCCTTGGGGTAGATACAAATGGGAGTTTGACTATTTTGCTACCCTGGATTGTAATAAAATATCCTGGCTTTTCTGGAGTGACCATGGTTGATCCATGGGGTGAGACTGCTGCAAGAAATGGAGTCCCAAGAATACAAGCCACGAGAATATCAGCTAAAAGAAATTTTAATTTGAGGCAGAAATCCTGAAAATAGAGAACTGCTTCTGGAACTTGAAAAGAGATATCATTTGGGATATTTCCCAATCCCACAACCATGGCCTGGGTCTTTTCCCAAAGAGACACAAGGATAACATGCTTATTTAGTATATTCAAATCTGACCCAGTATCAATTAGTGTCTTCAGTTTAAAATGTAAGTCTTGAATTTTTAATTCTATCAAGACATGATATTTCTGGTGCTTTACTTGAAGACTTTCATCTTTTTCTGGCTTTTCCTTTTCTGGAGAGTTTGTCATGGACTTTTTTATTTTATTAATCTCTCTTCCTAAGTCATATATGGAAAGAGATTGTACTGGACAACTCATGAGACTAGCCTTTTGGGGAACCAGTTCCCATGGATGGACCGAGAAGCTTACTTTTTTATTCCATTCAAAAATGAAATATAAATGCCTTCTCTTTCCATGTAAGATTTCCACTTATTAGCCATCCTGACATTTTATTCATTTGAAGTTCTTATGGCAAATTCTCTTTCTTCTGGATGAGTATATAGATCCCAGTTCAACATTTCTTTCATCCAGTCTGATTTTGAAAACTCTTTTCTACATCCTTTATAAAGTGACAAGAATTTTTCAATTTCTGTAGTAGAAGGTCTTCTTATGTCTCGAGGGATGTAGGATTCTTTTCTTTTTCTTATGTCTATACAAAGGTTATCTTGGATAACCATAACATGGGAATCATGGGGGAAAGGGATATCAGAACATTGAGGATGTGGACATTGATCTTTGGCAGTGGAAATTGGTGGAGGTAAATTTGTCCTAAGATTATGATTTGAATGCTCAAATTGTACTCTTTCATTTTCTTCATATGCAGAAAGAGTAGACAAAGTAATCAGTTCTCCATAATCAAAAAAATTTACTGCAAAAGGAACTTTCCCTCTCTAATTTGCTAGAGCATGTAGAGAAGGGTGCAGGCATAGTGTGGAAGAAGTAGGAGAGGGAATGTACTTTGTAGAAGAAGATTTAGAAAGATTTCTTTGGGGAAAAGAGATGACTGCAGAATTTGAAGTATCTTTTATTTGGGCAGAAGTAAGAGCTCTTGGTATGGGTGCCCTTGGTGTATCAATGACCCAATCATTAGGGAAAGACAGGTTTTGTCATTTTATGGTACAATGTTCCATTTTCTGATTTAAGGGGTCTATCATGACTAGAGTGCTAGACTAGGATTCTTTGCTAGGGGTATGTAGGACAACTGGAAACATGGTATTTGTATGTCTAAAACATCCTCTAGCCTGGACAACTATATTTGTCCGAGTAGGACACATATCAAATCTGGTTGTCCTAATCTGTAATTTTAGGATGTTTGCAATATTTTCATCAAAAGTATACACAGAAAAATTTGGATAGCAGTCAAAATAAACTGGTCCATTTGATAATGGGGCAACAATTTCACCTATCATGGAACCAATTAACTTATTATGAGTTAGATCCCTAACTATGCATAGTACATAGGCATCTATTCCTTTGTGGGCGAGTGGACTGATTCTAATTCTTATGCATCCAAAATGAAGGAAGTTTGTTCCATGTTTCTTTGCTTCTTTTTGAACTTCCTTTGGATTTATTAGGGAAATTTTCTAACTGACATCACTATTCTGTTGTATTCTACTCACAGATTCTTTTACAATAACTCTAGTGACAGCTTTGAGATGGAACATATTTAGGTCTTGATATACTTTACTAGGAGATATAGGAGGTAATTTCCATGCAACTTGGGGATTAGTTTCAACTTCTTCAATACTTGCATGGTTTATACTCTGAGTTCTATTAAAAGAAAACATAGACTCAAGACTATTTACAGGGTCAGATCCAGAGGTACTTGTTTCTTCAACATTTTTTACTTCTCTAAAGGATACTGACCTAGAATCCATAGTAGTATTAAGATCTTACTATTTCTTCACAGAAAAGAAGGGCGTTTAGTCTTGTGTCTTCCATAAAAAATATTAGACAGGCTCCTGGACGATTTCTCAGGAAGGAACTAGCAATCTCAGAATACGGGACTAGATTCTAAACACGATTTTATACACAAAATACAGAGCGAATAGCTTTTATCAGATCTAAGAGAGTCTGATATCATACCTGGGTTGAAAAGAAGGTCATGGCTCTGATACCATTTGTAAAACTACTCCAAGCGAATAGCTTTGTCAGGGGCCTCCTTTGTCAAAGAATGAAGCTTGACCTTTGGACTCTTGTCTCATGCGCAATCTCCTCTCACCATCTGGTCTTCTGGTTTCTGCTACTCCCGTCATAACCAATATCGTTGGGTTTACTGCTTTACTCCGTTCAAACTACGAACCCTACCACCCGAAGTCCATCGGGCTCTTGCAGCTCTATATATTTGTGCCAGATGCACAGATTACAGACTCTGAGCAGGATGTTCTTTGCTCGACTAACAGACAGAAAAACACAAAGCTTCAGACAGAGGGTAAGCTTAGAAACTCGGACTCTTGAACACTCAAACTACCGATGCCCCAATAATGAACTCAAACCCTCATCTTATACAAGTCTGAGGAGGGGGAGTCATCATGAATCAAAGACATGAAGAGACTGATGGTCCTACATGTCGACCACTCAATCTATCTTTTAGGATTTGGAAAATATATTCATGCAGGAATCTCTGACCAAATCATTAACTTTTATTTCAAATCCACCGAAAGAAAAATACGATATTAGATCTGTCGAGATCATCACGTAGGATTCCCAAATCAAATCACCGAAAGTATATGCAATAGTAGATCTGACGGGGTGATCGTGCAAGATTCCCCGACCAGAGTACATACTAATATGACAAAATAGGACATCACATGATAAACTATAGAGCATCTTGGAAATGTGGGTCAAACCTCACCAAAAGTCGGCGAAGTGCTCCGAGTTTCCAAGATTCTCATTATTGACACGACTACACTATCTCTAGGACATAATGATACTTTGTACAAGTTGGAGTTTAATGACGGCAACCCACGGAACCCGAATGGAACCACTGCGGCCATTTAGACATGAATTATTACAAAGTGGAGTTTAATGGGTAAACCCACGGAAACCCTTTATTTTAATGGATGGTCATGGAAATGTCTAAAATTATAAGGATCCCAATTTTCAGTATATATTTCTCTGTATAATGTAGGATCTTCATTACTTTCTTCGTTCTGGTGAAGTATAAACTTGGTTTGGATTACCCAAGGATGTCTCTCCCTTATGAAAAACATCTTGTATTCTTCTTCTGAAAATAAATCTTTGATTGTTTCCAATCTTCTATTTGGGAAGAGAAATGCTATAGCACTTTTAGATACACGAGGATGGATATTTACTGAATTTAAACCAAATTTGTACCACCACTCCATTAACCATTCTGGTTCAGGGCCAAGAATAAAAGTAACTGCAAACTTTATCATACAGTAGTAATACTTATATCTATCTGTCCAAAGACAAACATTAAACCACATTTCTTTATACTGATGATAAGTTATATCAAAAATCTTTTCTTCTGGATCTCTGTTTGGCCAATCTTGAATTGTTCTCATTCTATTGATTAAGAAGAAATTATATGCTGGAGTTTCTTCCCATCTCTGTGTTTGGTGGTCGAACCATTGTCTATTCACAGATCCAAGTCTTCTTAAATCTCCCATTTCTATCAATTTTCCTCTGGATGAAGTAGTAGCAACCTGGTGCATTCTTCCAAGTACACGCTGTGGGAGAAGCACATTAATATGAGTATTCCTTGAAAAGCGAGGTATCCCCAACTCTATTTTTTCTGAGGCTCTAAACTGCCATTCAGGTATCCAATTATTTTCAAATACTTCCCAGGAAGTACTATCATCCAGATAATGGGTAACAAGAGCATCCCTTTGATCATCAAAAACTTCCACTGTTACTAAACATTTCTTGCAATATGCAATTTGGACATGTGATTCAGAAACAAAGGGTAATTCAACCCTCTTAGGAAGATTTCCATTTATACTTGGCATAGTAATGAAATACCCTGGTCTTTCATTTATGAAAATACAAGAACCATGTGGTTCTACTGCAGAAAAAAAAGGAGTACCCAGAATGCAGTCTATGGGTAAGTTTGAAATTTGGAATTTCATCCCTAAAACATAATCTTCAAGTAATAGGATGCCTTTAGGAACTTCAAACTGAAAAGAAGTATTTACATTTCCTAGCCCAGTAGTAGAACCAAATCTAGGAAGCCAATATTTTGCAGGGATAAGGTCTTTGTGTAGAAAATTCAAATCAGATCTAGTATCTATGAGTGCAGTCAGAAAAAACACTTCCTGATTTATTTCGAGCTGGATCTTGATATAATATTTTTGATATTTTACAGGCAATATTTTCATACCTGTCATTCCCTGCATCTATGTTGTAGTCTGCTCCTGGAGTACTGTTTCATAAGGAGCATATTCTAAAGGAGGAATTGATTCCATTTTTTCTTTGATGATTTTGATTTCTTATCTGGCCCATGAATCAATTTTGAAACTAAATTCAGCATCTTCTTCTAATCTTTTAATTTTTTCTTTTAATTCAGAGACTTCCTTTTTGAGGGTGAAGACTTCTTTGGCTAAGTCCGTGATAGAATCATTTTGTAACTTCGTCTCTCTGTTAAACTTGATATATGTCTTCGTGTTTTTGTCAAAGGAAGCATCTAAGAACAAAGGTTGCCTTTTTGAAATTTCAGAAGTTTTTTCCTTTTGTTCTGCTTTGACAGTTTTGATAAAAGTTTCAAGAAGATAATTTTTCATGTCTCCTTCTAGAAGGCCTTTGATTTGGGCAAGCATTTGTGCCTCCTAATCTCCTGTATTTTTAAACATGCATACCTTCAATTTTTCTTTGGGTTCTGATTCAAAATCAGAACTGTCAGTGCTACTTTCACATGTCCAGTAATTTGGGTTACTGCAATTGCAGTACTGGTTCAACAATATTTCTTCATCTGAGCTATAGCCAAACTCAGATGAACTGATAGAAGAAGAACAACACCCTTCTCGAAGAAGATGGACTTCTTCTTTTGGCTTAAATGGGTTGTAAGGGCAAGAATTAGTATCATGATTATTTGTTCCACATCTGTCACAATGGAGTTTTAATACTAATTGCTTCTTTTCCTGAGCCTCTTTTGCTTTTTGTTTAGAAAATTTTCCTTTGGTCTTTCTAGAGGCTTCATTATCTGGACAATCATGAGCATAATTTCCTTGTTTCCCACAAATCCAGCAGATTACTCTCTGCTTTTCTTCATGAGTGTGAGTTTTGAGCCTAATATCTTTTGGCTCATAGTAATGAGTTCTAGGTATATCCTTATACCTAGCTTTGTATTTTTTACCCTTTTCTCCCTTGATATATTTTGGTCTTTTTCTCCTCTTTCTTGCTGGATCTGTAAGATACAAACCATATTGTTCACAAATTGATTTTTGATCAGGGAGATACGAGGACTTTGACACATAATTTTGTACCTTCATACTAGTACATAGTCGTATCAGGGCCTTGGTTATCAACGAATAGATTTCTCCCCAAGTATATAATTCATATGTAAGTTTGAATACTTCTTCCATCTTTAGATATTCAACAAATTTGCTTGGGAGAGCTACCAAATAAACCTGTTTCCATAACATATTCTTTCTTTCTTTAACTTCAAAAATTCTCTGAGTCCATTCTTTATGAAATTTCTCATATTCAGACATTTTTCTGCACTTCATATTCATGAGAACAATCTCATGCTTGTCAGCAATCTCATTTTCTGTTCCACACCAGTGATTGAGTATCAAAGTAGTAAGAGCACCAATCATATTATTTACCGCAGTCCCATCAGAATGATATACAATATCACCTTCTTCATCTTTAATAATTTCTGCTTCCATTTTTGTAATCATTAATGGAGAAGAAATAACTTCCCACCATTTGCTAAGAGTTCCTGTGAAACATTGGATAATAGTTTTGCATGCCTCAACTTCAGTTTTCTTTTTCAAACACATAATCTTGTAAGAGACATACATTCTATCAATCATCTATCTTATTTGTGCAATAGATAGATTATCAATATTCCACTCTTGGAACCAATCATCAACAAATGTTTGAGTTTCTGGAAGCCTTCCTTTGCCAACAAGATCAGGGGTTGGTGGTCTGGTAGAATGGTATGGCATATTCTCATAGGATGGATTTTTGATAGTTACTAAAGAATGACAATCTCTGGGATCTTTTGAAGAAGAATCAGGTACCTCTTCTTCACGGGGAAAATGAAAAGGGAACTTATTTACAGTTTCTACCTCAGAAGGTTTATATATAGGAGATATAATAGATATGTGAGAGCTCGGAAGGATAAAGGAGGTAGGAATAGGCTTATTAGGTTGACTAGTTTTTCCTTTTAGTTATGTTAAAGATTTACCGATTGTTGAAAAGGCATTTCCTAATCCCTCCATGATTTCTTCATGGTTTCTGCTAGATTCTTTGGCTCTGTAAGAGATTTCTGATAAAGCAGAATCCATTGTATCTTTAACATCAATGAATTTTTCTTGTATTTGATCTACGAATATGACTATAGTATTAGTGGATACTTGAAGATCCATGATCTGTTCTTTCCTTGGATAGTCATTGGTTATGAAAGTATGCATAGCCATTCCTCTTAGTGCAATATTAGTCCAATTTATTTGTTCAGAGACTGATTGGACCCTTTTATCTATCCCATACAACTGAATGGCTTCTTCAGATAACAACAGAGGAATTGCTCTTGCTTGTTTGGAGTTGTCTTCCAGTACAATTCCTTTGAAGGGTGGAAAAGTAGAGTTTGATTCAACAAGATTACCAACAATGCTTTTCAACTTATGTCTAGGAGGTTCAGAGCTTTCTCCTATCATTTGGACTATATCTTTTTGTTGTAATTTCTTCCATTCAAAGAAGGAAATCCAACTATTTTCTTTAGACATAAAATTTTTCCATTCTTTTGATAGCCATTGTTATCACCCCATAAATTATGGGAATCAGCTGATGACTTGGATATTATCTGTATCTGGTGATTGGGTTGACAAATGATATTGCATTCTTCAAATAATTTGTGGAAAGAAAAAAGAAAGAAAAAGAAAGAAAAGAAAAAAGAAAGAAAAGAAAAAAAGA
>ML787677.1:196480-209021 GCA_009831015.1 Picea engelmannii | reverse complement strand
GGGGGGGGTCCGGAATTGGTATTAAAGTATGGGCTGAGATCTACGACCTCAAATACATCGTGCGGATCTATGGTTCCAAATGGATTCTGGGCCCCCCCTAGCGTTCTTCTTTTAACCAAAGGGGGGGGGGTCCAGAATGAATGTTCCCCACAGGTGGACCCATTGTCACAGGTCGCTCAAGCATATTGGTCAAGAAGTCCTATCACCCACATGTTGCCTGATAGTCCGTCACTCATAGATGTCACCCTCCACTGAACCCACTTGTCCCACTCGCGTTCGGGTCTGAGTCCCATCCCGTTACTACTGTCAGTCCACGGTGTCAGCGCCATAACACCCTTCACTCATGAACAACCCTCTTTGGTGAATTTACCCCCAATCACAAACCTCCATGTCAGTCGTCCGTATACTTTGGTCACCATCACCTGCCATATCACCCCAAGTGGCCCGTTGTCCATTAATAACTGGATTACATGCCTGTTGTCATGCTGACCATTTTCCCGCGTCCGACCGACCCAGTTTTGAATAAATATACCATTACAACAATTTTCACTTGTTATTCATCCCTCACGCCAGAACCATCCGTCGCACCAGAGAACATATCTATCGTCTTCCCACTACTTCCCCGTCGTTTTCCTCCACCCCTTGTAGACCCCACTAATGTTTTTGTTGCAGGTACAGTCGCTGAGATGGTGTCTAAAATGAAGCCAGCTGAAGAGGAAGAGAATCCGTTCGTTCCGCCTCCGGTCGACCTGGATAAAATCCCTCTGGTTGACAAAGATCGGTTGATAGCGGACACCATATGCAGTTTTGACTTCTCGGATCTGCAATCATGGCTCCAGGAAGTTTTCCTAGACCAGAGCGACAAGATTGGGCTCTGGGAGTCCAATCTTCCCCTCTATCTGTTCCCACAAATTCATCATTTCCCAGAGTTTTCACTCAAGTGCCAAGCTCACTACATCCCTGAACAGAAAGCCATTGTTTCCTCCTCTAGGGACGTCCTTTTCTTCATTACCCCAGAGGATATCGACCAAATGATGTAGATAACCTGCCCGGAGTCTGCATCCCCATTCAACCTGGAGATCCTCACTGAGCTCTACCAAAAAATGACCTTCCCGCAAAGAGCTCAGAGCGTGGAGCGTTTCCTCCCCACTTCTGCTCCACTCCCGACCACAAATCCTCCATACCCATCTTCTCTGTTTTCCACCAAAGGAAATCAGATTATTTCCTCACTATGCGCCCTACTCGGGTACTATTCCGATCAGTGGGTAGACGAACCCATCCTGGGTTTTCTATCTATCTTTTCAAATGATGAACAACCCACCACTCAATTCGATTACAACACCTTCTTAGCCCATAACATCCATGAACAACTGGTGAACTTCACCACAGAAGGTATGTATAGGTAATCGTCCATCCTTGCTTACATGTTCATCTACTTCCAAGCAGACAGATTCAATTTCTCCATGCAGAAGATGGATGCCGACGGGAGGCCACAGCCGGTCACAGCATGGACATCTCTTCTAAAGCGCAATTCTGTCGAATATGACTTCACGGCGTTCATTGATCAGTTTTACCACCCTGTGGTAGGTATGCTAAGCGGCGTGCCTGAGCCACGAGTAAATGACGAAGTCTGAAGATTTCTACACCTCTCGGAAAACACGAAGACAGGAGACTGGTACCTGTACCAAAATCACTCCGAGATCCGAGTCTACGGGTGCGAGTTGGCACCATACAAGCTTCCGAGATATATACCGGTAAGAGTTTTTGCACTGGAATATATCAGGCAAATTATGAATTCTGATGATGTTCATTTTGTTTCACTAAAAAAGAAGCAACAGTTGCGGATTAAAGGGCAGATAGGTTCATTCATCTGCAAAAACAGAGGCGCGGGTGATGAAGCAGACAAACTGTTGAGGGAAATGAAATTCCCCACTAGTTTCACATGGCGTTATGATCCCTGCAGGATCATTTCAGAGATGAGAGTCAGAAATAAAAATGCTCCATATGCACATGAGCCCAGACCCGAAATAGAAAGGTTTGCTAATCAAACAGAATGGGAACCTGATACCTTGGTGGACGTAGGACCAACTGTCAGGATGGAAAATAAGGTAGCCTCAACAAGCACGCTCCTCACTGCCACACCTAAGAATCCCAAGGAAAAGAGGCCTCGGCAAGAATCGTATTCTCCGATAACAGAGGTGTCTTCGAAGGAATTTAATATGCACGCCAAAAGGCCAAGGACTGTCCCAACGGTAGGCATGACAGTGGAGCAAGAGATTACAGCCACCCCAGTGGCCTCCCCAGGTGTCAAGCCCATAAGTCTACCTTTCGGTTCGAGTCAACACAAGGAGATAGCAAAGGCATTGAAAACCACAGACTCTCCCTTAGATACTCCACCAAGCAGGACCGGGCCCAAATTGGGCATTTTTGAGAAGTATGACTTAATCAAAAAGAAGAACCGGACCCTGACCAGCAGCGCTTATGATAAATTTCAGAAGAAGTCAGCCACATCTCAACACAGGCTCCTTTCGGCATTCGATACAGAGAAAGGGAGGATGCATATGGCCTACCTCCATGCACAAGTGCCGGATCCTAAAGTAATATCCGATTATAAAAGGGTCACAGTCGAGTTCCAGGCCAAGGACGTGCACCCAGTGGACCAGATGGATCTGCATAAGAAGACCGGAGAGATGGTTTTCCACACTTTAGCCCACGATATAGCTTCTGCTTCAAAGTATCGGGTAGCTTTGAGCAATGCCCAGACACAGCTAAAGATGGAGAAAATATCATCTTTCGTGAAGGACAACAAAATCAAAACATTGAAGGAGTTGGTCCTCAAGATTGGCTATGACCCTGCGAATGTCAAAGCAGCTGAAGAAATGATTAAGAAGAAAAACGCTGACATCGCGTCCTTAAGGAAGAAGCTAAATCTCCCTCCAACAGAGGACCCACAAACGAAGGAAATAGCCGAAAAGGAAGGGGAAAAAGATGAAATGCTGAGATTACTCATGGAGCAGAATGCTCAGTTAAGGGAGATGGAGGCCGAGATGGAAAAACTATTAAAGGAGAAGGAGCAGACGAAGACATTGGAAGGAATCCCCTTAAGTGCTATCCCCGTTGCAGGATTGAGCACAGCGACAGTGACAGCAGTTCCATCCACAACAACAGTACAGGTACCAGAAGGCACCATAGATCTGGCTAAGTCTATGGAGAGAATGAATTTGCAGGAGTCTGAAATCAGTAGACTCAAGAAAGAAATGGAAAATCTCCAAGAGCTAAAGACTTCTTTCCAGACAAGTCTAGCCAAAGAGAAGCAGGTGAATGAGCAAATCCGGAAGGAGCTACAACAGCTCCAAAAGTAGACCGTGGCAGGGAAGACTCTGGCTGAGGCCAAAGAAGTGATATGGACTGATATTTCCAAGTCCATAAATGAAATATGGCCTATGTTTCAGATAATGTTTGAGCAAAACGAGTTGCTCGAAAGGAGAAAACAAGCTATGGAGAAAATCAGGACAGAGCTGGGAGACATGCCAGCCCAAGCTAATGAAATCATAAGGTTCCTAAACTCAAAAACTAGGGAGGAACTAGAAGAATTGAAAATCGAGGATAGGACAGAAACTATATTGGAGGTGAAAAGAGTTCTAACCAAAAGAGGCCTCATGCTCCAGATTGAAGAGAAAATCCAAGTTATGGATCAAGGAGTGAAAAGGTTTTTTCACAAGATAGATGCTCTACAAAGAAAAGGCCTGCCTGGTATGAAGGTCATCAATGATAAATTGATGACACTCCCTGATTATAAGAAGAAATTGACTGAAGCTTCTAGTTCCAAATTTGCAGGGGTACAAGGAAGTGTCATGGGAAAAGCATTCATAGAATCCCTGCAGTTGGATATTGATATCCAACATGAAATTAAGCATATATTCATCATCAAGCCCACATTTGCTAAATACACGGATATGGATGAAGTGTATAGGAGATTGCTTAAAATTACAGTGCCAAGTCACATCAGATGGGAGGAGCTGTGCGATCTGCTAGATTAGCAGATGAGCTGTCACGATCCAGTCACCTGTCCAGTCAGAAGAGGTTGCGAAGGCACCTCGCCAACGGCCTACCCAGAAGTTCAGAAAACAGTTGCATTGAGTCATGAAAGCAATTGTGATTAGTTAAGTTAGTTATGCTAAAAATAGGATGAGCACGTCCTGATCAGTTGTGACAGGAACGTTTGTATTTTGTCTTATAAATACTTATTTTTCCAATGTATTGGGGGTTGTTGATTTGCACCTCCTATTTCTATCAAGCTGTAACATTTTTGAGGAGATCTACCATTAATAAAGAAGAGGCAATTTACAGGATTCTTGCGTATGTTCACTGGTGATGTGTTTCCCTGAGTTAATGATTTCTTTATCCGTAATTCATTATGTTGTCTTAATCTAATCTTTACGAATAGCGTTATGTTATAGGATTTATCTCTGATACCCTGTTTCCGATTCTAGAGGTTTAAGTGTTTATCTTCTAAATATCTTCAATTAAGAGATTCTTAAGTGCTTGTTAGTTGAAGTTATTTTCCTCATCTGTTCTTCCCTTCATCATTTTAAAATATGAAAAGATCCAGTGAATGTATTACCTCACCTTGTGAAAGACTTCTTCAGCATTTCTGGTTGTATCTTGGATTCCTTAAATACAGACCCCATAGCCCAATGGATGTGTAGTTCGTCTGAACCAACTTCAAAAAAACCCTTACAACAAAACCAACGTTTTCTATAGCTAGCCTAATATCTTAATTTAAAACAAAGCTAAATTATATAGAGAGATCCCTCTCTGGAGCTGGAAGGGCTAGATCCCAGCTCTAAAAGTGGTTGGTTAAGGTTACCTTAGTAGATTTCTTCTTTTTCAACCTCTAGGAAATTTACCGAGTGCTAACATAAATGGCGACTCCACTGGGGACAAACTGAAACTAACATCTCATGACTTCTTTCCCCCGAAGAAAGTTTGACTCTGAGGAGAAAGTAATGTTTAGAGGTTGATTAACTCTGTACGTATTATTCCCAGTATTGTTCTTAGAACCTCTTACTCCTCTATGACTGTCCCTGCAGCAGTCCAACCCAATATTGAGCCCGGGCTAGCGAATCAAACTCACATTGTGTCTAACCTTTTTGACCTAATCCTCAAGACCGCCAATAACCAGGAAGAGCTCGAACATTTGTGGGAAGCCATTGAATGAGACATAGCGGCTCAAGAACAATTGGAAGCAAGACGACGTCAACGCAGAAATATTCCATAGTCTCTTTTTATCATAAAATTAAATAAAAATTAAAAAATATATAAAAACCAAAAAGAGTTCTGGCTCCCAAGAAAGTTCACACTCGATCTCATCCAGAACCAGAACCCTCTACAGCGATAGATAATCCCAAGCAGTTGTTAAGGCGGAAGACCTTAGCTACAAGTTCAGCGAGTTACACTCCCCTTCACAAGTCTCCTTCCTTTCCCAGATGACAGGATATCTTTCAAAAACCTGATCTTGGCCTTATTGCTCCATGAAACCTTAGTAGAACACGGTCCGAAACCTTTGTGTCTAAGCTCATCTTTGACCCAACCGTGGTGCAAATCTGAACCCCTGAATTCTTGTCTCCTACTACTAGGCTACGAATCAATACCTCAGCCCCACCCAGTCCTTCGTCACCCTCGTCTTCTGTTGCTACCTCTCCTATCACCCCGGTCGTCGTTCCGCCTCCTCCACCCATCATAGCGGCTAGATATGCATCTTTGGTGTTGGCTGCACCTCTTCATGCCATGCCCCAAGAATACCAGACTAGACTACCACAGTTTGATGCAAAGGGAATGTTAAGTGCACAACAACATGTAGATAAAATGAACGACTACCTGGATTTACAAGAAGTTGACGAAGTCGACGTTCAAATGAGACTGTTCGCTCAGAGTCTGACAGGAGACGTCAAGAAATGGTTCAAAGCCTTACCCGCCGCATCAATCCCTGACCTTGTCGCATTCCAAAGAAGTTTTCTTGACAGATGGGAGGTAAAGAAAAACCCTCTCCAAATACTGTCAGAATACGAGAACATTAAAAGAAATCAAGGTGAATCGGTCCAAGACTATTGCACCCATTTTAATAACCTGTATAATGCTATCCCAACTGAAATCAAACCTCCCCCGGGTTTGGCATTAATTAAATTCCCTGATGGGTTCGATGCTGACATGTCTTATCAATTAAGAGAAAGAGATGCTACCACCCTTGAAGACATGCAGAAGAGTGCTATTAGTGTGGAATCTAATTTGTTGGCAAAACGAGCACGTCAAAGGACTGAAAGGAGAGTCACGATCAAGGAAGAACCTTCCATGTCTAACAATGATTCCAAAATGGATACTGTAGTCAGATCATTGGCATTATTGCTAGAAAGATCGAACATTTCAGACAGAAATCCTCCGAGAGACGACCCTCCTGCTCCCCAAATTCGAAACCCCAATTTCAGAAGAAACCCCCCTCAAATCAGGCAAAGGGATCCTAGGGACCAAAGAGATCAACGAGAGCCTAGGGATCAAAGAGAACAAAGGGGCCCAGATCCACCGATTAGACCTCCCCTACAGGAAAACTATGTTGATGATGGAGGGGAAGTAATAGAGGAATTGGAAGACACTCATATGAACCTCATGGGAATACACGACAATGAGGCTATTTTCCTTACCCAAGAAGAGCAGGAACTATTTCTGCTAAACCAAACAAAGGTGAGTGGGGAGACTGAGGATGTGGGGCAAACTACCTGGGAATATGCTATTCTAGAAGTACACCGATAGCACAACCTGCGGAGCAAGAAGACAGAAGGAAATTCCCCAAGAAAGATGACCGAAACGCAGAAGTTAGCCGAGACCCAAAAAACTCCTGAGAAAACCACTGCTGAGAAATCTTACGAGAAAGGTAAAACTGATGCCCCTGTGAAGAAAAATGTCACCATACTGAAAAGACCGGCACTGCCCGAAGTCTCTCCTGCTAACCCGCCTAGTACTTCTGACCGGAGGGATATGGACCAAGCAGAATCAACGAGTCAGACCCGAACACCAACACCTTTTAGCCTAGAAGCAGAATTGGCCAAAATTAAAATTCCCGTCCCACTGACAGAGTTGACAAGCCGAGGCAGTTATCATTCATAGGTACTAAAGGAATTAGCCATTGATCCTAGCATAGGCACCCAAGCCTTGACTATCGGATCAGTGACTCACTCAAACACTGTGAACCTCGCTGACAATCGCCCCGAACTCCTTTTCGGACCTGCCGTGGATGGTCGAGACAATACCGGTGATGTATCTCCCTTTTATATTAGTTTGAACATACATGATTTGATATTGCATAACGCCATGCTGGATTCGGGGGCGTCACACAATTTGATGCCTAAAGCAGTAATGGAAAATCTTGGATTGGAGGTCACCAGGCCTTACAAAGACTTACACTCGTTTGACTCTAGCAAAGTCAAATGTATTGGTCTGATTAAGGATCTATGCATCACCCTGGTTCAGATCCCTTCAAAAAGCATGGTAATGGATGTGGTGGTTGCAGACATCCCACCAAAGTATGGTATGTTACTGTCCCAGTCTTGGGGTGCTAAGCTCAAAGGAACCTTGCAACTAGATATGTCCTACGCCACTGTCCTAGTTTTTGGACAACAAAGGAGGTTATACAGAGAAACACTGATGAAGTATATGGTCAGTAGTCAAGAGAAACCTCATAATTACCCCCTCTACTCCACCCACTCAGATTTAGATTCATTCATCTTGTACAATGATGGTGATACTGAAGAACAAGGTACTCAGCTGATAGAAGGTGTAAAAAGTCAAGATGAAAGTCCGAAAAGCGATGAGGCAGCAAAGACAGAAGATGAAACCGCTGAAGAGTTCCCTGCTGATTTCTGGAGCATGGATTTTGATGGAGCTGTGAGTAAAGAAGGAGAAGGGGTTGGCATCTGGTTGCATAACCATCTAAAAAGGTATTCAGAAAACCATTCCTATAAGTTAAATTTCCACTGCACTAACAACGTTGCTGAGTATGAAGATTTAATGCTCGGTCTGAAGCTGTTGAAAAAAGTTGGTGCTAAGCAAATAATGGTAAGGGGTGATTCTGAATTAATTATTAAACAAGTTAAAGGTGAATATGATGCTAAACATCCACATCTTAGGGCCTACAGAAATTCCATTATGGACGCGTTGAAATGTTTTGTAGAGGTGGACTTGCAGGTAATGCCGAGAGGACAGAATATTTTGGCCAACGGGTTAGCCACGTCAGCCGCGTCCTGCAAGATTCCTTTCTGCCAAACTCGCCCATACATGGTTGAGGTGAGATGCAGACCCACAGTGCCCGATAATATCAGGTACTGGCAAGTGTTTAGAAATGACGATCAGATAGAAGACTTTCTGCAATGCAAGAATGATTTTGAATGTACAAACATAGATTTAGAAAATGAAAACGAGAATGTAAATAACTTTGAATTTGAAATAGATAGCGTTAATACTGTAAATACAGTAGATATAGAAGACACAGTAGATTCAGGAGAGATAGGGGGTGACGAAGTGGATACCAATGTTTTACAACTGAAAAGCAATGTTTTACCTAGAGGTCTCATCCCTTTAGAAGATCTGTTTGATAGTGATGATGTAGCTAAGAAACCAAAAATAGAAGCTCATGGGCAAGAAGTAGAAGATTGCAATATAGGAACAAACGAAAAGCCTAAGATGGTCAAACTGTCCAAGTATCTACCCCCAGAACAAAAGCTTAAATACATTGAACTGTTCAAAGAATATTCAGATGTTTTTGCCTAGGGCTATGAAGATCTGAAAGCCTATGACACCAACATTATACAACACAGGATTCCCATAAAGGAAGATCAGAAACTGTTTAGGCAGAAACTTAGGAGGATGAATCCCAAGTTGCTTCCTTTGATAGAAAAAGAAATCAAGAAAATGTATGATGCCAAGATCATAGTCCCGCTGTGTTTCTCTAAGTGGGTTTCTAATTTAGTCCGTACACACAAGAAAACCGGTGAAATCAGACTCTGCATAGATTTCAGAAACCTGAACAAAGCATCCTTGAAGGATAATTACCCCTTGCCTAAAATGGATCACCTCCTGCAAAGTGTGGTGGGGTCCAGTCGAATTTCCCTACTAGATGGCTTCTCAGGCTACAACCAGGTCTTAGTTCACCCAGACGATCAGGAAAAGACCGCTTTCACCACCCCATGGGGCACGTTCATGTACGTGAAGATGCCTTTTGGTCTGATGAATGCAGGAGCAACATTCTAGAGGGAAATGGACATCACCTTCGTTGAAGAGACAGGTAAGTTCATTGTCGTTTATTTAGATGATGTGACTGTTTTTTCCCAATCTGATGATGAACACTTGCGGCACCTCAGACGAGTTTTCGAAAAGTGTAGGAGGTTCGGGATTTCATTAAACCACAAGAAATTTCTTTTTGGGTTAGAAGAGGGTAAATTTTTGGGACACATCATCTCTAAAGAAGGAATTAGGATTGATCCCAGCAGGATAGAGGCCATACTGAAGATAGAACACCCCAGAAACCTTAAAGAACTACAATCATTTATAGGGAAAATTAACTTTCTTCGAAGATTCATTCCTAATCTGGCTGAGCTCCTCCGAAACATTACGAACATGCTTAAAAAGGACGCTAAGATAAAATGGGACTCTGAAGCTAGACAGTCCTTTGAACAAGTCAAAAAAGCACTCACAGAAGCCCCAGTTTTGATTAGTCCCGATTTCACTAAAGATTTCTATCTTTTTTATTTCGCCTCCGAACATACAATAGCAGCTGTATTACTGCAGAAGAATAGTGAAGGGTATGAAAAACCCATAGATTTCTTCAGTAAATCCCTGAGAGATGCTGCACTAAACTACAACATCATGGAGAAACAGGCTTTTGCATTGGTGAAGGATATAAAGGATTTCAGGGTCTATATTCTTCATTCACACGTTATAGCGTATGTTTCGAACGCGGTAGTAAAAGATATCTTGACACAAGACAACCCTGATGGGAGAAGGGGAAAGTGGATTGCAGTTATTCTAGAATACGACATAGAAATTAAGCCCACAAAATTGATCAAAGGTCAAGGCCTTGCTAAACTAATGGCTGAATCTAACTTTCAATCTCTTGACATTAATTTTCTAGACGTGGCAGATGGACAGGGCGAGATGGAGACTCCACACGTTAAAGAGTTTTTTCTAAATTCTCCCTGGTATGCAGACCTTATTTTTGTTTTACAAAATTTACAAGCTCCCCCTAGTTTAACTAAAACTAAAGCTAGATTTTTAAAGTTGAAAGATTTGAAGTTTTGTATTCTAGAAGGAAATTTGTATTGGAAAGACCCTGCAGGTATTCTTTTAAATTGCTTGCTCAAAGATGAAGCTGACAAAGTGTTGTAGGAGTTCCATGCAGGTGAATGTGGTGGCCATGTGAACTGGAAAGCTACAGCCAACAAAATACTCAGAGTTGGATTTTACTGGCCCACTCTGTTTGCAGATGTACATCAGAAAGTAACAACATGTCACCAGTGTCAGTTGTTTGGGGGTAAAAGGAAGCTCCTTCCTCTACCTCTCAAACCAATTTCAGTTGAGGCTCCGTTCCAGCAATGGGGACTCGATTTCATTGGAGAGATACACCCTCCATCCTCGGGCCAACATAGGTGGATTCTCATTGCCACTGATTATTTCACCAAATGGATCAAGGCTGTACGAAGCAGGCAAGCCACTGACGCTGTTATTATTAAATTTCTTGAAAATAATATTTTATCCCGTTTTGGTTGTCCTAGGAAGATCATTACTGACAATGCAGCTGCCTTTCGGTCGAATAAGCTTATCGATTTCTGCAGTTGTTACCACATTGTCTTGGGACATTCCACATCCTAATACCCTCAAGGGAATGGGTTGGCAGAATCCTCAAACAAGACTTTGGTAAATATCATCAAGAAAACATTGCAGGAGAATAAAAAATCATGGCACGACAAGCTGGTATTTTCTCTATGGGCGGATAGACTGACCACCAAAAGGTCCATTGGTATGTCACCATACCAGCTGGTTTATGGTACTGACGCTATTTTTCCAACTTCGTTAGGAGTCCCTGTCATGAAGTTACTTCAAGAGATGCAAGCTGAACCAAATGACTCTCAGAGACGAATTAATCAAATGATTCATTTGCATCAGATTAGAGAGGATGTTTTCAACAAAACACAGGTCATCCAAGAGAACATCAAGAAGACCTTTGAAAAACAAACCAAAGAGGACGATTTCGAGCTGGGAGACTTGGTGTTGAGATGGGATGCCAGGAACGAGGACAAGGGAAAGCATGGGAAATTTGACCATCTGTGGACAGGGCCTTACGTGATCCAAGCTTTCAGAGGAAACAATGCCTTTTTACTGAACAATGCCGATGGGTCAGATCTGCCAGGAGCACCTGTGAATGGCAGAATGTTGAAGCATTATATTCCCCCCAATAAAATTTTTGAAGAAACCACTCTCCATTGTACATACCGTTTTAATTTTCAGTATTCACTTGCATTTTCCGAATGGAGGATGGTGGTCAGGTTGTTGAAGCCCGGAGAGAAGGCCCTAAGTTGTTGATCATTTTTATTCAATACCTTTCTGGGAATCAGACCGATGAATATTACCAGACAGATTGGTTCAGGATGACAGGAAAAACTGGATTCTTGGCACTTAATAGGGCAAGTGCCATCCCCATGTGGAGCCACCTGTTATCACCCCATAAATTATGGGAATCAGCTGATGACTTGGATATTATCTGTATCTGGTGATTGGGTTGACAAATGATATTGCATTCTTCAAATAATTTGTGGAAAGAAAAAAGAAATAAAAAAGAAAGAAAAAGAAAGAAAAGAAAAAAGAAAGAAAAAAGAAAGAAAAGAAAAAAATAAAGAAAAGGAAAAGAAAAGAGGGCTAAAAAGAACTGAAACAAAGGCCCCATGCAATAATAGCAACTTGGTCATACCTTTCAAGCATGACCAAGTTCTTTTAAATTTTCAATGTTGATAGGTTAGAATTAGTGAATACATCTGATCAGACCATCTAATCCTGATCAGATAGTCCCTAGGTTAGAATTAGTGAATACATCTGATCAGACCATCTAATCCTGATCAGATAGCCCCTAGAAAGAATAAAGTCTTAACCCAACTGTTTAATCTGGGTTAATTGCCTCGTGACAGTAGGTTAGGATGTAGATGAATTGCGTTGCCTACCTTGCCCAAATAAAGTCGGATCGATGAAGATGTTACCCTGTGACTCCAATGCCTATGTATATTTGAATTGATGTCCCCTTGGTGGTGTATATAAGAAAAATCGAAGGAAAACCCATGTGAATGTCCTTATCCTAAGTTTTTCCTACATATGACATTTTGCATCCCCTACCTATGTCTCATTCACCTTTCAAAGGCCCAGATCATCGGCGCAAAGATCAACGGTTCATGGAGCATTTCGGACCCCCCCGCCCGTTCTGCCTTTAACGAAGGGGGGGGGGGGG
>ML787677.1:170838-196364 GCA_009831015.1 Picea engelmannii | reverse complement strand
CCAAAATTGGTTATAACCTGGGTGCACATCTGGACGGCTCTGAAATGAGCTCTTACATCTACGACTCACATTGAATTCCGGACCCCCCCCTCCGTTCTTCCTTTAATGGAGGGGGGGGGTCCGGAATTGGTATTAAAGTATGGGCTGAGATCTACGGCCTCAAATACATCGTGCGGATCTATGGTTCCAAATGGATTCTGGACCCCCCCTAGCGTTCTGCTTTTAACCAAAGGGGGGGGGTCCGGAATGAATGTTCCCCGTGGGTGGGCCCATTGTCACAGGTGGCTCAAGCCTATTGGTCAAGAAGTCCCATCACCCACATGCTGCCTGACAGCCCGTCACTCATAGATGTCACCGTCCACTGAACCCACTTGTCCCACTCGCGTCCGGGTCTGAGTCCCATCCCATTACTACTGTCAGTCCACGGTGTCAGCGCCATAACACCCTTCACTCATGAACAACCCTCTTTGGCGACTTTACACCCAATCACAAACCTCCACATCAGTCGTTCGTATACTTTGGTCACCATCACCTGCCATATCACCCCAAGTGGCCCGTTGTCCATTAATAACTGGATTACATGCCCGTTGTCATGCTGACCGTTTTCCCGCGTCCGACCGACCCAGTTTTGAATAAATATACCGTTACAAAAAATTTCACTTGTTATTCATCCCTCGTGCTAGAACCATCCGTCGCACCAGAGAACGTATCTATTGTCTTCCCACTACTTCCCCGTCGTTTTCCTCCACCCCCTGTCGACCCCACTAACGTGTTTTTTGCAGGTACAGTTGTTGAGATGGTGTCTAAAATGAAGCCAGCTGAAGAGGAAGAGAATTCGTTCGTTCCGCCTCCGGTCGACCTGGATAAAATCCCTCTGGTTGACAAAGATCGGTTGATAGTGAACACCATATGCAGTTTTGACTTCTCGGATCTGCAATCATGGCTCCGGGAAGTTTTCCTAGACCAGAGCGACGAGATTGGGCTCTGGGAGTCCAATCTACCCCTCTATCTATTCCCACAAATTCATCATTTCCCAGAGTTTGCACTCAGGATATCGACCAAATGATGCAGATAACCCGCCCGGAGTCTGCATCCCCATTCAACCTGGAGATCCTCACTGAGCTCTACCAAAAAATGACCTTCCCGCAGAGAGCTCAGAGCGTGGAGCTTTTCCTCCCCACTTCCGCTCCACTCCCAACCACAAATCCTCCATACCCATCTTCTCTGTTTTCCACCAAAGGAAATCAGATTATTTCCTCACTGTGCGCCCTGCTCGGGTACTATTCCGATCAGTGGGTAGACGAACCCATCTTGGGTTTTCTATCTATCTTTTCAAATGATGAACAACCCACCACTCAATTCGATTACAGCACCTTCTTGGCCCATAACATCCATGAACAACTGGTGAACTTCACCACAGAAGGTATTTTCAGGTACTCATCCATCCTTGCTTACATGTTCGTCTACTTCCAAGAAGACAGATTCAATTTCTGCATGCAGAATATGGATTCCGACGGGAGGCCACAACCGGTCACAGCATGGACGTCTCTTCTAAAGCGCAATTCTGTCGAATACGACTTCACGACGTTCATTGATCAGTTTTACTACCCTGTGGTAGGTATGTTGAGCGGCGTGCCTGAGCCACGAGTAAATGACGAAGTCTGGAGAGTTCTACACCTCTCGGAAAACGTGAAGATAGGAGACTGGTACCTATACCAAAATCACTCCGAGATCCGAGTCTACGGGTGCGAGTTGGCACCATACAAGCTTCCGAGATATATACCGGTAAGAGTTTTCGCACTGGAATATATCAGGCAAATTATGAATTCTAATGATGTTCATTTTGTTTCACTCAAAAAGAAGAAACAGTTGCGGATTAAAGGGCAGATAGGTTCATTCATCTACAACAACAGAGGCGCAGGTGATGAAGCAGACAAACTGTTGAGGGAAATGAAATTCCCCACTAGTTTCACATGGCGTTATGATCCCTGCGTGATCATTTCAGAGATGAGAGTCAGAAATAAAAATGCTTCATATGCACATGAGCCCAGACCCGAAATCGAAAGGTTTTCTAATCAAACAGAATGGGAACCTGATATGTTGGTGGACGTAGGACCAACTGTCGGTATGGAAAAGTAGGTAGCCTCAACAAGCACGCTCCCCACTGCCACACCTTAGAATCCCAAGGAAAAAAGGCCTCAGCAAGAATCGTCTTCTCCAGTAACAGAGGTGTCTTCGGAGGAATTTAATATGCACGCCAAAAAGCCAAGGACTGTCCCAACGACAGGCACGACAGTGGAGCAGGAGATCACAACCACCCCAGTGGCCTCCCCAGGTGTCAAGCCCATAAGTCTACCTTTCGGTTCGAGTCAACACAAGGAGATAGCGAAGGCATTGAAAACCACATAATCTCCCTTAGATACTCCACCAAGCAGGACCGGGCCCAAATTGGGCATTTTTGAGAAGTATGACTTAATCAAAAAGAAGAACCAGACCCTGACCAGCAGCGCTTATGCCCAATTTTAGAAGCAGTCAGCCACAGCTCAACACAGGCTCCTTTCAACATTTGATACAGAGAAAGGGAGGATGCATATGGCCTACCTCCATGCACAAGTGCCGAATCCCAAAGTAATATCTGATTATAAAAGGGTCACAGTCGAATTCTAGGCCAAGGACATGCACCGAGCGGACCAGATGGATCTGCATAAGCAGACCGGAGATATGGTTTTCCACACTTTAGCCCACACTATAGATTCTGCTTCAAAGTATCGGGTAGCTTTGAGCAATGCCCAGACACAGCTAAAGATGGAGAAAATATCATCTTTCGCGAAGGACAACAAAATGAAAACATTGGAGGAGCTGGTCTTCAAGATTGGCTATGACCCTGCGAATGTCAAAGCAGATGAAGAAATGATTAAGAATAAAAATGATGACATCACATCCTTAAGGAAGCAGCTAAAGCTCCCTCCAACAGAGGACCCACAAACGAAGGAAATAGCCGAAAAGGAAGGGGAAAAAGATGAAATGCTGAGATTACTCATGGAGCAGAATGCTTAGTTAAGGGAGATGGAGGCCGAGATGGAAAAACTATTAAAGGAGAAAGAGTAGATGAAGACATTGGAAGGCATCCCCTTAAGCGCTATCCCCGTTGCAGGATTGAGCACAGCGACAGTGACAACAGTTCCATCCACAACAGCAGTACAGGTACCAGAAGGCACCATAGATCTGGCTAAGTCTATGGAGAGAATGAATTTGCAGGAGTTTGAAATCAGTAGACTCAAGAAAGAAATGGAAAATCTCCAAGAGATAAAGACTTCTTTCCAGACAAGTCTAGCCAAAGAGAATCAGGTGAATGAGCAAATCCGGAAGGAGATACAACAGCTCCAAAAGCAGACCGTGGCAGGGAAGACTCTGGCTGAGGCCAAAGAAGTGATATGGACTGATATTTCCAAGTCCATAAATGAAATATGGCCTATGTTTTAGATAATGTTTGAGCAAAATGAGTTGCTCGAAAGGATCAAACAAGCTGTGGAGAAAATCAGGACAGAGCTGGGAGACATGCCAGCCCAAGCTAATGAAATCATAAGGTTCCTAAACTCAAAAACCAGGGAGGAACTAGAAGAATTGAAAATCGAGGATAGGACAGAAACTATATTGGAGGTGAAAAGAGTTCTAACCAAAAGAGGCCTCATGCTCTAGCTTGAAGAGAAAATCCAAGTTATGGATCAAGGAGTGCAAAGGTTTTTTCACAAGATAGATGCTCTACAAAGAAAAGGCCTGCCTGGTATGAAGTTCATCAATGAAAAATTGATGACACTCCCTGATTATGAGAAGAAGTTGACTGAAGATTCTAGTTCCAAATTTGCAGGGGTACAAGGAAGTGTCACGGGAAAAGCAGTCATAGAAGCCCTGCAGTTGGATATTGATATCCAACATGAAATTAAGCATATATTGATCATCAAGCCCACATTTTCTAAATACACGGATATGGATGAAGTGTACAGGAGATTGCTTAAAATTACAGTGCCAAGTCACATCAGATGGGAGGAGCTGTGCGATCTGCTAGATTAGCAGATGAGCTGTCACAATCCAGTCACCTGTCCAGTCAGAAGAGGTTGCGAAGGCACCTCATCAACGGCCTACCCAGAAGTTCAGTAAACAGTTGCATCGAGTCATCAAAGCAGTTGTGATTAGTTAAGTTAGTTATTCTAAAAATAGGATGAGCACGTCCTGATCAGTTGTGACAGGAACGTTTGTATTTTGGCTTATAAATACTTATTTTTCCAATGTATTGGGGGTTGTTGATTTGCACCTCCTATTGCTACCAAGTTGTAACATTTTTGAGGAGATCTACCATTAATAAAGAAGAGGCAATTTGCAGGATTCTTGCGTATGTTCACTGGTGATGTGTTTCCCGGAGTTAATGTTTTATTTCTCCGTAATTCATTATGTTGTCTGAATCTAATCTTTACGAATAGCGTTATGTTACAGGATTTATCTCTGATGCCCTGTTTCCGATTCTAGAGGTTTAAGTGTTTATCTTCTAAATATCTTCAATTAAGAGATTCTTAAGTGCTTGTTAGTTGAAGTTATTTTCCTCATCTGTTCTTCCCTTCATCATTTAAAATACGAAAAGATCCAGTGAATGTATTACCTCGCCTTGTGAAATACTTCTTCAACATTTCTGGTTGTATCTCGGATTCCTTAACTACAGACCCCATAGCCCAATGGATGTGTAGTTCGTCTCAACCAACTTCAAAAAAACCCTTACAACAAAACCAACATTTTCTATAGCTAGCCTAATATCTTAATTTAAAACAAAGCTAAATTATACAGAGAGATCCCTTTCTGGAGCTAGAAGGGCTAGATCCTAGCTCTAAAAGTGGTTGATTAAGGTTACCTTAGTAGATTTCTTCTTTTTCAACCTCTAGGAAATTTACCGAGTGCTAACAACTGTAATTTTTCATCATTTGGGGTGGCTATGTCAAATTCTTTGGTTTCAGGATTTGTAAACAAATCCCAGTTCAACATTCTTTTGATCCATTCATTAGGAATAGATCCTTTTTGGCATCCTTTCATGACTGTATGAAATTTATGTATTTCATCTACAGAGGCTCTTTGGATATCATTGGGAAAAGGATTTGTAAATCTACAGTTAGGAATAACTGTATCACATTGTTCAGTATATCCTAACCCATACTTAAGAGTACCAGGGGGTCTCATACCCTTATAAATATTTTTGATCCGGGGATCTAGGGATTCAATTGAGGGAATGTAATGGATCATAAGGCAGGTAGTATGTTCTGAAGTAGACACAGAGGATTCTACAGTATTATATACGGATCTAAGATACTCAGAAGAATCCATAGTAGTATTAATATTTTACTATTTCTGCACAGAAAAGAAGGGCGTTTAGACTTGTGTCTTCCCTAAAGAAGATTAGACAGGCTCCTGGTCAACTACTCAGGCAGAAACTAGCAATCTCAAAATACGCGACTGGATTCTTAAACAAATTTTTTACACAAAATACAGAGCGAATAGAAATTATTAGATCTATAACAGAGAGTCTGATATCATACCCGGGTTGAAAAGAAGGTCATGGCTCTGATACCATTTGTAAAACTGCTGAATAATGAGAATCCACGTTGATCACTAGTTGTAGGCCAAGGAAAGGAGGAATGTTGAGCTCAAAAGAATTATCCCCCATGACCTTGGTGATAGTGTACAGTCCATAACATAGTGGGAGAAGCTTTCGATGGGATCTTGTAAGGAATTCTTTCTACAAGTGCAACCAAACTTTGTCGCCCACCTAAAAATTTTGTGACACCCGATATTGATCATGGCGCTGTTTGTGCTTGTCATTGGACATCTGTAGGATATCTTGAACCTGTTGGTGAATGTGCTGGATCTACTCAATGAACTAGGTGGCTTTGTCATCTTCATTTGGAGTAGGAGATGAGTCAGTTGAGGTGACCGCAAGGGGAAGTGCAACATCTATGGGACCCAATGGTTGGAATCCCAACCCCACTTGAAAGGGGTTGTGGCTAGTTGAGCTATGCAAGGCTCGGTGGTAGATATTATAGACATAGGGAAGTCTCTCATCCCATGTTTGAGGGTGCTTTGAATTATACATGTGAAGGATGTGCACAATCATTCGATTTACAACCTTGGTTTGGCCATCTGTTTGGGGGTGGAAGGCCATGGATTTGGTGAGCTTGGTGTCCAGTAGTGACCAGAGGCTCGACCAAAATGTGCTGAGAAATCAACTATCCTGATCTGAGACAATGGTTTATGGGATTCCAAAATGTACGCAGACTCGTTCAAAGAATATCTTGACAGTGTCCTCTGCTATCATGCTCTTCTTCCAAGCAAACAGAATCGCCATCTTAGAAAAGAAATCAACAACCATAAAAACATAGTCATTTCCCTGCTTGGTGGATGGGAGGCCCAACATGTATTCCATTGAGATGGATTCCCATGGCCTGTTAGGAGTAGGAAGAGGGGTGTATAGGCCCTGTTTCTTAGTGGTCGGTTTGGCAATAACGCAGACAATGCGGGACCTGATATACTTGCCGACTTCCTGTCAAAGTTTTGGCCAGTAGAAATGTTTCTGTAGCATCACCACTATGTTTTCGACATTGAAGTGTCCTTCCACCCAAATTTAGTGGGCTTCCCAGATCAACTTCACTCACTCACTTGATGGAACACAGATATGGCCCAGACGACACAAAAACCCATTCTGAAGATGGAAATTATTGACAACTGCATTTGCACCCAACATTTGGTAGGTGGTGGCAAAGACAGGGTCTATCTCATAGAGTTGGGGCCATCCAGATGTTTCATGGCCATAAGAGTCTAGCAACATGGTGAGTGTCGCGACTGGTGGTCTGCTGAGGCAATCAATAACGCGATTGGTGATTCCTGTTTTATACTTGATGTTGAGGTGGAATTGCTGCAAGTATGTGGACCACTTTCGATGGCGGTCATTTTGCAATTTTACCTGTATCTGCATGAAATGCAGTGGCTTATTATCAATGTGGATGAATGTCTCCTTCCCAAGAATGTAATGTCTCCACTGGCAGCATGCTTTCACAATGGAGTACATTTCTTTTTCGTAAGTAGGGTACTTACGGATAGTATCTGACAATGTCTCACTATGATAGGCCATGGGGTGGTCGTGTTGAGTGAGAAATGTTCCCACAACATATTTTGAAGCATATATCTCGATCTCAAAGGGATGTTGGAGGTTTGGTAGTGAAAGTACTAAGGTTGAGCACAAAAGTTTCTTCAAATAATTGAACACTTGTTGTTAGGACCGACCCCATGAAAATTTTTCCTTACCACCACCCCTGTTTATTTGGCTGAGGGCCTCTGCAATATGGGAGAAACCCAATACAAACCTGGGGTAGAAATTAGAAAGTCCCAAGAGGCTCCGAATCTCAGTGAGTGTTGTTGGGGCTGGCCAGTCACAGATGAATTGGATATTGGATGGATCCACATGTGTGCCATGTTGATCAATGATGTAGCCCAAGTAATGGACCCTGTCCATGTTGAAGGATCATTTTTCCAGGTTGGTGTATAGCTTGTGCTTCCATGGGGTGTGCATAACCTGCTTAATATGTTGCAAGTGTTCAACCCAAGTATTGTTGTAAATTACAATGTCATCAAGATACACCACTACAAAAGTATTGGTGAATGGTTCCAGGATATCATACATCATCCTCATGAAAGTGGTTGGAGCATTTGTCAAACCAAAGGGCATGACCAACCATTCAAAAATTCCTTCATTTGACTTGAAGTTTGTCTTCCATACATCTGTCTGTTCTATCGAGACCTGCTGGTAGTCAGACTTCAGATCAATCTTATTGAAGTATTTGGCCCTTGTGAGTTGATCAATGAGGTCATCAATTCGAGGAATCGGATACCGTTTTCTGATAGTGATTTTATTCAGAGCTCGATAATCAATACAGAGTCACCAGGTTCCATCTTTCTTTTGTACGAGCACGATTGGGCTCCCACAAGGTGATGAGCTGGGGTGGACGTGCCCCTTGTGAAGTAGTTCTTGGATCTATTGCTTGATCTCCTCATTCTCTAACAAAGAGTGACGATAGAGTGGCACATTTGGCAGTAGTGCGCTGGGGATCAGATCGATGGTGTTCTTGACCTGGCAGTGCAGAGGTACCCCTATAGGTGAGGAGAAGATATCTGAGTATTCTTCCATAACCTTATCTACTTGATTCTTCTGTGTGGAGAGGTTGGCCGTAGAGACCCTAGATGTGGCTGCGATCTTTCACTTATTCCGAGAGCGAATCACGAAGAAGACAAACTTCTCCATATGAGAGATGACCTTTCTGCATTTCTTAACAGAGATCAAGGAAATAGCACTAGGTGGGACTACCTCGGGTATCATGTACAATTTCCTATTCAAAGAAATAATAACACTACGATGCCTAGACTCATATACAACATGAGGTTTCCATAAATAAGGTTGGCCCAAAAGAACATCACAAACTTCGAGAGGAGAAACATCAAACAATACCTCGTCTTTGAAGAGCTTGATGTTGTATGACAGTTGACACTGTTGGCTGACGTAGACATCGCTTCCTTGGTGGAGCCATCCAATGGTGTAGGGTTGTGGGTGCGGCATTGTTGGTAGGGCCAAATGCTCGATGAACTCTGCTGAGATGAGGTTCTTCTGGCTATCACTATCAACGATGAAGTGCAGCGGGGTGCCTTTTACCCACATCTATGAATGGAATAGGTGCTCTCCTTCTTCTGGCTCATATGGTTCACCAGGCTGGAGCTTGGTGGTAGAAACTGTGGCACTTGGTTCTGCGTCAATGATCCATCTTCCCCTTTCTGGTTCTGTATTAGAGTCAGAATTTGCATCTGATTCAAAGGCTTTCACTTCAGCCACCCTCGATTGCTTTGAGTGGTAGTCAACAGTGTTATGCCAAGGGAACTTATGGCAGTTGCACCACTTCCCAGTATATTTCTTTGTCTTTTCGGTGTCCTTCTTTGCTTACAACTTGTACTGGTTTTCCTGATACTGTCCATATTTTCTCTGTCCTTTGTTTGGTGGGTTTGGGCCGCCCTTTCCTGGATTTTGTTGTGAGGGGTTCCTAGGCCCAAATTGTCGCGTATTTTGTTTGAGCTTCTGCTTAATTTTGACAGCATATCGATAGCCTGCGCACAAGGATGAGATGTCTAGAAATTGCATTTCATTCTGGATGTATCTATGCAGAGCACCATGATACTTGAGCACCAGATGTCGCTCTGAATATTTGATACCCAACTTGGTGTGCAAGGTATGGAAGATATTTGTGAAATCTTGCACTGCTCGATCTCTTTCTTGCCGCAGTGTGGTCCATTTGGTATACAGGTTGTCTTGACTTCCGAAGGGGTAGTATTGTTCCTTAATAGCATCCCTGAAGGATTCCCAAGTGGTCGTGACTGAAAATAATGAGGTTTCCTCTATTTCCTTTTGCTCACAAAAATTTTCCCACCAACCTTTGACATGGGGAACGGCTTTGAGGAGCGCAAAAGTAATCTTTTCTCTTTTCAAAAATTTATGAACAGAAAAATACCCTTCTAGTAGATTCAACGACTTGTCTACAACATATGCATCTATATGAACTTCAAATATAGGAATATAAATGTTTATTTGTACCTTGAAGGGGGCGACACCTCCATTCGAAGAAGATGTGTCGCATGATGGTAGTCGCCGAAGGATTTGCACGAAACTATCCATCATCTCGTTCCTCTGTTGCATGAGGGATTCCTCAATAAACAGTTTGAAAGGATCTCATGTCCCATCATATTTCTTTTCTCCTGCCATGGGAGGTTGCTTGGGCATGTGAGAGCTTCTGTCCTCAAGAGAAACAAGCTCGAGACCCAACTCTTTGTACTCCGACCTCGTTGGGGACATGCATTAAGACGACAAGGAGCAGACCGCTCTGATACCACTGATATAGATGTTATGAGAAAAATGAAATGAATACAGATTATTAACATGTGCTTAACACAAAATAACAGAGATACAGTAAAATTGATTTTATATTCAATAACGAAATAAGTTGAAACTGTAAAATGCGAAAACAAGCTTGCTGGAATGGTGGCGGGTTAACTCTGAGAAGAGATGTGACGGCAGTGTGCATTCGCAAGAAGAAGGTTACAATGAGGATCTAAAGGCATTTTTACAATAAGAAAGAATAACAAAAATCCTAGGCATGCAAAAACATAACCCTAGGAGATGAAGCGCCAAAAGTCATGTGGGCCCCGTTTGGGTAAGTCAGTACATCAACTTCCCGGGGTCGTAACTTTTGCATACGATCTCCGTTTTAGGCATGTGATATATTGTTGGAAAGGTATCATTGAGGAAATTCAATTTTTTGGATCAATCATTCCATTGATAAACATATAGGAGATTCATGAAAACTATTAAAAATAGTAAAACTGTTAAAAATAGTAAATTGCCAAAATTGTCAGAAAACTGTTTAGAGCCTGTTGGGAAAGGTGGGTGGCCATCGATACCCATATGGATCAATCCTACATCCTTAGGAAGAAATGTTATCCATTGCATTGAGGTCCCCCATTAGATGAGGAAATTTCTGCTGAATTTGGCCTCGAGTGAGCCACTTGCCTTGGTGTAGGAGTTGCCCTGCTTTGACGACTCGATAAAGTTGGGTCATTTGTTGTCGAGTGCCCTTGATCTGTCTATCTACAATATGATCAATGGATTCATTTTGTATGTAGTCGACGTTGAGTTCTTTTGGTGTCAGCTGTTCTGCTACTTCTGAGGTGTCCAATAATGGTGGGAAATAAGGGCGAAGGAGATCCACGTTGAACACTGGGTGCAGGCCAAGGAAAGGAGGAATGTTGAGCTCAAAAGAATTATCCCCCACAGCCTTGGTGATAGTGTACAATCCATAAAATACCGGGTGAAGCTTCCTATGGGGTCCTATAATGCGTTCTTTCTGTATGTGCAACCAAACTTTGTCGCCCACCTGAAACTTATGTGGCACCTGATGTTGATCATGGCGTTGTTTATACTTGTCATTGGACTTTTGTAGGATATCTTGAACCTATTGGTGGATGTAATGGATCCTCTCAATGAATCGAGTGGCTTTGTCAGCTTCAGTTGGAGTAGGAGATGAATTAGTTGAGGTGACTGCAAAGGGAAGTGCAACATCTATGGGACCCAATGGTTGGAATCCAAACCCCACTTGAAAGGGGTTGTGTTTGGTTGAGCTATGCAAGGCTTGATTGTAGCTATGCTAGACATAGGGAAGTCTCACATCCCATGTGCGAGGGTTATTTGAATTATACATGAGAAGGATATGCACAGTCATTCGATTTACAACCTCGGTTTGGCCATCTGTCTGGGGGTGGAAGGCCGTGGATTTTGTAATCTTAGTGTCTAGTAGTGACCAGAGGCTTGACCAGAATGTGATGAGAAATCAACTATCCTGATCTGAGACAATGGTTTGTGGGATTCCAAAATGTACCCAGACTCGTTCAAAGAAGATCTTGGCATGGCCTCTACTGTGATTCTCTTCTTGGAGGCAAACAAAATTGCCATCTTAAAAAAGCGATCAATGACCACAAAAACACAGTAATTTTTCCACTTGGTGGATGGGAGGCCAGACATGTAGTCCATTGAGATGGATTCCCATGGCCTTTTAGGAGTAGGAGGAGCAGTGTAGAGGCCTTATTTCTTAGTGGTCGGTTTGGAAATAGTGCAGGCAGTGCAAGACTTGATATACTTGTCGACCTCCTGTCAAAGTTTTGGCCAGTAGAAATGTTGTTGTAGCATTGCCACTGTCTTTTCGACGCCGAAGTCATCTGCCACCCGATTGTAGTGGGATTCCCATATTAGCTTCGATCGCTCACTTGATTGAACACATATATGGCCCAGACGACACAAAAACCCATCCTGAAGATGGAAATTATCGACAACTACATTTGCACCCAACATTTGGTAGGTGGTGGAAAAGTCAGGGTTTGTATCATAGAGTTGGGGCCATAAAGATGTCTCATGGCCGCAATAGTCTAGCACCATGGTGAGTGTCGCGACTGGTGGTATGCTGAGGCAGTCAATGATGCAATTGGTGCTTCCTATTTTATACTCGATGTTGAGGTGGAATTATTGCAAGTATGTGGACCACTTTTGAAGGTAGTCATTCTACAATTTTCCCTGTGTCTACGTGAACTGCAGTGGCTTATGATTAGTGTGGATGACTGTCTCCTTCCAAAGAATGTAATGTCTCCATTGGTAGCATGCTTTCACAATGGAGTACATTTCTTTGTTTTAAGTAGGGTACTTACAGACAATATCTGATAGTGTCTCACTATGATAGGCCATGGGGTGTCCGTGCTCAGTGAGAACGGCACCCATAGCATAGTCTGAAGCATCTGTCTCAATCTCAAAGGGATGTTGCAGGTTTGGTAGTTAAATTAATGCGGCTGAGCACAAGCATTGCTTCAAATCATCGAATGCTTGTTGTTCGGACTGGCCGCATGGAAATTTTTCCTTACCAACACCCCTGTTTATTTGGCTGAGGGTCCATGCAATATGGGAGAAACCCAATATGAACCTGCGGTAGAAATTAGCAGGTCCCAAGAAGCTTCGAAGCTCAGTGAGTTTTGTTGGGGCTGTCTAGTCACGGATGACTTGGATCTTGGTCGGATCCACATGTACCTCATGCTGGTCAATGATGTAGCCCAAGTAATGGACCCTGTCCATGCCAAAGGAGCATTTTTCCAGGTTGGCGTATAGCTTGTGCTACCGCAGGGTGTGCAGAACCCGTTGAATATACTGCAAGTGTTCGGCCCAAGTCTTGATGTAAATTAGAATGTCATCCAGATACGCCACTACAAAAGTATTAGTGAATGGTCACAGGATATCGTCCATAATCCTCATGAAAGTGGTTGGAGCCTTTGTCAAATGAAAGGGCATGACCAACCATTCAAAAATTCCTTCCTTTGACTTGAAGGTGGTCTTCCATACATCTGTCTATTCTATTGGGACCTGGTGGTAGCCAAACTTCAGATCAATCGATTCGGGGAATTGGGTACCAGTTTCTAACAATGATTTTATTCAAATCCTGGTAATCAATAAAGAGTCGCCATGTTCCATCTTTTTTCTATACTAGCATGATTGGTCTCTCACAAGGTGATGAGCTGGGGCAGATGTGCCCCTTGTGGAGAAGTTCTTGGATCTGTCACTTGATCTCCTCATTCTCTAAAAAATAGTGATGATAGACTGGCCCATTGGGCAGTGGTGCGTGAGGGGTCAGATAGATGGGGTGCTTTACCTGGAAGTGCAGAGGTACCCTTGTAGGTGAGGAGAAGATATCCGAGTATTCTTCCACAACTTTATCTACTTGCTTATGCTATGTGGAGAGGTCAGCCACAGAGACCCTTGATGTGGCTGCGATATTTTGCTTATTCTAAGAGCGAATCATGAAGAAGACAAACTTCTCTGTCTGAGAGATGACCTTCCTGCATTACTTAGTAGAGATCAAGGAAATAACACCAGGTGGGACTACCTTGGGCATCCTGTACAATTTCCTGTTCAAAGTAATAATAACACTACGAGGCCTAGACTCATCTACAACATGACATTTCCATAAATAATGTTGGCCCAAATGAACATCACACAATACCTCATCTTTGAAGGGCTTGATGTCGTATGACAGTTGACACCACTGGCTGAAGTGGAGATCACTTCCTTGGCGGAGCCATCCAATGGTGTAGGGTTGTGGGTGTGGCGTTGTTGGCAGGGCTAGCTTCTTGAGGACCTCTATTGAGATGAGGTTCTTCTGGCTACTGCTATCAAAGATGAAGTGAAGTGGGGTGCCTTTTACCCACATCTGTGAATGGAAGAGGCACTCTCCTTCTTCTGGCTCATCTGGTTCACCAGGCTGGAGCTTGGTGGTAGCAATGGTGGCACTGGGTTCTACGTCAATGATCCATCTTCCCCTTTCTAGTTCTGTCTCAAAGTCAGAATCCACATCTGATTCAGAGGCTTTCACTTCGGCCACCAGTGACTGCTTTGAGCTATAGTCAGTAGTTTTATGCCAAGGGATCTTATGGAAGTCGCACCACTTCCTGATATATTTATTTGTCTTTTTGGTGTCCTTCTTTGCTTGTAGCTTGTACTGGTTGTCTTGATACTATCCATATTTTCTCTGTCCTTTTTTCGGTAGGTTGGGGCCGCCCTTTCCTGGATTTTTTTGTGAAGGGTTCCCAGGCCCAAATTGTCGCATATTTTGTTTGAGCTTCTGCACGATTTTGACGCCATATCAGTAGGCCACGCCCAAGGATGAGATGTTCAGAAATTCCATTTTGTTCTGGATGTATCTATGCAGAGCACTTTGATACTTGATCACCATATGTCACTCTGAATATTTGATACCCATCTGGGTGCGCAAGGTATGGAAGATATTTGTGAAATATGGCACAACTTGGTCTCTTTCTTTTCGCAATGTTGTCCATATGGTATACAGGTCGTCATAACTTCCGACAGGGTAGTGTTGTTCCTTAATAGCATCCCTGAAGGATTCCCAGGTGGACTTGACTGAAGATAATTAGGTTTCCTCTATTTCCTTTTGCTCACAGAAAGTTTCCCACCAATCTTTGACATGGGGAATGACTTTGAGGAGCGCAAAAGTAATCTTTCCTCTATTCGAAAAATTATGAACAAAAAAATACCCTTTTAGGAGATTCAACCACTTTTCTATAGTATCTGCATCTATGTGACCTTCAAATATAGGAATATCAAAGTTTATTTGTACCTTGAAGGGGGCAACACCTTCGTTTGAATAAGATGTGTCACCTATTGGTAGTCGCCGAAGGATTTGCATGAAACTATCCATCATCTAGTTCCTTTGTTGCATCTTATTCTGTCTGTCTGTCACTATCCTTGATTTGTCTGTCCACAATATGATCATTGGATGCTTGTTGTATGTAGTCGGGGTTGAGCTCTCTTAGTGTCAGTTATTCTGTTAGTTTTGAGGTGTCCAATAATGGTGGGAAATAAGGGTGAAGGAGATCCATGTTGAACACTGGGTGCAGGCCAAGGAAAGGAGGAATGTTGAGCTCAAAAGAATTATCCCCCACAACCTTGGTGATAGTGTACAGTCCATAATGGAGTGGGTGAAGCTTCTGATGGGGTCCTGTAAGGCATTCTTTCTGCAAGTGCAACCAAACTTTATCACCCACATGAAACTTCTGCGGCACTCGATGTTGATCATGGTGTTGTTTGTACTTGTCATTGGACATATGTAGGATATCCTGAACTTGTTGGTGGATGTGCTGGATCCGCTCAATGAACTAGGTGGCTTTGTCAGCTTCAGTTGGAGCAGTAGATGAGTCAGTCGAGGTGACCGCAAGGGGAAGTGCAACATCTATGGGACCCAATGGTTGGAATCCCAACCCCACCTGAAAGGGGTTGTGGTCAGTTGAGCTATGCAAGGCTCGGTCGTACCTATGCTAGACATAGGGAAGGCTCTCATCCCATGTGCGAGGATTCTTTTAATTATACATGTGAAGGATATGCACAATCATTTTATTTACAACCTCAGTTTGGCCATCTGTTTGGGGGTGGAAGGCCGTGGATTTGGTGAGCTTGGTGTCCAGCAGTGACCAGAGTCTCGACCAGAATGTGCTAATAAATTGACTATCCTGATCTGAGACAATGGTTTGTGGGATTCCAAAATGTACCCAGACTCATTCAAAGAAGAGCTTGGCAGTGGCCTCTGTTGTGATGCTCTTCTTGCAGGCAACTAGAATCGCCATCTTAGAAAAGCGATCAACAACCACAAAAACACAGTCATTTCCCCGCTTGGTGTATGGGAGGCCTGACATGTAGTCCATTGAGATAGATTCCCATGGTCTGTCAGGAGTAGGAAGAGGGGTGTACATGCCCTGTTTCTTAGTGGTCGGTTTGGCAATAGCACAGGCAGTGCAAGACCTGATATACTTGTCAAACTCCTATCGAAGTTTCAACCAGTAGAAATGTTTTTGTAGCATCACCACTGTCTTTTTGATGCCGAAGTGTTCTTCCACCTGACTGTAGTGGGATTCCCATATCATCTTCACTCGCTCACATGATAGAGCACAGATATGGCCCAGATGACACAACAACCCATCCTGAAGATGGAAATTATCGACAACTGCATTTTCACCAAACAATTGGTAGGTGGTGTCAAAGTTAGGGTCTATCTCAGAGAGTTGGGGCCATCCATATGTCTCATGGTCGCAAGAATCTAGCACCGAGGTGAGTGTCATGATTGGTGGTCTGCTGAGGTAATCAACGATGTGATTGGTGCTTCTTGTTTTATACTTGATGTTGAGGTGGAATTGTTGCAAGTATGTGGACCACTTTTGATGGCGGTCATTCTGCAATTTTCTCTATGTCTGCATGAACTGCAGTGGCTTATGATCACTGTGGATGACTGTCTCCTTCCCAAGAATGTAATGTCTCCACTGGCAGCATGCTTGCACAATGGAGTACATTTCTTTGTCATAAGTAGGGTACTTACAGACAGTATCTGACAGTGTCTCGCTATGATAGGCCACGGGGTGGCTGTGCTGAGTGAGAATGGCGCCCACAGCATAGTCTGAAGCATCTGTCTCGATCTCAAATGGATGTTACAGGTCTAGAAGAGAAATTACTGGGGCTGAGCATAAGCACTTCTTTAAATCATCGAACGCTTGTTGTTGGGATTGGCCCCACACAAATTCTCCTTACCACCACCCCTATTTATTTGGCTGAGGGCCCATGCAATATGGGAGAAACCCAACATGAACCTGCGGTAGAATTAACAAGTCCCAAGAAGCTCCGAAGCTCAGTGAGTGTTGTTGGGGCTGGACAGTCATGGATGAATTGGATCTTGGCTAGATCCACATGTACACCATGTTGATCAATGATGTAGCCCAAGTAATGGACCTTGTCCATGTCGAAGGAGCATTTTTCCAGGTTGGCATATAACTTGTGTTGTCGCAGGGTGTGAAAAACCTGTTGAATATGTTGCAAGTGTTTGGCCCAAGTCTTTTTGTAAATTAGAATGTCATCCAGATACACCACTACAAAAGTATTGGTCGATGGTCGCAAGATATTGTCCATCATCCTCATGAAAGTGGCTGGATCATTTGTTAAACCAAATGGAATGAAAAACCATTCAAAAAGTCCTTCCTTTGACTTGAAGGCAGTCTTCCATACATCTGTTTGTTCTATCTAGACCTGGTGGTAGCCAGACTTTAGATCAATCTTATTGAAGTATTTGGCCCCTGTGAGTTGATCAAGGAGGTCATCGATTCGGAGAATCAGGTATCGGTTTCTGACAATGATTTTATTCAGAGCCCGGTAATCAATACAGAGTCACCAGGTTCCATCTTTCTTCTGTACCAACATGATTGGGCTCCCACAAGGTGATGAGATGGGGCATATGTGCCTCTTTTGTAGAAGTTCTTGAATTTGTTGCTTGATCTCCTCATTTTCTAACAAAGAGAGATGATAGACTGGCCCATTGGGCAGTGATGCATTGGGGGTCAGATTGATGGGGCTTGACTTCAAGAGGAGAAACATCACACAATACCTCATCTTTGAAGGGCTTGATGCCGTATGACAGTCATCACTGTTGGCTAACACGAAGATCGCTTCCTTAGTGGAGCCATATAATGGTGTAGGGTTTTGGGTGCGGCGTTGTTGGAAGGGCTAGCCGCTTGACGAAATCTACTGAGATAAGGTTCTTCTGGCTACCGGTATCAACGATGAAGTGCAGTGGGGTGTGTTATGCCTCTTTCGTCACCTTAGTGAGCAAAACAGAGGTGCTTGTAAGCTTAGTTGGGTTTGCTAAGAAGGAAAGCTATAAGGAAAAGGGTTAGAGAAAGAAATATAAAAGAACAACTAAGAAATAAACTAAGAAATAAAATAACAACTAAACTAATGAGCATAGGGACATAAGAACAAAACAAACAATAAGACTCATGTCACCAATGGTAAGGTTGATATCAGTGAAATAAAACACCAAGAAAAAAGAGGAGTATGAGTCCCTTATTCCTCCAAGGGAGGGCTCTTGGACCCCCACAAATAAGCTCTTCTTGCAACTTTGAATGAAAATGGTGAAAGAATTTCTTGCTAATCCACTCAAGGGGTGAGATGGATTGCCCAATGCAATGGTGCTAGGATGCTCTTGATGATAATAGAGGATTCCTCAAGAGAATAGTAGTAGCATAAATTTGATATTGAAATTCCTTAAAAAATGAAGTGCACCCATGGCCTTTTTATAGCACCTCTTTAAGGTATTGTGAAACCAGCTTGTAGTGTGGAAAGGGGCTAATTAGGGCATTTTTAGGTCTTTGACCAGCCACCCAGTCGGATCCAGTCCAGATTTGAGTGTCAAATAAAATTGGAAGCTGAACTAGAAGTGGGTGGGAGGTCGACCACTCTCATAAATGCGTCGTTCTCAGATGTACGTGGATTTTAGTTACCACAGTCATGCATCGGGCGCATGTGCGCTTTTCCTGCATTTCTATTTTGTGCATGTGCGTGTGCGTCCTGTGTAGTCATAGTACACTTTAATTTTGTTACTGTTTGTATAGTTCTTGACCCTTTGGAAATGCTTTTGTGGTAATTTTGGTCCATGGGTGACCTCATAACTTTTTAGCGATGTTGAATTCTTGTAACCATTTGCAGACGAAATTTCAGTGATAACAGGGTGCCTTTTACCCACATCTGTGAATGAAAGAGATGTTGTCCTTCTTCTAGCTTGTCTGGTTCACTAGCCTGGATCTTGGTGGTAGAAACGATGGCACTAGGTTCCAGGTCAATGATATTTCTTCCCCTTTTTGGTTCTGTCTCGGACTCAGAATCCGCATCTGATTTAGAGTCTTTCACTTCGCCCACCAACAACTGCTTTGAGCGAAAGTCAACAGTGTTATGCTAAGGGCTCTTATGGAAGTTGCACCACTTCCCGATATCTTTATTTGTATTTATGGTGTCCTTTTTTTCTTGTGGCTTGTACTGGTTGTCCTGATACTATCCATATTTTCTCTGTCCTTTGTTCAGTGGGTTGGGTCGCTCTTTCCTGGCTTTTGTTGTGAGGGGTTCCCAGGTCCAAATTGCCACGTCTTTTGTTTGAGCTTCTGCTTGATTTTGACAGCATATCGGTAGGCCGCGCCCAAGGATGAGATGTTCAAAAATTCCATTTTGGTATGGATGTATCTATGCAGAGAACTACGATACTTGAGCATCAGATGTTCCTCCAAATCTTTGATACCCAAATTGGTGTGCAAGGTATGCAAGATATTTTTGAAATCTGACACTGCTTGGTCTCTTTCTTTTTGCAGTGTGGTCCATTTGGTATACAGGTCATCATAACTTCTGACATGGTAGTATTGTTCCTTAATAGAATCCCTGAAGTATTCCCAGGTGGCATTGACTGAAAATAATGAGGTTTCCTCTATTTCCTTTTGCTCACAGAAAGTTTCCCACCAATATTTGACATGGGGAATGACTTTGAGGAGCGCAAAAGTAATATTTTCTCTATTCGAAAATTTATGAACAAAAACATACAGTTCTAGTAGATTCAACCAGTTTTCTATAGTATCTGCGTCTATCTGACCTTCAAATATAGGAATATCAAAGTTTATTTGTACCTTGAAGGGGGCGGTGCCCCCATTCGAAGAAGATGTGTCACCTGTTGGTAGTCGCCGAAGGATTTGTGCGAAACTATCCATCATCTCGTTTCTCTGTTGCATGAGGGCATCCTCAATCAACAGTTTGAAAGGATCTCCTATCCTTTCATATTTATTTTCTCCTACCATGGGAGGTCGCTTGGGTGTGTGAGAGCTTCTATCCTCAAGAGAAACAAGCTCGACGCCCAACTCTTTGTACTCCGACCTTGTTGGGGACATGAATTAAGACGACAAGGAGCAGAACGATCTGATACCACTGATCCGAATTTTATGAGCAGAATGAAATGAATACAGGTTATTAACAAGTGATTAACACAAAATAACATAGATACAGTAAAATTGGTTTTCCATTCAATAACGAAATAAGTTGAAACTGTAAAATGCAGCGGAAACAAGCTTACTGGAATGATGGTGGCTTATCTCTGAGAAGAGATGTGACGACAGTACGCATTCACAGGAATAAGGTTACAATGAGGCTCTGAAGGAATTTTTAAAATAAGAAAGAATGCCAAAAACCCTAGGCATCCAAAAACCTAACCCTAGGATATGAAGCGCCAAAAGTCATGTGGGCCCCGTTTGGGTAAGTTAGTACATCAACTTCTCGGGGTCGTAACTTTTGCATACGATCTCCGTTTTAGGCGTGTGATAACCCATTAGAAAGGTATCATCGAGGAGATTAATTTTGGGGGATAATTTATGCCCTTGGTTATAATTTAGGAGCTCAATACTGAAAAAACTTCATTTACACCCTCAAAATGGCCCCAGAAGTTAAAACTGCTAAAAATAGTAAATTGCCAAAATTGTCAGAAAACTGTTTAGAGCCAGTTGGAAAAGGTGGGTTGCCACCAATATACATATAGATCAATAATCCCTCCTTAGGAATAAATGTTCTCCATTTCATTGAGGTCCCACATTATATGAGGAAATTTCTTTTGAATTTGGCCCCAGGTGAGCCACTTGCCTTGGTGCAGGAGCTTCCCTACTTTAACGACTCGATAAAGTTGGATCCTTTGTTGTCAAGTGTACTTGATCTGTTTTTCCACAATCTGATCATTGGATTCCTATTGTATGTAGTTGGGGTTGAGCTCTGTTGGTGTTAGTTTTTCTTCTACTTTTGAGGTGTCCAATAATGGTGGGAAATAAGGGGGAAGGAGATCCATGTTGAACACTGGGTTCAGGCTAAGGAAAGGAGTAATGTTGAGATCAAAAGAATTATACCCAATGGACTTGGTGATAGTGTACGGTCCATAACAGAGTGGGAGAAGATTCTGATGGGGTCCTGTAAGGAATTCTTTCTGCGAGTGCAACCAAACTTTGTCGCCCACCTAAAACTTATGTGGCACCCAATGTTGATCATGGCATTGTTTGTACTTGTCATTGGAGTTTTGTAGGATATACTGAACCTGTTGGTGGATGTGATGGATTCACTCAATGAACTGAGTGGCTTTGTTAGCTTTAGTTGGAGAAAGATATGAGTTAGTTGAGGTGACCACAAGGGGAAGTGAAACATCTATGGGACCCAATGGTTGGAATCCCAACCCCACTTGAAAGGGGTTGTGGCCGGTTGAGCTATGAAGGGCTCGCTTGTAGCTATGTTGGGCATAGGGAAGGCTCTCATCCCATGTGCGAGGGTTATTTGAATTATACATTCCAAGGATATGCACAATCATTCAATTTAAAACCTTGGTTTGGCCATCTGTTTGGGGTGGAAGGCCATGGATTTGGTGAGTTTGGTGTCCAGCAGTGACCAGAGGCTCTACCAGAATGTGATGACAAATCATCTATCCCGATCTGAGACAATGGTTTGTGGGATTTCAAAATGTACCCAGAATCATTCAAAGAAGATCTCGACATTGGCCTCTACTGTGATTCTCTTCTTGTAGGCAACCAGAATCACCACCTTAGAAAAGCGATCAACAACCACAAAAACACAGTCATTTCCCCACTTGGTAGATGGGAGGCTCGACATGTAGTCCATTGAGATGGATTCCCATGGCCTGTCAGTATTAGGAAGAGGGGTGTACAGGCCTTATTTCTTAGAGGTCGATTTGGAAATAGCGCAGGCAGTGTAGGACCTGATATACTTGCCGACCTCCTGTCAAAGTTTCGGCCAGTAGAAACTTTCTGTAGCATTTCCATTGTCTTTTCGACCCCAAAGTGTCCTGCCACCCAACTTTAGTGGGATACCCAGATCATCTTCACTCGCTCACGTGATGGAACACAAATATGGACCAAATGACACAACAACCCATCCTGAAGATGGAGATTATCAACAACTACATTTGCACCCAACATTTGGTAGGTGGTGGCAAAGTAAGGGTCTGTCTCATAGAGTTGGGGCCATCTAGATGTCTCATGTTCGCAAGAGTCTAGCACTGTGGTGAGTGCCGCGAATAGCGATATGCTGAGGTAATCATTGATGTGATTGGTGCTTCATGTTTTATACTTGATGTTGAGGTGGAATTATTGCAAGTATGTGGACCACTTTTGATGGCAGTCATTCTGTAATTTTCCCTCTGTCTGCATGAACTGTAGTGGCTTATGATTAGTGTGGATGACTATCTCCTTCCCAAGAATGTAATGTCTGCACTAGTGGCACGCTTTCACAATGGAGTACATTTTGTTTTCATAAGTAGGGTTCTTATGGACAGTATCTAACAGTGTCATACTATGATAGGCCACATGGTGGTCGTGCTGAGTGAGAACGGTGCCCACAACATACTCTGAAGCATTTGTCTCAAGCTCAAAGGGATGTTGCAGGTCTAGTAGTGAAAGTATTGGGGATGAGAACAAGCGTTTCTTCAAATCATCGAACGATTGTTGTTGGGACTGGCCCCATGCAAATTTCTCCTTACCACCACCCTTATTTATTTGGCTGAGGGCCCATGCAATATGGGAGAAACCCAAAACGAACCTGCGATAGAAATTAGCAAGTCCCAAGAAGCTCCGAAGCTCAGTGAGTGTTGTTGGGGATGGCTAGTCACGGATGACTTGGATCTTGGCTAGATCCACATGTATGCCATGTTGATCAATGATGTAGCCTGGGTAATGTACACTGTCCATGTCAAAGGAGCATTTTTCCAGGTTGGCGTATAGCTTGTACTGACACAACGTGTGCAAAACCTACTGAATATACTACAATTGTTCATCCCAAGTCTTGCTCTAAATTAGAATGTCATCCAGATACACTACTACAAACGTATTGGTTAATGGTCACAGGATATCGTCCATCATCCTCATGAAAGTGGCTGAAGCATTTGTCAAACCAAAGGGCATGACCAACCATTCAAGAAGTCCTTCCTTTGACTTGAAGGTGGTCTTCCATACATCTGTCTATTCTATCTAGACCTGGTGGTGGCCAGACTTCAAATCAATCTTATTGAAGTATTTGGCCCCTGTGAGTTGACCAAGCAGGTCATTGATTCAGGGAATTGGGTACCGGTTTCTGACAGTGATTTTATTCAGAGCTCAGTAGTCAATACAGAGTCGCCAGGTTCCATATTTATTTTGTACTAGCACGATTGGGCTCCCACAAGGTGATGAGCTGGGGCAGATATGCCAATTGTGGAGCAGTTCTTGGATCTGTCGCTTTATCTCCTCATTTTATAACAAAGAGCGACGATAGACTGGCCCAATGGGTAGTGGTGCACCTGGGGTAAGATCGATGGGGTGCTTGACCTGACAGTGAAAAGGTACCCCTGTAGGTGAGGAGAAGATATCCGAGTATTCTTCCACAACCTTATCTACTTGCTTATGCTATGTGGAGAGGTCGGCCACAGAGACCCTAGATGTGGCTATGATCTTTTTCTTATTCTGAGAGTGAATCATGAAGAAGACAAACTTCCCTGTATGAGAGATGAGCTTCCTACATTTCTTAGCAGAGATCATGGAAACAACAGTAGGTGGGACTGCCTCGGGTATCTTGTACAATTTCCTGTTCAAAGTAATAATAACACTACGAGGCCTAGACTCATATACAACATGACATTTCCATAAACAAGGTTGGCCCAAAAGAACATCACAAACTTCGAGAGGAGAAACATCACAAAATACCTCATCTTTGAAGGGCTTAATGTTGTACGACTGTCGGCATTGTTGGCTAACGCGGAGATCGCTTCCTTGGCAGAGCCATCCAATGGTGTAGGGTTGTGGGTGCGACGTTGTTGGTAGGGCCAGTCGCTTGATGACCTCTACTGAGATGAGGTTCTTTTGGCTACCGCTATCAACAATGAAGTGAAGTGGGGTGCCTTTTACCCACATCTATGAATGGAAGAGGCACTCTCCTTCTTCTGGATTGTCTGGTTCACCAGGCTGGATCCTTGTGGTAGCAATGGTGGCACTAGGTTCTACATCAATGATTCATCTTCCCCTTTCTGGTTCTTTCTCAGATTCAGAATCTACATTTGATTCATAGGCTTTAACTTTGGCCACCAGTGACTGCTTTGAGCGGTATTCAATAGTTTTATGCCAAGGGCTCTTATGGAAGTCGCACCACTTTCAGGTATCTTTCTTTGTCTTTCTGGTGTACTTTTCTTGCGGCTTATAATGGTTGTCCTAATATTGTCTATCATTGCTCTATCCTTTTTTCATTGGGTTGGGGTCGCCCTTTCCTGGATTTTTTTGTGAGGGGTTCCCATGCCCAAATTGTCGCGTCTTTTGTTTGAGCGTCTACTCTATTTTGATGACATATCGGTAGGCCACGCCAAAGGATGAGATGTCCAAAAATTCCATTTTGGTTTGGATGTATCTATGCATATCACCATGATACTTGAGCACCATATGTCGCTCTAAATCTTTGATACCCAACTTGGTGCGCAACGTATGGAAGATATTTGTGAAATCTGACACTGCTTGTTCTCTTTCTTGCCGCAATGTGGTCCATTTGGTATACAGGTCATCATAACTTCTGACAGGGTAGTATTGTTCCTTAATAGCATCCCTGAAGTGTTATAAAAATAGGACCGTAGAGCAATAAAATAAAACAAATGTAGAAACAAAACACAGAAGACACACAATACAAGAGAGACACAGATTTACGTGGTTCACCCAGTGTGGGCTACATCCACCAGAGAAATTGCCAGGTCCTTCCTTTATTATTATCCAGCAAATGAAGGGATACAACCTACAACAAAAACCGTTGTAACTTCCTCTTCTTTCTCTCACAGTCTCCTCTCTCAGAATACAATATTCACCATCAATCATAGCCATAATACATTTCCTTCAAAAAAGAGGGTTGCCTTCTAGGGAAAAAAAACCCTAACATAATCTTTACCGTTAGATCTATGACCTTATAATGAATGGTCCAGATTTACAATGAAATTACAATATACTTTTATACGGTAATTTTTTCTTTGGGGGCCCACTTGCCCCCAGACCCCCCAGCCGGGGGGATAGGCCCCCGAGACCCCGCAGAGGGGGTACCCCCCCTATGCACTCCCCCGCATGGAAGAGTGTACATACTTTTGGGGTGTAAATACTTCATGGGGTATAAACACGGCTGAAAGCAAGGACCTCTGAATCAGGAAGATAATCAGGCTCCACAACCAACAATCTCCCACTTGGAAACTGATCTCAACAACTCCACCGCTGTTGTATATGTTGGACTCTGAACCTTCTTGGACCTGGAAAATTTCTCATCTTCATATTCATTCTTGAAGACCGACTGAAACTGAGCAAGAACTCGGTTTCTCCCTGGTTACTCCCTTTGTTAACATGTCTGCAGGATTCTGGCTAGTGTGTATCTTTTCCATCTTCAATTGTCCATCTTCCAAGGCGGATCGTATGAAGTGGTACCTCAACTGTATATGCTTAGTCTTCGAATG
>ML787677.1:123558-167732 GCA_009831015.1 Picea engelmannii | reverse complement strand
ACCAACAACATCATCAAATTTTAAAGTATTTGAACCAGAGACAGAGTTACTTACAGCCATGACCAAGCCATTCCATCTTTCTGGTAATGAGCACAATATTAGAAGAGCCCTAACCTCATCATCAAAGTCCACTTTTACAGAACTTAGTTGATTAGTAACAGTATTAAATTCATTTAAATGATCTGCAACAGACCCACCTTCTGACATCTTCGTATTAAATAATCTCTTCATTAGAAATACCTTATTCGACGTTGAGGGTTTTTCATACAATTTGGCCAACGCATCCATCAAACCCTTCGTTGTCTTTTCTTTCTAAATATTAAAAGCCACCGACGCTACCAGGCTCAGCCGTATCATTCCTAGAGCCTTTCTATCAAGAATCTCCCATTCTTTGTCCTTCATGGCCGCCGTCTTCTTTGCTACTCCACTCAATGGTAGGAATAGATCCTTCTGATATAAATAGTCTTCCATATGCATCTTCCATAACTGGTAGTTTTGGCCATTAAATTTCTCGACCCTAAAATTTCCATTTTCCGATATTGCTCCTACTCAAACCAGGAACCCTCTTTTCCTGCGAGTTACCTTATGCTCTGATACCAGTTGTTAGAAAAACAGGACCGCGAAGCAATAAAATAAAACAAATGTAGAAAAAAAACATAGAAGACACACAATACAAGAGAGACATAGATTTACGTGGTTCACCCAGTGTGGGCTACGTCCACCAGAGAAATTTCTAGGTCCTTCCTTTATTATTATCCAGCAAATGAAGGGATACAACCTACAAAAAAACCCGTTGTAACTTCCTCTTCTTTCTCTCACAGTATCCTCTCTCAGAATACAATATTCACCATCAATCATAGCCGCAATACATTTCCCTCAAAAAAGAGGGTTGCCTTCTAGGGCAAAAAACCCTAACATAATCTCTACCGTTAGATCTGTGACCTTATAATGAACGGTCCATATTTACAATGAAATTACAATATACTTTTATAAGGCAATTTTTGCTTCGGGGGCTTCACCCCAAAACCCCCATCGGGGGATGCTGCCCCCGAACCCCCGTTGGGGACCCGCTTTCCCCCATACCCCCCAGCTGGGGGGATAGGCTCCCTGGACCCCGCATAGGGGGTACCCCCCCTCTGCACTCCCCCACGTGGAAGAGTGTACATACTTTTGGGGTGTAAATACTTCATGGGGTATAAACATGGCTGAAAGAAAGGACCTATGAATCAACAAGATAATCAGGCTCCACAACCAACATGAAGGATTCCCAGGTGGCCATGAATGAAAATAATGAGGTTTCCTCTGTTTCCTTTTGCTCACAGAAAGTTTCCCACCAATCTTTGACATGGGGAATGGCTTTGAGGAGCACAAAAGTAATCTTTTCTCTATTGGAAAATTTATGAACAGAAAAATACCCTTCTAGTAGATTCAACCACTTGTCTATAGCATTTGCATCTATTTGACCTTCAAATATAGGAATATCAAAGTTTATTTGTACCTTGAAGGGGGCGACGCCTCCGATCGAAGAAGATGCATCGCCTATTGGTAGTCGCCGAAGGATTTGCGCGAAACTATCCATCATCTCGTTTCTCTGTTGCGTGAGGGATTCCTCAATCAAAATTTTGAAAGGATCTACTATTCTATCATATTTATATTCTCCTACAATTGGAGTTCACCTGGGCGTGCGAGAGATTTTTTTCTCAAGAGAAACAAGTTCGAGACCCAACTCTTTGTCCTCCAACCTCGTTGGGGACATGCATTAAGATGACAAGGAGAAGACTGCTTTGATACCACTGATCCAGATTTTATGAGTAGAATAAAATGAATAAAGATTATTAACAGGTTCTCAACACAAAATAAAAGAGATACATTAAAACAGGTTTTCTATTCAATAACGAAATAAGCTAAAAATGTGAAATGCAGTGAAAACAAGCTTGCTGGAATGGTAGCGGCTTATCTCTGAGAAGAGATGTGACGACAGCGCGCATTCACAAGAAGAAGGTTATAATGAGTATATTAAGGCATTTTTACAATAATGAATAATGCCAAAAACCCTAGGCATCCAAAAACCTAACCCTAGGAGATGAAGCGCCAAATGTCATGTGGGCCCCATTTGGGTAAGTTAGTACAGCAACTTCCCGGGGTCGTAACTTTTGCATACGATCTCCGTTTTAGACGTGTGATAGCCCGTTGGAAAGGTATCATCAAGGAGATTCATTTTGGGTGATCAATAATTCCTTTAACTATTATTTAGGAGATATAAAATGAAAAACCTTCATTTAGGCCCTCAAAATGGCCCCGGAAGTTAAAACTGCTAAAAATAGTAAATTGCCAAAATTGCCAAAAAACTGTTTAGAGCCAGTTGGAAAAGTTAGGTGGCCACCGATATCCATATGGATCAATACTTACTCCTTAGGAAGCAATGGTAAACATTTTTTTGAGGTCCCCCATTAGATGAGGAAAGATCTGTTGAATTTGGTCGTGGGTGAGCGACTTGCCTTGGTGCAGGAGTTGCCCTGCTTTGACGACTCGATAAAGATGGATCCTTTGTTGTTGAGTGGCCTTGATCTATATGTCCACAATTTGATCATTGCATGCCTGTTGTATGTAGTCGGGTTTGAGCTCTGTTGGTATCAGTTGTTATGCTACTTCTGAGGTGTCCAATAATGGTGGGAAATAAGGGCAAAGGTGATCCACATTGAACACTGGGTGCAGGCCAAGGAAAGGAGGAATGTTGAGCTCAAAATAATTATCCCCCATGGCCTTGGTGATAGTGTACAATCCATAACGGAGTGGTTGAAGCTTTTGATGGGGTCCTGTAAGCCGTTCTTTATACAAGTGAAACCAAACTTTGTCTCCCACATGAAACTTATGCGACACCCTATGTTGATCATGGTTTTGTTTGTACTTATCATTGGACTTCTATAGGAAATCCCAAACCTATTGGTAGATTTTCTGAATCCTCTCAATGAACCGGGTGGCTTTGTCAACATCAGTTGGAGTAGAAGATGAGTCAGTGGAGGTGACTGCAAGGGGAAGTGCAACATCTATGGGACCCAATGGTTGGAATCCCAACCCCACGTGAAAGGGGCTATGGCCGATTGAGCTATGTAAGGATCGGTTGTAGCTATGTTGGACATAGGGAAGGCTCTCATCCCATGTGTGAGGGTGTTTTGAATTATACATGCAAAGGATATGCTCAATCATTCTATTTACAACCTCGGTTGGTCATCTGTATATGGGTGGAAGGTCGTGGATTTACTGAGCTTGGTGTCCAGCGGTGCCAGAGGCTCGACCAGAATGTGCTAAGAAATAAACTATCCCGATCTGAGACAATGGTTTGTGGGATTCCAAATTGTACCCAGACTTGTTCAAAGAAGAGCTTGGTAGTGGCCTCTACTGTGATTCTCTTCTTGCAGGAAACCATAATCGCCATCTTAGAAAAGTGATCAACAAAAACAAAACCACAATCATTTCCCCACTTGGTGAATGGGAGGCCTGACATGTAGTCCATAAAGATGGATTCCCATGTCCTGTTAGGAGTAGGAAGAGGGGTGTATAGGCCTTGTTTCTTAGTGGTCAGTTTGGAAATAGCACATGCAGTGCAGGACCTAATATAGTTGTCGACCTCCTGTCGAAGTTTTGGGCAGTAGAAATGTTTTTGTAGCATCGCCATTTTATTTTTGACGCAAAAGTGTCCTGCCACCCGACTGTAGTGGGCTTCCCAGATAATCTTCACTCGCTCACTTGATGGAACAAAGATATGTCCTAGACGACACAACAACCCATCCTGAGGATGGAAACTATCGACAACTACATTTGCACCCAAAATTTGGTAGGTGGTGGCAAAGTGAGGGTCTATATCATAGAGTTGGGGCCATCCAGATGTCTCATGGCTGTAAAATACTAGCACTATGGTGAGTTCCACGACTGGCGGTCTGCTGAGGAAATCAACAATGCAATTGGTGCTTCCTTTTCTATACTTGATGTTGAGGTAGAATTGTTGCAAGTATGTGGACCACTTTTGATGGTGGTCATTCTGAAATTTTCCCTGTGTTTGAATGAACTACAGTGGCTTATGATCAGTGTGGATGACTGTCTCCTTCCTAAGAATATAATGTCTCCAATGGCGGTATGCTTTCACATTGGAGTACATTTCTTTGTTGTAAATAAGGTACTTACGGACAATATCTGACAGTGTATCACTTTGATAGGCCATGGGGTGGTCGTGCTGAGTGAGAATAATTCCCACAACATAGTCTGAAGCATATGTTTCAATCTCAAAGAGATGATGCAGGTCTGGTAGTGAAAGTATTGGGGATGAGCACATGTGTTGCTTCAAGTCATCGAACGATTGTTTTTGGGACCGACCCCACAAAAATTTCTCCTTAACACCACCCCTTTTTATTTGGATGAGGGACCATGCAATATGAGAGAAACCCAACACGAACCTATGGTAGAAATTAGCAAGTCCCAAGAAGCTCCAAAGCTCAGTGAGTGTTGTTGGGGCTGGCCAGTCACAGATGACTTGGATCTTGGCTAGATCCACATGTACACCATGTTGATCAATGATGTAGTCCAGGTAATGGACCCTATCCATACTGAAGGAGCATTTTTTCCAGATGGGCGTATAGCTTGTGCTGCCGCAGGGTGTGCAGAACCTGCTGAATTTGCTACAAGAGTTCGGCCCAAGTCTTGTTGTAAATTAGAATGTCATACAGATACACCACTATAAAAGTACTGGTGAATGGTCACAAAATATCGTCCATCATCCTCATGAAAGTGGTTGAAGCATTTGGCAAACCAAAGGGCATGACCAACCATTCAAAAAGTCCTTCCTTTGACTTGAAGGCGGTCTTCCATACATCTGTCTATTCTATATGGACCTAATGGTAGCCAGACTTCAAATCAATCTTACTGAAGTATTTGGCCCCCATGAGTTGATCAAGGAGGTCATCGATTCAGGGAATCGGGTACCGGTTTTTGAAAATGATTTTATCCAGAGCCTAGTAATCAATACAGATTCACCAGGTTCCATATTTCTTCTGTACCAACACGATGCTTTCCACAACCTTATCTACTTGCTTCTGCTGTGTGGAGAGTTCGGCTACAAAGACCCTAGATGTGGCTATGATATTTCGCTTATAATCAGAGAAAATCATGAAGAAGACAAACTTCCTCGTCTGAGAGATGACCTTCCTGCATTGCTTAACAAAGATCAAGGAAATAACACTAGGTGGGACTGCCTCATGTATCCTGTACAATTTCTTGTTCAAAGTAATAATAACACTATGAGGGGTAGAATCATATACAGGATGATGTTTCCATAAATAGGGTTGTCCCAAAAGAATATCATAATCTTTGAGAGGAGTAATATCACACAATGGCTCATCATTGAAGTGCTTGATGTCATACGATAGTCGACACTGTTGGCTAATGCAGAGATCACTTCCTTGGCGGAGCCATCCAATGGTGTAGGGTTGTGGATGTTGTTGGCAGGGCTAGCCGCTTGAAGACCTCTGCTGAGATGAGATTCTTCTGGCTACCGCTATCAACGATGAAGTGCAGCGGGGTTCCTTTTACCCACATCTATGAATGGAAGAGGCACTCTCCCTCTTCTGGGTCGTCTGGTTCACCAGGCTAGAGCTTGGTGGTAGCAACGGTGGCACTGGGTTCTGCATCAATGATCCATCTTCCCCTTTATGGTTCTGTCTCGAAGTCAGAATCCACATTTTATTTAGAGGCTTTCACTTCGACCACCAACAAATGCTTTGAGTGGCAGTCATCAGTGTTATGCCAAGGGCTTTTATGGAAGTCACACCAGTACCCAATATATTTCTTTATCTTTCTGGTGTCCTTCTTTGCTTGTGGCTTGTACTGGTTGTCCTGATACTGTCCATATTTTCTATATCCTTTGTTTGGTGGGTTGGGGCCACCCTTTCCTGGCTTTTGTTGTGAGGGGTTCCCAGGCCCAAATTGTCGTGTCTTTTGTTTGATCTTCTGCTCGATTTTGATGACATATCGGTAGGTCGCGCCCAAGGATGAGATGTCCAGAAATTTCATTTCAATATGGATGTATCTATGTAGAGAACCATGATACTTGAGGACCAGATGTCACTCTGAATCTTTGATACCCAACTTGGTGCACAAGGTATGAAAGATATTTGTGAAATCTGGCACTTCTTGGTCTCTTTCTTGCCATAGTGTGGTCCATTTGGTCTACAGGTCGTCATAACTTCTGACAGGGTAGTATTGTTCCTTAATAGAATCCCTAAAGGATTCCCAGGTGGCCATGATTGAAAATAATGAGTTTTCCTCTATTTCCTTTTGCTCATAGAAAGTTTCCCACCAATATTTGACATGGGGAATGGCTTTGAGGAGCGCAAAAGTAATATTTTCTCTATTCAAAAATTTATGAACAGAAAAATACCCTTCTAGTAGATTCAACCACTTGTCTACAACATCTGTGTCTATTTGACCTTCAAATATAGGAATATCAAAGTTTATTTGTACCTTGAAGGGGGCAGCACCTCCATTTGAATAAGATGCATCGCCTGTTGGTAGTCACCAAAGGATTTGCGCAAAACTATCGATCATCTCGTTCCTCTGTTGCATGAGGGCTTCCTCAATCAATAGTTTGAAAGGATCTCTTGTTGCATAATCTTTATTTTCTTCTGCCATGGGAGGTCGTTTGGGCGTGCAAGAGCTTTTGTCCTCAAGAGAAACAAGCTTAAGACCCAACTCTTTGTACTCTGACCTCGTTGGTGACATGCATTAAGACGACAAGGAGAAGACTGCTCTGATACCACTGATCTAGATTTTATGAGTATAAAGAAATGAATACAGATTATTAAAAAGTGCTTCACACAAAATAACAGAGATACAGTAAAACTTGAATTCTATTCAATAACGAAATAAGCTGAGACTGTAAAATGCAGCAGAAACAAGCTTGCTGGAATGGTGGCAGCTTATCTCTGAGAAGAGATGTGACAGCAGCATGCATTCGCAAGATGAAGGTTACAATGAGGCGCTGAAGGCATTTTTACAATAAGAAATAATTTCAAAAACCCTAGGCATCCAAAAACCTAACCCTAGGAGATGAAGCTCCAAAAGTCACGTGGGCCCCGTTTGGGTAAGTTAGTACATCAACTTCCCGGGGTCGTAACTTTTGCATACGATCTTCGTTTTATGCATGTGATAGACCATTGGATATGTATCATAAAGGAGATTAATATTTGGGTCTCAATCATTCCTTTGACTATCACTGAGGATCTCGATACCAAAAAACCTTCATTAAGGCCCTCAAAATGGCCCCGGAAGTTAAAACTACTAAAAATAGTAAATTGCTAAAATTGCAGAAAACTGTTTAGAGCCAGTTGGAAAAGGTGGGTGGCCATCGATATCCATCTAGACCAATCCTCCCTCCTTAGGAAGCAATAGTCTCCATTGCGTTGAGGTCCCCCATTAGATGAAGAAATTTCTATTGAATTTGGCCCCGGGTGAGCCACTTGCCTTGGTGCAGGAGTTGCCCTGCTTTGACGACTCGATAAAGCTAGATCCTTTGTTGTCGAGTGACCTTGATCTATCTATCCAAAATATGATCATTGGATGCATGTTGTATGCAGTTGGGGTTGATCTCTGTTTGTGTAAGGTATTCTGCTACTTATGAGGTGTCCAATAATGGTGGGAAATAAAGGCAAAGGAGTTCCACGTTGAACACTCGGTGTAGGCCAAGGAAAGGAGGAATGTTGAGCTCAAAAGAATTATCCCCCATGGGCTTGGTGATAGTGTAAAATCCATAAGGGAGTGGCCGAAGATTCCGATGGGGTCTTGTAATGCATTCTTTCTGCAAATGCAACCAAACTTTGTCACCCACCTGAAACTTATGCGACACCTGATGTTGATCATGGCGTTGTTTGTACTTGTCATTGGACTTCTGTAGGATATCCTGAGCTTGTTGGCTAATGTGCTGGATTCGATGAATGAACTGGGTGGCTTTGTCAGCTTCATTTGGAGCAGGAGATGAGTTATTTGAGGTGACCGCAAGGGGAAGTGAAACATCTATGGGACCCAATGGTTGGAATCCAAAAAGGGGTGGTGTCCGGTTGAGCTATACAAGGCTTGGTTGTAGCTATGCTGGACATAGGGAATCCTCTCATTCCATGTGAGAGGGTGATTTGAATTATACATGTGAAGTATATGCACAAGCATTCGATTTAAAACCTCGGTTTGGCCATCTGTCTGGGGGTGGAAGGCCATGGATTTGGTGAGCTTGGTGTCCAGCAGTGAACATAGGCTTGACTAGAATGTGATGAGAATCGACTATCCCGATCTGAGAGAATGGTTTGTGGGATTCCAAAATGTACCCAAACTCGTTCAAAGAAGAGCTTGGTAGTGGCCTCAGCTGTGATGCTCTTCTTGCAGGAAACCAGAATCACCATCTTAGAAAAGCGATCAAAAACCACAAAAACATAGTCATTTCCCCACTTGGTGGATAGGAGGATTGACATGTAGTCCATTGAGATGGATTCCCATGGCCTGTCGGGAGTAGGAAGAGGGGTGTATAGGCCCTGTTTCTTAGTGGTTGGTTTGGCAATAGCGTAGGCAGTGCAGGACCTGATATACTTTCCGAACTCCTGTCAAAGTTTCGGCCAGTAGAAATGTTTCGGTAGCATTGCCATTGTCTTTTCGATGTTAAAGTGTCCTGCCATCCGATTGTAGTGGGATTCCTAGATAGTTTTCACTCGCTCACTTGATGGAACACAGATATGGCCCAGATGACACAACAACCCATCCTGAAGATGGAAATTATTGACAACTGCATTTGCACCCAACATTTGGTAGGTGGTGGAAAAGTTAGGGCCTGTCTCATAGAGTTGGGGTCATCCAGATGTCTCATGGACACAAGAGTCTAGCATTGTGGTGAGTGCCACGAATGGTGGTCTGCTAAGGCAATCAATGTTACGATTGGTGCTTCCTATTTTATACTTGATGTTGAGGTGGAATTGTTGTAAGTATGTGGACCACTTTTGATGGTGGTCATTCTACAATTTTCCCTGTGTCTGCATGAAATGCAGTGGCTTATGATCAATGGGAATGACTGTCTCCTTCCCAAGAATGTAATGTCTCCACTGGCGGCATGCTTGCATAATGGAGTGCATTTATTTTTCATAAGTAGGGTACTTACGGATAGTATCTGACAATGTCTCACTATGATAGGCCATGGGGTGGCTGTGCTGAGTGAGAATGACACCCACAACATAGTCTGAAGCATCTATCTCGGTCTCAAAGGGATGTTATAGGTCTGGTAGTGAAAGTACTGAGGCTGAGCACAAGCGTTGCTTCAAATCATCGAATTCTTTTTGTTGGGACTGGCCCCACGCAAATTTCTCCTTACCACCACCCCTGTTTATTTGGATAAGGGACCATGCAATATGGGAGAAACCCAACACGAACCTGTGGTAGAAATTAGCAAGTCCCAAGAAGCTCCGAATCTCAGTGAGTGTTGTTGGGGCTGGCCAGTCACGGATGACCTAGATCTTGGATGGTTCCACATGTGTGCCATGTTGATCAATGATGTAGCCCAGGTAATGGACCCTGTGCATGCCAAAGGATCATTTTTCTAGGTTGGCATATAGCTTGTGCTGCCGCAGGGTGTGCAAAACCTACTAAATATGCTGCAAGTGTTCGGCCCAAGTCTTACTGTAAATTAGAATGTCATCCAGATACACCACTACAAAATTATTGGTGAATGGCCATAGGATATCATCTATCATCCTCATGAAAGTGGCTAGAGCATTTTTCAAACCAAAGGGCATGACCAACCATTCAAAAAGTCCTTCCTTTAACTTGAAGGCAGTCTTCCATACATCTCTTTATTCTATCTGGACCTGGTGGTAGATAGACTTCAATTCAATCTTACTGAAGTATTTGGCCCCCGTGAGTTGATCAAGGAGGTCATCTATTTAGGTAATCGGGTATCGGTTTCTGACAATGATTTTATTCATATCCTGGTAATCAAGATAGAGTTACCAGGTTCCATCTTTCTTCTTCACTAGCTTGATTGGGCTCCCACAAGGTGATGATCTGGGGTGGATTTTCCCCTTGTGGAGTAGTTCTTGGATCTGTCGCTTGATCTCCTCATTCTCTAACAAAGAGAGACAATAGAATGACCCATCGGGCAGTAGTACGTTGGGGTTCAGATCGATGGGTGCTTGACCTGGCAGTGCAGAGGTACCCATGTAGGTGAGGAGAAGATATATGCGTATTCTTACACAACCTTATCTCCTTGCTTCTGCTGTGTGGAGAGGTCAGCCACACAGACCCTGGATGTGGCTATGATATTTCTCTTATTCTAAGAGCAAATTACAAAGAAGAAAAGCTTCCCCATCTGAGAGATGACCTACCTGCATTGCTTAGTAGAGATCAAGGAAATAACACTAGGTGGGATTGCCTTGGGTATCCTGTACAATTTCCTATTCAAATTAATAATAACACTACGATGCCTAGAATCATATACAACATGATGTTTCTATAAACAAGGTTGGCCCAAAAGAACATCACAAACTTCGGTGGGTTGTGGTCGCCCTTTCCTGGCTTTTGTTGTGAGGGGTTCCCAGGCCCAAATTGTTGCATCTTTTGTTTGAGCTTCTACTCGATTTTGACGACATATCGGTAGGTCGTGCCCAAGGATGAGATGTCCAAAAATTCCATTTCAGTATAGATGTATCTATGTAGAGCACTGCGATACTTGAGCACTAGATGTCGTTTCAAATATTTGATACCCAACTTGGTGTGCAAAGTATGGAAGATATTTGTGAAATCTGGCACTGCTTGGTCTCTTTCTTGCCACAGTGTGGTCCATTTGGTATACAGGTCATCATAACTTTCGACAGGGTAGTATTGTTCCTTAATATCATCCCTGAAGGATTCCCAAGTGGCCATGATTGAAAATAATGAGCTTTCCTCTGTTTCCTTTTGCTCAGAGAAATTTTCCCACCAATCTTTGACATGGGGAACGAATTTGAGGAGCGTCAAAGTAATATTTTCTCTATTCGAAAATTTATGAATAGAAAAATACCCTTCTAGTAGACTCAACCTCTTGTCTACAAAATCTACATCTATCTGACCTTCAAATATAGGAATATGAAAGTTTATTTGTACCTTGAAGGGGGCGGTGCCTCCGTTCGAAGAAGATGCGTCGCCTGTTGGTAGTCACCGAAGGATTTGTGAAAAACTATCCATCATCTCATTCCTCTGTTGTGTGAGGGATTCCTCAATCAACAGTTTGAAAGGATCTCATGTCCCCTCATATTTCTTTTCTCTTTCCATGGTAGGTCGCTTGGGCATGCAAATACTTTTGTCCTCAAGAGAAACAAGCTCAACACCCAAATCTTTGTACTCTGACCTTGTTGGGGACATGCATTAAGATGACAAGGAGCATACCTCTCTGATACCAATGATCCATATTTTATGAGTAGAACGAAAAGAATACATATTATTAATAGGTTCTTAACATAAAATAACAGAGATACAGTAAAACTAGTTTTCTATTCAATAACGAAATAAGCTGAAAATGTAAAATGCAGCGGAAACAAGCTTGCTGGAATGGTGGCGGCTTATCTCTGAGAAGAGATATGACGAAAGTGTGCATTCGCAAGAATAAGGTTAAAATGAGTCTCCGAAGGCATTTTTACAATAAGAAAGAATGCCCAAAACTCTAGGCATCCAAAAACCTAACCCTAGGAGATGAAGCGCCAAAAGTCATGTGGGCCCCGTTTGGGTAAGTTAGTACATCAACTTCCCGTGGTCGTAACTTTTGCATACGATCTTCGTTTTAGGCATGTGATAGCCCTTTGGAAAGGTATCATCGAGGATATTAATTTTGGGGGCTCGATATTTCCTTTGGCTATAATTGAGGAGCTCTATACCGAAAAACCTTCATTTAGGCCTTCAAAATGGCCCCGGAAGTTAAAACTACTAAAAATAGTAAATTGCCAAAATTGTCAGAAAAATATTTAGAGCCAATTGGAAAAGGTGGGTGGCCACCGATATCCATATGGATAAATCCTCCATCCTTAGGAGGAAATGGTCTCCATTTCATTGAGGTCCCTCATTAGATGAGGAAATTTCTGCTGAATTTGGCCTCGGGTGAGCCACTTGCCTTTGTGCAGGAGCTGCCCTACTTTGACGACTCGATAAAGTTGGATCCTTTGTTGTTGAGTTCCCTTTATGTTATCGGACTAATCGGTAGGTGCAAACACTAACATATCTCCTTAGATCCACCTGGATCTAGAACAAAACAGGACAGGACATGACTCTTTCCCTATGTTTTGACCATTGAATTAGCTAGTAGGGAGAAACAAGTAACATAACTTTGTATCGCTTCTTAGGGTCTCTGTTGCTCCCACTTTTCTCCAGTGCTCTCGTGAGGTCAAGAACAAGACAAATCAAACCAACCAAAGTGAATATAGCAAAATATATTCAATCGTCAACTTATGTGTATGATCAAGGAATTACACAATAAAGTAAGAATGACTTTATGGGAAAAGGACATGTCGTTGTATCATATTAATCGAAAGTACAACCTGATTGCCTTGATGTCGCAAGTTTCCTTTAGGTGTCTCTTGGTTCCAACAGACACACACTTGCTCGATCCTTGTATGAATAAGATCAAATTCCTCTTAATAGACTTGCTAGAGTCTCCAAGCTCCTGTTTAGGCTAGGTCCTTCACACAGATTTTTCACCAATTCTCCAATGAATCTTGCTTAAGCTTTTCCATGAGAATTCCATCAATATATAGGAGAGAATGATATGGTTACTTGGATAAGAATGATCCCACAATATCAGGGAAAGCAGTACAAAGATAACCATTCGAATGCCAATCCATTCTTCTAGAAGATTCCCTTCTAGAACCATCGAGACTTCATCTTTTTTCAAGCTTTAGAACAAGTTCGTACCCTAGCTATGTAGCACAGTGCAAGAAGTTCGCACCCTAGATGAAGGAAGCCTGCAAGAATGGGTCATTCTCACACCCTAGGATATTAGCAACCTGCGAACTCTCTTCAAAAATATGTTTTATGGGAAGAGATGAATGTCACTTTTCTCAAGAGAAAGTTCTTATGAGGAGCCTGAGTACACCATCAAGATTGACCAAAATCATGGGTAACGGAATGCCCCCCAAAGTATGAGGCCGAAATCAGTGACAGCCGAAAGACTTTGTAAATTGCATGTGTGTGTCGGAAACCAAGAGCACACCTTATTGGAAACCTGCGAACAACCAAGCATCTGCAGAATATCATATATATTAATTCTGAGGTAGGCATTCCCATACTCGAATCATAGACACATGACATTATAGACATAGTTCATGGCCACCAATCACACACTATGGATCCATTCCATCAAAATATATCATAGCCACCAAGAATACACTGTGGATCTATGCGAGAAAATTCAAATTAAGACGACATATCCATGAGACATACAAAGTGGATCTATGTGTCGCAGATTATACATATTCCATCGTAACCTGGAAAAAGAGATGATATCCAGGGTCTTCAATCCTGTCACCCAAAATTACGAATCTAACCATGTGATTACATGTGTTGAAGTCAAACATGGTAGAAACCACTTGATTACCAGTCATTGATGAAACCATTAACAAATGCGAGGGAAATCACCATTAATGTCAATGAATCCCAAGGTACTCTAGTACAATCCTTTGAATGTGAGTGAATGAGTTGAAGTCGAACATCCGACGGAATCTTTTGATCAGGGGTCAATGATGTAAACCCACTGTCAAAAGCAAGGAAACCTGCCATTGAGGCATGCAAGTTCCAAGGTACCAAAGAATTTCTAAGTCTTGTTTTCGGATAATGAGTTGAAGTCAATAGAAAAAAACTTTTCACAAGAGGGCCTTGATGTATCCCCCATCAATGACACGAAATGAGTAACAGATTTTGAAGGTGAAATAGAGTATGATGTAAGTTGGACTGGACACAGGGAAGGCCGACACGAAGAGAATGGACAACTGCAGATGGTCGACTCAATAGAGGTTTCGGATGAGCTTCTCTTGAACATATTAACAACATGACCAATGATTTGGTAGCATTGACTCAGATATGATGCAGGGTATGACCTTGTAGCAAATCGAATGAGAGACAAATGAATTTTCCAAACCGGATTTAAATAATGAATAGGGGGTGTCATGTTCAAGAGTGACACTTACTGCCAATCAATATGAAGATGAGAACATATCCCTTTCCCAAATTTTGCCCCACAATTTCTGGCAAGTAACTCCTTATTTTTATGCAATCTTGAGGAGGATAACATATGCTTGTTGATATAATCTTATCCTTTGGATTATGTTTAACGAACCCTAGGAAGGAGTGGTTCGGTCCCATGATGGGTCTGTCAATGTTTGTTTAATGAGTCCAAAGATAGAAAACTCGAAGGTTTTTCATGATTACAGAGTCTGGAAAAACACTTAAAAGAGAACTCTCTCAGTTCCTTTTTCATAAAATACTCTGATGAGACCGAAAAAGAGATAAATTATCGCCCAACTGACACTTTCTTCAAATACTTTATCGATCATGAAAATAGCAAGGTCGCTTGGCTATCTTTTCATGTTTAGAGAGTCTGAAAAGAGCTTAAAGAGGACTCCAGGGGGGTTCCTTTTTCATATAACCTTGTTGAGCCCAAAAAAGTGATAAAAGTGTGCTCGATCACGTTCTCATGTATTTTCGAGCGTGAGAACGGACAAAGACCAAGCTCCAGGTTTTGTACAAAAACCATTAAAAAAAAAAATCAAAACATGCGATGAAGAAGAAAAAATATCCACATCCCTATGCATTGAACATTGAAGTCATTACGCCTGCAAAATTTGTACTCAAAAGGGAATTAGGCATTAGGTTTTAATAAATAAACAATTATAAAATCCAATAAAATGGTAAAAGTAAATATAAAGGGGTAAAAACTCTTTTTACCATATCATTTTAACTTTACCACTATTTGAGCCCCAAAACCCCTCTTTTACCCTTGAAATTCGGCGTCAGATTGCGGGAGTTACGAGCATCCATTCGATGAACCGTCAGCGGAAGTAAGGTATGCTCTTTGTCCTCTACTTTTTCATGGTTTAATTTTTCATTTTCATTGGCAAAAAACACTATTTTGAGTTTGTTTTTGGGGTTATTATTGCGCCCAGCCATTCTCACAGGTGAGATACACGGGACCTGTGAGAATGGGTCATTCTCGCAGGTGATCCCAAAGGTGTCTGTGAGAACCTTGCACTGTGCCTAAAGGGCACCTGCGAGAACCGCAAAGTGTAATTTGTTTTTTAAATTTTGCTCAATGAAAATATGCCAAATGTTGAATAGAGTTATTAATTTTCTTCTTGTGCTTCTTATGCAGGTATTTGGCCATCACAATGGTTCTGGAATGATGCGAAAGGGAGAATGAAGAAGATAATGCCATTGCCAGAAATCATTTTCCCACCATTTCCGCTTTGCGAAACTGTGGTCTTCTGAAGTACTTTTGTATCCCGGGCATGAGGGCCCAAGTCAAGTTATTGGAGTACCTTGTGCATATGTGGGATCCCGATCAGCAAGTATTCCATGTAGGGCTCCACACATTGTCCTTGGATATTGAGGACATTTAATTCTTGACAAGACTGTCACGGGATGGGTACCACATGAACCTGACTGGTAGAAGAGGTGGTGGGTTGCCTGTGAGTGAGTATTTCCGCTTACACTGTGTTCCAGAGGCAGAGAGGAGCAAAGGGAAAGTAGTTATTTGGGGAGTGCGGGATTTGACCCTCCGCACTGTTTTGTTCACTATTGATCGTATGGCTGGGAGATCTGCTCCTCACATGGCTCTTCAGAGCTACTTTCAGTATGCCATAGAGTGTACTGAGCCTCGGGTTTTTAACTGGGTAGAGGAAGTGCTTCGTAACATGAAAAGGCAGTTGACCAAATGCAGGCGAGGTAACCTAAAGAAATGTGGTTACGGGTCTTTGTTGCTGTCCTTCTTTCTCAAGAGGGTTCTATTACTAAGATGATAGGTTGAGTGGGATTTACTGGCCCCAACAGATCCAAGAATGACGAGATGGTGTCATCTCATGGCCCGGCATGTAGCTGGACCAATTATCAAATATGATGATACCTTCTTCAACTGGTTGTGACCACAGATGTTGATGGTCAACGATTATGCTTATGTCGGGTTGGATTTCTGAGGAGATCCAGACTTGGTCCTGCCCAAGGGTGCTCAGTGGGGAGAACTTGGTAAGAAGTACACACTTTTATTCTTTTTAAATGTTTTTGTGAATTTTATCATATGCAAATGTTTTTTTAATATGTTCATCCAAGGACTAAATACAAAATTCTTTTTTGATGACACAGATGTGGGACCTTACCGACCTCCTGGTAATTCTCCTATTCAATGATGAGGAGAGGTGGCGCCAGTGCCACAATGGGATGCCAAGGATTATGAAGCGGTGGAACAAAACCTAGAGGGTTTGACAACAGATATTCCAGACCTGCCTCTTGGAGAGGTTCCACGACGTTATCAGCGTCATACAGTAGGAGTGTCAGAGTCCATTGGCCGACTGCTTTGTAGGGTTGACAAAGCAATCATGTGTTATCGTGAATTTCATCCATGATGTCACTTTGTAGAAGCTATGAGCTTTAGATTTTGAAATTTTGGTCTTCGGACAAATGTTTTTGTAAAAAACTCTTTTGATCGTTATATATACATACGGCTTCTACCGGTTTATCTTGTGTTGTTTGAAAATTGATGTGATTGATTTATAAATGATCCAAATGTCTGTCTAATACATAGTTAGCCAATGCATCAGTTAATGTATTTAGACATCTAGGAATATGTTGATATTCAATATAATCAAAATAAAATTCCAAGAGGCGAATTCGCAAATATACCCATAACAAAGTAGGACTTCGAATAGTATAGGCATTACTTAACTATAGTACTACAAGCTGCGAATCGAGTCGCACAACCAAATGATGGATTCCGAGCAAGATAGCATCAATCAACAATTCGATAACGATGCTATACTCTGCAATATTGTTGGTCACATGGCCGAGACACACACCTCGTAAGGAGACAAGTTCATTTGTAGGGGCGTAAATTACCCATGCAGTGGAAGCAATATTCTGAGTACTATGACTAGCCCCATCAACGAAGCCAATATAGGGTAGTGAAGACTCTAACATCTGGAAATCAAACACTATGTCACATAAGGGAAGAGACCAGATAACGACAAAAACAAGCTACAGTAACACACAAGAAGTATGATACAATAAAAATACAGGTACTCGTGCACAGTTGATTTTATGCATAGTACTTCTTCAAGTACAACCCATTCCTGCGTTCATTCAAAGGGATACCATCGTAATTTACTAGATCATAAGCTCCTTTTTCCAACACTCATCTAATGATATAAGAATCTCGCCACATGGCTTCGATTTTTCCAGCTCCTAGCATATCTCGATCTTGTTCATAGAGGAGAACAAGATCTCCTTCGAAGAAAACGCGAGGCTTGACATGTTTTTCATATTGGGCCTTGACACATTTTTTCTGAGCTTCTATGACTAGGGTGGTATCGTGTCAAGTTTCATCTAATCGCATAAGATACAATAGAAATTCTTCCTCAGCAGAAGTGTTTGGTAGGAGTTCAACAACTAGTTTTAAAGAGGGTATCTCACATTCAATCAGGAGAATGGCTTCCAAACCATAGACTAACCGAAAAGGTGTAAACCTAGTAGCGGACTTGAAGGATGTCCGGTAAGCCCACAATGCCGAAAATAACATTGTGTGCCAACTTGTTTTGTGAATCCCTATCATTCATCATAGCATAGGTATGAGAAATTTGTTAATTGCTTCGACTTGGCCGTTGGCTTGTGGGTAATAGGGCGTTGAGTTTTCATGGTGAAGACCCAACTTTTCAATAAGTTCGGACATCATGAAGTTTCTAAAGTGGCTACTGTGATCAGTGACGATAGCTCGGGGAACACCAAAACGAGCTATGATGTGATTAAAGATGAATAATGATGTGTTCTTTCCAGTGTTGTCAAATGTTGGCATTGCGTCGGCCCATTTCGTAAAGTAATCTATGGCTATAATAATGTATCCATGCCCCCTAGCCGAGTGGGGGTGACATGTCATGAAATCGATGCCCCATTTTTCAAAGGAACCAACAGAGACCACAGGGTGAAGAGGAGCGGGATGTGACCATGTCTTCTGATTATAGTTCTGGAAAGCATGGTGTTTTTGAACGGCGATTATGCAATCGTTAAATAAAGAAGGCCAAAAATACCTTGATCATAAGATCTTCTGGGCAGTAGCATACCTGGACATATGACCACCACAGGATCTATAATGACAGCGTCGAAAAACAAAGTCAATCCCCCGATGATAAAGAGTATCCCCGAGGATAATATATTGACGATATTGATAGCGGATTCGACGACGGTCAGTACTAGAAAAAGTTGGCTGGAAAGTCTGGGTTTGGAGATATATGATGATATCACCATACCAAAGATCATCAGAGCTGATGAGGAAAAGGGATTCATCGGGTAATGAATCAGCTGCTACATTTTCCGTTTCAAAATAGGGAAAGTCGCATATCAACTCAGCAAACACTAAGGACTTCTTGGACTTGGCGCATTTGAATTCCAAGTCAAACTCCTGGAGTATCACGATCCATTTGGAGTATTTTCCCCTTAGAAATTGACGTGTGAGAATGTGTTGCATAGGCTTGCAGTTAGAAATCATTGTAGTCTTGCGCGAGAGGATATAGTGCCAGAAGCGTTGGATGGCTTGGACGACTGCCAAGGCCATTTTCTCGACATGTAAATACTTGATTTCGGTAGGCATTAGACTTTGACTCAAGTAGTATATAACATGTTCGTCATTAGCATTATCCTCTTGGACGAGAACCATACCAATGGTGTAATCCGAGGCAACAAGGTAGAGGAAATAATCGCGACTGTAATTGGGGGGAAAGAGAAGCGGATCATGTGTTAGGGACAATTTCAAAGCTTCGAAAGAATTATTGGCGATCATATCCCATACCAACTCAGACCCCTTTTTTAGTAGCCATGTAAATCCACGATTTATCTCGGCATAATTTGGAATAAAACGACGAATAAAGTTTGCCTTCCCTTGCAAACTTTGTAACTGGCGAAGCGTAGAAGGAGGGGGTAGATTAAGGATCACCTCAACCTTTAAAGGATCCACCCTGATCCCTTGAAGTGAAACAATAAATCCTAGAAGTCAGCTAGATTCCACGCAGAAAACACACTTATGAGGATTCAAACGTATACGGTAAAACCAACAGCGGACGAAATGGCTCGGAGGTGGGTTGGATGATCGACTTGACGCATTGAGTGAGCGGGTAAATCGTCCAGATATGGTTGAACGATGTGCTTGATATCATGGAAAGCATAAGACATAGTGCGTTGAAAAGTTGCACCAACATTCTTGAGACCGAAAGGGAGTTTCCGATAGGAAAAATTACCCCAAGGAAAAATAAAAGCATACTTATGTTGATCCTCGAGAACAATGTTGATTTGATTATACCCGAAGAAACCATCCATCAGAGAGAAGATTTCACTTTCGACGCAATCATCGACAATCTGATCGACGAAGGGGGTAGGAAAGTTGTCTTTGGGACAAGCTTTGTTGATATCCCTATAATCAATGCATACACGAATTGTGCCCTGTTTCTTATCGATCATGAAAAGATTGGAAACCCAGTTAGTGAGGGCCACCGGGTAAATAAAGCTGGCTTTGAGAAGTTTCTGGACTTCGAGCTTGATAGCAGCTGCTTTACGTGGGTGAAATGGATGAAGGCATTGCTGGACAGGTTTAGCGTCGGGGTATGTCTTGATCTCATGTATCACAATGTCGAGCTCGATACCTAGCATTTATTTGTAGCTCCAGGCGAAGATGTCACAAAACACTTTGAAAAGGGACCTATAGGTGACGATTTCATTAGTGGAACACGAAGCTCCGATATGGACATTTTCGACAATTCTAGGTTTGATGGATATGTTGAGGGGAATAGTGGGCGAGATATTTCTCAAGTTCCCTTTGGAAAAAACATCGTGTGTGGACTCGGGAATGGTTGAGATGATGAAAATGGTCGACGGGGTCGAGATCCGTTGGTAGTTCTCAATGGTATGTTTCTCCAGGAAGAGGATGGAACGATGATGTCCATCATCCCAAGGGGTGTCTTCCATGACATACATGATCATTTCGTTTGTGGGAAAAATGACATGGAAGGGATCTGGTGACAACTCACCAAGAGAGGGGGAAGAAGGGGTTGCCGATTGAATGGCCTGATAGGTGGATTTGACCAGACTTAATGGCATTTCTTTGCCATAATTAAGATGATCTCCAGGGTCAGGTACTATCCATGGGTCGTGAGATGCAGGAATTTCATGAATCGAGGTGGAGATCATGTTTATTGAAGAAAAAGACGAGCGTGGAACATCGGGCGGTGGAATGGGGAAGGTACCCATTAACGAAGAGTCTTTGAGAAGCCCTACACTGAATTTCTCATAACCCGGTGGAGTTTTAGCGATGAACAGTACATTTCCAGTATGAGTATTGGAATTAAATAAGGCTAATTGGTCGACGTTGACTACCTTCCCTTGATGTGGGAAACGTACCACATGGAAAAGGGTCGACACAACTGTGTGCATGGAATCGATCCAGCTACGGCCAAGCATAAGATTGGAATCAAGGGGAGCGTCAAATACTTCCACTTCGACTTGGACCGTTTTGCCTTCTAACGTGATGGGAAATGAAGGAAGGACACCGTAGGGCTTAAAACTGGAGCCATTAAAGGCTTTGAGAGTGTTATGGGATTCATTTAAAGAGGGAGAGCCAATGGTTTTCTAACAAGTAAGAGACATGACACACGTCGAGGCACCCTCATCGATAATGGTTCAGAATTTTTTTTTGTCAGAGACAATCACTTGGATTTGGAACGAGTTGAGGGGGTAACCTTGGAATGTGATCTTTCAAGTAAAAAATTATTAAATACGTATCCGTCAGGTCGATTCCACCGATAGCTTTCAACAGTGCCTTCCGTTGTGTGGGACAAATTTGAAGGACTTTGAGGGCTGACATTGCAGAAGGTGCTTGGGCCAGATCTTCAACAATGTTGTAGTTCTGGGCAACACAAGCATGAGGATTGAAAGCCGATTTCTGAATGACTCCCTTTGGAGGGGGTCGAAGAACTATGTCGAGGCTCAGTCGTTCAAGATGAAGAGGACCATTGGTAGGTGGAGTCGCGGGAGAGGGTTGTACCAATGAAGGAGGTAGGTCATCAACCTTCTCTTTAGAGGGAGAATAATCTTTGGCTCGAGTGGTGAGTGCAATGTCGTTCTGCTTTGAATCGCGAGTACACATCAATACATAGGATGTAGTAGAAGAGGGGGGTTTGTCATGAATGACCAACTGAGCCTATTTTTGAGACGAGAAGGGTTGGGACAAAACGGTCGGAGCAGGTGGTTTTGGGGCTCCTTGAAGGAACTTAGTGACCTCGGTGCATTGTGGACAATCCTTCATGTAGTGATCATCACCACATATAAGACAAGGGTATCGAGGTTTGCACTTATCCCGATTGTCAACAGGTATAGTTTTGGTTCGCTCTGCTTGAGAGGTATTTTTATCCTCCTTATTCTTACCTTGTCCCTTTTTGGATTTGTTTTTACCGGTTGGGGTAGATTGAACTGCATTTACCTCAGAAGTCTTACTGGTGGGAGGGGCAGGAGACAGAGCATTTTGAACATTAGAAGAAGCAGGTTTGGGGTTGGTGCTTGAGACAGAATGTGGTTGGGCATGGAAAGTGCCAATCACACCGTCGGATGCATGAGAAGTCACCGGAGTAGTTGAAGTGGTGAAAGTGGAAGGATGAGGTAAGTCAGGTAGTAAGTCGTAAAGGGTACCCGTTTGTGAGTAAACAAGGTCAAGGTATTGAGCATGACTTATGGCCTGCTCTTCTGTGACTACTCCACCCATGGCGATGTCATGACCGATGTTGTTCACAAATGATTTTGTGAACCACTCCGCCAGCAACTGATCGGGGAGTTCGAGTTTGATGAGACGTCATCTCCTTCGCTTTCATGAATGTGATTGGATATATGAGTGGCTTTGTTTTGTTTGAAAGAACTCAAAATCTCGGTCCCCATTTCATAACGGATCGATAACTAGTAGTGTGTGAGGAAATCCATAGCTAGGGTGTTGAAGTCAGCGAAGAAACCTCATGGTAATTCTATATACCACTTCGCAGCAGAACCTGTGAGGGTTCGTTGAAAAAGACGCAAACGAATAGAGTCATCCATCAATGAGTTGGATGAGCACTAGAGGTGAAAAGTCATGACATGATTGTTCGGGTCCTCTCCCACTTTGTCGTCGAATTTAGGGATGTCCGATGGTAGCTTGGATGGTATAGCAGGCCATTGGGGAGAGTGACGAATTGGATCATTTAAAATCCTTGACAAATCCAGAAGATCCAAAGTGGCCAAGAAGGGTAACTGTCGATTCATATGTGGGTACTAGTGGCTTTGGGGAGGAAGCCCCGTCGGCAAACCAGTAGGACCATAAGCAGTTTTCATATAATGTGAAGGCCTAGGCAGATTCGGTGGTGGTTGGAGAGGATAGTAGCTCATGGGATTGTATCCTTGAACAGGGATGTGAGTTTGAGCATTCGAACCCCAAATGGGATTGGACGTACCTGGATATGGTTGGCCTATATTAGGGGGTATAAAAGATGCAGCTGGAAGTTGTTTCCCCTCAGTCGATTGAGGAGGATGTTGTATCAGATGATTCCAATACTGGGCCAAGGATGGAGGTATGTTTTTTCCATAAGGTGGGGTCGGTCCTCCCATCGAAGGTGGTGTTCCAATTGGGGGTTGCATTCCAATTGGGGGTTGTGTTCCAATTGGTATTTGCATTCCAAAAGGAATTTTCCCGCTGAGAGGGGGTTGATTCATACCTCCTTGTTGAAATTTTCCACCAACCGAAATCTAGTAATTTGGTGTGAATGACAGAATAGTGCCACTAGGATTAAGACTGCCAGTGGAGGACGAGAAAGGACCTCCAAAAGGAAATTGAGGGAGTGTTGGAATAAAACCAGGAAGAGAGTGCCCAAAAGAAGAGGGACCACTAGGAGAGCCTGATGGGGTTTGCGGAGGAGTTGAAATGGAAGCATTCAATGCACAGTATCCAGGCGGTAGTGTTGAGGTGATACTGGGCGTGAGCGTTGTGCCGATGGGGGCTTGGATAACCGTGTTAATCCTGGTGTGAACACTCGTAGTATCTGTGTGATGGGCCATTTTGATATGGATGGTCAAGATGTGGTCAGATCTCGGGGCGCCTGTACCAGGAAAATAATAGGTAATAGTAAACGATATTGTCTCTGGGCTAGAGATTTCGGAAATCACAGGTGAGATGATGGTTTCAACACCTGATCCTGCACCAAAAAGGTCCCGTCTAAAAATTCCCGTAGACCAAAAAGGATCTTGGCCTTCTATGCCTGGAAAGGGTCCAATTGGTGATCCAGAAGACACAACAACTAAGTCTCCGAAATAATTCAATCGCATAAACTGTTGCTAAGAATCGGGGTGAAGTCGAAAGTCCTCTCAAGTATTGGTGATACGGAAATGTTCTAGAGAGACATGTTTGTTCCACTTGTGGCGTGGTAATGTATTGGACTTCACTCTAATGAGGAGATCCCTCAGGTAAACTTGTAGGCAAGGGTTGAGAACCTTCCAGATGCTTTGGAGATAAACCCTTCATTCTACATGAACGACGTGGAGGAGCTATTGTAAATAAGTTAAGAACTTACGAAGAAAATCGTATGGTCAACTTTGGTAAACAAACAACACATGCTAGTAAACAAAATCTAGGAAACAATACCAAGCAAACAAGACCTTCTAATTCTGAAGTCACTAGTTGGTCATGAAATCCAATGTCGCAACAACGAGATGAGAAGGGGTTGGGCTAGGGTGGAAAAGTTATGCTGATGACCTGCTTAACGGACTTACACCCTGGTGCAAGCTCCCACACATAATTGTGGGTATACCCTCCAAGGAGCCCAAGTGAGTTTGGCCAACGTTGATTCCAGGTACCGTGAAGACTTGCCCATTCACAATCACCTTGTGTAAGACCCTAGAAAGATAGGCTGCTAAGGTTACCACCGACAACAATAAATCCTGGGGGGACAGTCGACAATCCGATCCACACACAAGGGCAGTGTATCTAGCCTGAAATCAACTCAAAAGGCTTCCACTCATCATTGTGGGTATACCTCCAAGTGACCCCTGTAATACGTGCAATCGCTACACTGACATCAACAAGGCAGGGTGAGTAACTCTGTCAATATCAATGCAACCTCATGTTTGACCCTTGTGTGAGAAGGGCTTCCTAGGACAAGATGTTATAAATGGAATTTGACACTCCTTAACACAAGATGCTATTGTGTGTTTTGTGCTTTGGAGAGTGTATCTCTCTACCTATTCCAAAGCACTAGCCTAGGTAAATGTTGGTGTAATAGAACCCTAGAAAAGATTTACTAGTTAAATTTTACAATTGCGCAATGTTATTAAGGGTTGTTGTTACTCAAAGGAAGTGGAGATGAAACTGATGTTGTATGAGACTCTGACACAACGATGCATAGATAAGAATGAAATATATAAATTTTCGTTCAATGAATCCTATGTACGGGAGGGAAAGAGAAGTTTTTTGGATCAAACTTGAACTACGATACACAATTTCCTTTAAAATGCAATTGCAACGAATCACAAATCAATAACAATTCTCTATTGTTTCTTTTTCAATAATTTCAACAATTGATTTTCAATACTTTCGAAGACGAAAATTATTTTGAAAGAAAAACGTTGTTCACTTTTCAAAAATTACCTACACCATGATGGTGAGAGTGAAGAAAACCAAAAACTAATGAACAAGCAATAGACAAAAACCCAAACCAATCTTTCAATGGAAACAAAAATAACAAGAAGACCAAACTAGTCTTTTCAATTGCATGAGAAAAGTGATCTTCCAAATAATGAGAAAATGATAAAGACAAAGAAGCTCAAATTTTAACCGATCGTCGGTTCTTAACCAAACAAGCACACTCAGATTCTAAAATTAGAGAGTATATCTTTGCCGAGAAAAGTCAAGAAACAAAATTCAAGAAAAATGGACAGGAAGAGCTTTTGATTTCCTAAGACTGTTCATGCACAAAATATGAAGACAAGAGAACATCAACCAATGGTCCAAGAATCTCTTTTCAGGCACCTATACTGATCTGGGCAGCTGAACATGAAAATATCTTAAATCCAAAATTTTGAAAAGAGGGTTCGCAGGCTAACAATATTACACAGTGCGAGAATGGGTCATTCTCGCAGGCCAGCTTTGAGAAGAGTGCAAGAAACTTGCACTGGACCTAAAAGCAGAGTGCGAACTCAATATATTCTCGCAGACCACTGTGGGGTGCAGTGCAAGAATGTTTGTAACTAAGAAAATTTTTGGAAAGAGACAAAACATTTGAAGAGGCCTTTGGACCCAGAGGGTCTATGAGGGTATCCCAAATACTTAGAGATTGATATGAATGGAGAAAGGTAAGGCAAGAGAAAATGGCCAAGGAAAAACACCAAAAACCACAAAGAAAATGGGTTATATCCCCAGTGGATTCGCCAATTTTGTTATTGGACTAATTGGTAGGTGCGGACACTAACAAATCTCCCTAGATCCACCTAGATCTAGAACAAAACAGGACAGGACATGACTCTTTCCCTAAGTTTTGACCATTGAATTAGCTAGTAGGGAGGAACAAGTAACATACCTTTGTATCGCTTCCTAGGGTCTCTGTTTCTCCCGCTTCACTCTGATTATCTTGTGAGGTCAAGACCAAGACAACACAAACCAACCAAAGTGAAGATAGAAAAATATATGCAATCGTCAACTTATGTGTATGATCAAGGAATTACACAATAAAGTAAGAATGACTTTATGGGAAAAGGACATGTCGTTGTATCATATTAATTGAAAGTAGAAGATACAACCTGATTGCCTTGATGTCACAAGCTTCCTTTCGGTGGCTCTTGGTTCCAACACACACACACTTGCTCGATCCTTGTATGAAGAAGATCAAATTCCTCTTGATAGACTTGCTACAGTATCCAAGCTCCTGTTCAGGCTAGGTCCTTCACATAATTCTTTCACCAATTCTCCAATGAATCTTGCTTAACCTTTTCCATGAGAATTCAATCAATATATAGGAGAGAATGAGATGGTTACTTGGATAAGAATGATCCCACAATATCAAGGAAACCAGTACAAGGATAACCATTCAAATTCCAACCCATTATTCTAGAAGATTCCCTTCTAGAACCATCAAAACTTCATATTTTTCCAATCTTTAGAACAAGTTCACACCCTAGCTATGTAGCACAGTGTGAGAAGTTCGCACCCTAGACGAAGGCAGCCTGTGAGAATGGGTCATTCTCGCACCCTAGGATATTAGCAACCTGTGAACTCTCTTCAAAAATATGTTTTTTGGGAAGAGATGAATGTCACTTTTCTCAGGAGAAAGTTCTTATGAGGAGCCTGAGTACACCATCATCAATACACCATCAAGATTGACCAAAATCACGGGTAACACTTTATTTGTCTGTCCACAATCTGATCATTGGATTCTTGTTGTATGCAGTCAAGGTTGAGCTCTGTTGGTGTCATTTTTTCTTCTACTTCTGAGGTGTCCAATAATCGTGGGAAATAAGGGCGAAGGAGATCCACATTGAACACTGGGTGCAGGCCAAGGAAATGAGGAATGTTGAGATCAAAAGCATTATCCCCCACAGCCTTGATGATAGTGTATGGTCCATAACGGACTGGGCGAAGCTTCAGATGGGGTCATGTAAGGCATTCTTTCTACAAGTAAAACCAAACTTTGTCACCCACCTGAAACTTATGCGACACCCAATGTTGATCATGGCACTATTTGTTCTTGTCATTGGACTTATGTAGGATATCCTGAACCTGTTGGTAGATGTTCTAGATCCACTCAATGAATCGGGTGGCTTTGTCAGCTTCAGTTGGAGTAGGAGATGAGTTATTCGAGGTGACCGCAAGGGGAGGTGCAACATCTATGGGACCCAATGGTTGGAATCCCAAACCCACGTGAAATGGGTTGTGGCTGGTTGAGCTATGCAAGGCTCATTTATAGCTATGTTGGACATAGGGAAGGATCTCATCCCATCTGCGAGGGTGCTTTGAATTATACATGTGAAGGATATGCACAATCATTCGATTTACAACCTCGGTTTGGCCATCTGTCTGGGGGTGGAAGGCCATGGATTTGGTGAGCTTGGGGTCCAGCATTGACCACACTCTTGACCAGAATGTGATGAGAAATCGACTATCCCGATCTGAGACAATGGTTTTTGGGATTCCAAAATGTACCCAGACTCGTTCAAAGAAGAACTTGGCAGTGGCCTCTACTGTGATGCCCTTCTTCCAGGAAACCAGAATCCCCATCTTAGAAAAGAGATCAACAACCACAAAAACACAGTCATTTCCCCGCTTGGTGGATGGGAGGCCCGACATGTAGTCCATTGAGATGGATTCCCATGGCCTATCAGGAGTAGGAAGAGGGGTGTACAGGCCCTGTTTCTTAATGGTCGATTTGGCAATAGCACAGGCAGTGCATGACCTAATATACTTGCCGACGTCCTGTCGAAGTTTCGGCCAGTAGAAATGTTTATGTAGCATCTCCACTATATTTTTGACATCGAAGTGTCCTGCCACTCGACTGTAGTGGGCTTCCCATATCAAATTCACTCACTCACTTGATGGAACACATATATGGCACAAATGACACAAAAAACCATATTGAATATGGAAATTATCGACAACTACACTTGCGCCCAACATTTGGTAGGCGGTGGCGAAGTTAGGGTATGTCTCATAAAGTTGGGGCCATCCAGATGTCTCATGGCTGCAAGAGTCTAGCACCATGGTGGGTGTCGTGAATGGTATTATGTTGAGGCAATCAACAATGCGATTGGTGCTTCCTATTTTATACTTGATGTTGAGGTGGAATTGCTGCAAGTATGTAGACCACTTTCGATGGCAGTCATCCTGCAATTTTCCCTATTTCTGCATGAATTGTAGTGGCTTATGATCAGTGTGGATGATTGTCTCCTTCCTAAGAATGTAATGTCTACACTGGTGGCATGCTTGCACAATGGAGTACATTTCTTTGTCATAAGTAGGGTACTTACAGACAGTATCTGACAATGTCTCACTATGATAGGCCACGGGGTGGCCGTGTTGAGTGAGAATGACGCCCACAGCATAGTGTGAAGCATCTGTCTCGATCTCAAAGGGATGTTGCAGGTCTGGTAGTGAAAGAAATGGGGTTGAGCACAAGTGTTGCTTCAAATCATCGAATGCTTGTTGTTTTCACCCAATTCGTCACTAGGTGAGCAAATTAAGAGTGCTTACATGCCCAGTTGGGCTCTGCTAGGCATGAAAACTGTAAGGTAAAAGGTTAGAAAGAAAAACAACAAAGCTATTAACAAGAATTAAACTAAAAAAAATAAAAACTAAAAGCATATGAGGAAATGAAAAATAGAGACAAATGGACCAATATCACCAATGTATAAGCTGATCTGTTGATGAAATCCAAAGGCACAAAGAAGAAAGGGGACTTGGGTCCCTTCTTTCTCCAATGGAAGGCTCTTGAGGCCCTCAAAGCTTTCTCTCCTTACAATGAAAAGATGAAAAATGTGGGTGAAAGAACTCCAAGATTATTCACTCAAGTGAGGGGTGAATATCTCTATGGAATGCAGCTTGTGATGTTTATTGCCAAAGAATGGGTCCTTAGCAATCTCAGCAGCATAACAGTATGAAGAATTCCTTGAGAAAATGGTGGTCATTCATGGATTTTTATAGCCAAGCATTGGGTTATTATGTGACCTCTTTTGAATGTGAAAAGAGGCTCTTTAGGGCACAATTAGGTCTTTGACCAGCCCACCATGAGGATTGAGCTCGGATTTGGTGTCAAATCGACTTGGGAGCTGATCCATTAGTGGTTGGGAGGCCGAGCAATTTCAATAAATGCGTCGTTTAGCAGGCGCGCGGGTTTTTCTCCCAATAGTCGAGCCTTATGCACATATGCGCACTTTGTACGATTATGTTACACGCATACGCGCACGCACCCAAATGCTGTGAAGCGCCCTTCAAATTTTTTGGTCATTTGTATAGTTTTTTGACCATTTTTCACTGCTGAGGAATTAATCCTATGCCATGAATGACTCCAGTCCTGTGTTGACGATGCGGAGTTCTTGTTTCCCTGTGCAGATGAAATTTCAGTGATAACAGATGCCCCCTGATGGATGAGGTTAGGAGCAAAACGCATAGCTGAAATCAGTCAATGTTTCTTTTACGGAGAATGGTGTTGTAAGGGAGAGCAAGAATGGGACCGTGTAGAGCAATCCTTTGGAGAAGGAAGGAACCTGTAGATCCCGAATTTCTACAAGGTGTGTATCAATATACAAGTGTGTACAAACGAGGCGGGCATGCCCCATGCTCGTATAATGTAACTCTGAAGAAAAAATGTCTGAAATGTTGATGTAGACAACTGCAGCACCCTCGGGGGAGGAATGATAAAGGCAGAAGACAATTCTGCAAAGGAACATACTCTGAACCAGCGGTAATGGTCGCGTAAGTAACCAGCGACGGTGATGTGGGCATTGGTGGCCCTACCAAGTTCAGAGGTCTTCGGCAACTGATAAAAAAAACCCTGCAATAGTCGCAAAGTAAGACCCACCGCAACATGAGAAAGTGTTGGCGTCGAATGTTATGGGGGTCAACGACATCAGGGAGCAATGGTGGTTCCCCCTATGCCGTCCGAGATCTCTCATTGAATGGGAAATGAGAATCAAGATACTGTCGCCCTTTTGGAAAAGTGTGCTGATGTCAACAAAAGGAGAACGCGACTCCCAGAAGCAAAGGGCTTTGCAGAATCTACTGCGGTGAGGAAGTGGCAGAGGTACATGGACGAAGTCAAAAAGTGGGAAGATTCCAGACTGCCCTTGGTTGGAGGGTGTATGATAAAAAGGTGTGGCCGCAATCGTATGACAAGATCAAGTGTCGGGGGGACGACAAGATCAGGGATAAGTTGTGCCAGAGGCAGGACAAGGTGAACAAATTCAGAGGATAAAGGGAAGTGACCTGAGTAGTACTCTTAAGATATAGACGATGTCAGCTGGGTAAATGAGAAGTAATGCTCCAACCAAGGTTGACATGGGTTGTGTGTGGCCCAAAAGGAAAGTAGGTCGCCAGCAGTGACGACAAAAGTAAAGACGGGGAAAAGGCGTGTGTACAATAAATAATGAATAAATGGGGGAAAGATGTACAAAATACAGAAACGGGTGCCCCAGTGTGAAATGAGTGCCCCAGGGAGGGAAGAACTTTCTGGGAGAACTGATGAAGGGTGGGGGGCCCATTGGCGAGTTTTTGTATGAGGTAGGTGAAATGAATATAGGTTCACAGATGGGCAAACTGATGGTGGATGAAATGGTGGGTTCATGATCCTGCGGAGGTGCAGGTAAAGAAAAGAACATGACCATAAAGCGATGTGTTGGGAGTCCATATGGGAAGCTAGCAAAATGAGGAGAAGAAGTATGTGGTTAATTCGCAACATGATGAAAGACTACTGGGACTCCCATCCCTAAAGGGTAATAAAGAGCAACATGAGTGTCAAAAGTGCAAAAAGGTGCTATGAATGAGACGACTCATGTGGGTAAGAAAAATACTGGGTACCAGTACCAAAAATGAAAATGAAGGTGTGAGTACTGCAGAGCCGAGAAAAGGGTATCCTAAAGGCAAAAATCAGGGGGTGTGACTGGGAATGTAAATGCAATACCGTGGGAGAGACTACATGCCAGTGTTGAGTATATACCTGAAGGAATGATGTGGAGAGATGATGACCAAGTACCTGCACACAGAACAACCAAATACCCAGAGTGAACCATATCTGAAGAAAATAACAAATATGAACATGTATGAGATAAATGGGACAATGCGTGTGCGTACTTGGCTATGATATGAAAAAAATGCGCCCCGGGGGCTTAGGATGAAAAGTGGCCCGGGGACAGTCATGATGTAGGTGGCGGGACGCTGATCCTGTGGCTGAAGACGGTTCGAAAAATGGACACCGTGGGCTCCCGAAATGGTGAGTGGAAGTTTGGAAAAAGACCTATATATAGCTGTAGGGCCCACATTGCCACCTCATTTGTACCTGCTACTTCAGTGAGTTTCTGAGCATATTCAGAGGAGATTGCATGATTTCGATAGCACTAGGTATCCGATTCACGGCGTGCGAGTTGATGATGTGTTGATGTTGATGATGTTGATGTTATCTATATGCTGTGATAGGATATATGTGTTGTTTATGTAGGTGTAGCTTGATGTGATATATGCCAATATAACACCATGTTAGCTATTTCATCTGTTGTTTGATTCAATTCCCTGGAAATATGTGTAAATGTAATGGAATCAAAATGTCGAGATAATAATCTAACCTGCAGGTATTTGCGAAAGAGGCACGGATTGCGTACATGGTACACATTGTTAAGTTGGAGAACGACCAGTTGAGAGTCGAGGAGAACGCTACGGTGACGAATATGGTGATGTTGGGCATCAGTCAGGAGGCCAATGATAGCAGTGTATTCGTCTTGGTTATTGGTTTCTGGTCCTAAACAGATGTCGTTGGAATGTAGCATTTCATGTGAAGGGGTGTAGAGAGCCCAAGCAGCCGAAGTGAGATTTTGTGTCCAACGGCTGGCGCCGTCGGCGTACCCAATGTGGTAATATGGTGGATGAGTCATCTGTCAATAGCACAAAGGATAGTTTAGATGGGGGAGAAAAAGATTAAAAATGCTATAAAAGAAAAAATAACCTAAATTAGCCTGACTACGTTTAAGCATAAAATTTCTTGAGGTATAACCCATTGACGGGTTCTTTGAGCGTGAGGCCTTCGGGGGAGGCCAGGATGTATGCGCCTTTGGTGAGGAAATGTAGGATGATGTAAGGGCCATGCCAGAGTGATTCGAATTTGCCGTGGCCAAAGGTATCATGAGCGATATCGTAGGCGAGGACGAGGTCGCCTTCGCGGAACGAGCGAAGGTTGACATGGCGATCAAAGGTAGCTTTGGATCATTTTTTAGCTACCTCGTTGTTCTTTAATGAGGATCAATGATCCTCGTCCAGAGACTCCAAGTTCAGCAAGCACTGCTCCATTGGAGCAGTGTCAGGTAAAAGCTCAATTGCAGTGCGAAGGGTGGGTATTTCGCACTCGATGGGAAGAGTGGCCTCTATCCCATGGACTAAGTGAAAGGGCGTGAAACCTTTGGCGTTCTTCACTGCTATTTGATAAGCCCATAGCGCGGAAAATAACATATGATGCCAATTGGTTTTATGTTTATTGATCGTGCGTTGTAACATGGTTTTGAGGACTTTGTTCACTGCCTCGACCTATCCATTTGACTGAGGATAGTATGGTGAGGAAAACTCGTGAGAGAAGCCTAACCGAGATGATATTTCGATGAAGATCTCATTCTCAAAATGTTTCCCATGATCGGAAACTAGTTGGAGTGGTACTCCGAACCGGGATATGACGTGGTTGAAGAAAAAACGCGCTGCTATGTCAGCGGTGTTTTTGAAGGTGGGCATAGCTTCAGCCCATTTGGTGAAGTAATCGACAGCGACAACAATGTATTTGTGACCATTGCTGGAGGGGGGATTACAAGTCATAAAGTCAATGACCCATTTACAAAAGGGGCCTACAGTAATGATAGGGTGAAGAAGAGCGGGGGGAGCTCGGGCTTTGTTGGCATAGAGCTGACATTGCTCACATCGTTTCACGGCATGAATGCAATCATGAAACAGGGTAGGAAAAAAGTATCCGGCCTGGATAATATTTTGAGCCGTGGCGATGCCCGAAAGATGTCCCCCACAGGCGCTGCTGTGGCAGTCGTTTAAGACTCTGTCGGCCTCGTCAATAGTCAGGTAGCGACGTAGAATGGTGTCGACGCCCCGCCGATATAGGATGTCACCGATGAGGAGATAGCAGGGTGCTTGATGGCGAATGCGCCGACAATCATCTCACGATAGGTGATTTTCAAACTTTTGAGTTCGTAGGTAGACGAGAAGGTCGCCATACCAAGGATCATCAAAGGCGATGTAAAAGAGATGTTCGTCAGGAAAGTCAGTATTGACGGGGGTGCCAGGTGTGTCAGAGGGAAGGGCCGTGACAAGTTCAGCGAGAACGAGGGCCTTCTTACTGTTAGGTGTTGAGAACTTGAGGTCGTATTCCTGAAGGATAACGATCCATCGAGCAAATTTGTCGTTAACCTGGCGACGACTGAGAAAATATTGCATAGGGTTGGAATCTGCAACGACCTTAGTGGTGCGAAGCAGAATGTAATGGCGCAGTTTCTGGACTGCGAGGACAACTGCAAGAGCAAGTTTTTCTTCATGTTTGTACTTCAGGGGTGGTCCTGAGAGGTTCTTACTGACGTAGTAAATGATGTGTTCATGATTGTCATCTCCGAGCTGGACGAGGACGCCGGCTACTGATACAGCTGATGATGATACGTAGAGGATGTAGTCGCGATTGTAATCAGGTGCACTAATCAAAGGTGCATTGGAAAGTGCTACCTTCAGATCGTCAAACGACTGTTGGGCATAGTCATCCCAATGAAAAGGGATGTCGTGGAGCAGTAAGCGAAGGAAACCATGTGCACGTATGGTGTAATCAGGAACAAAGTGTCTAAGAAAGTTGGCTTTGCCTTGTAGACTCTGTAGCTGTCACAAATTCCGAGGAGGTGGAATTTCGGTGATAGCTTGGACTTTGAGGGGGTCTACGGTGATACTGCTTTGGGAAACGATGAAATCGAGGAGGCACCCTGCAGTGACACAGAACACGCACTTGAGAGGATTCAAGCGGATGTTGTATTGACGACACCGTTGAAAGATGACTCGTAAATAATCGAGGTGTTGGGTGTGCTTCTTGGATCGAGCGGTGAGGTCGTCCAAGTAAGCGAGGATGATTGCAGCTAGATCATGAAAGATGTATGTCATGGCCCGCTGGAAAGTTGCACTGGCATTTTTTAGGCCGAAGGGCATGACACGGTACGCAAACGTACCCCATGGGGTAATGAATGCGGTTTTGTACTGATCGGCTGGGTGGATTTGAATTTGGTTATAGCCAGAGAATCTGTCCATGAAGGAGAGAGCCTCGTGGCCGGCACAATCATCGATAATCTGATCGATGAAGGGCGTTGGGAAGTTGTATTTGGGACATGCGTTATTGAGATCACGAAAGTCGATGCAGATGCGAATAGAGCCCTGTTTTTTGTCGACGGGTACAGGGTTGGAAACCCATGAGGTATAAGCAATGGGGTAAATAAAGCCGGTCGTGCGTAATTTGTTAATTTCGGCTTTGATAGCCGCGGCCTTAGATGGGTGTAGCGGTCGTTGTTTCTGGCGAACTGGTGTGATATCAGGCCAGGTGTCTATGTGATGTTCGACGATAGAGGGGTCGAGGCTAGGAATCTCTGTGTATGACCAGGCGAAGATATCCCTAAATTCCTGGAAGAGGGCTTTGTATGAGGCAATTTCCTGAGGAGTGCAAGCAGCTCCAATGATGATCTCTTTGACGATGCCCGGTTTGACGGAAATGTCAATTTTGATGGTGGGGGAAATGTTAGCCAGATTACCTTCTTCAAAAGCGTCGGGTGCAGGAATGGGATTGTTGAACCAATCGATAGTTCCTGATGGGATAAAGTCTTTGGTTTCGACCGCGTAAATGGGATTGTGGCTAGGAGGCATGAGGGCTTCCTGTGGAAGGAAGAGTGCACGATGATGTAGTGTGTCCCAGGAAGAGTCCGGGCATTGTAGCTCTTCCAGTATTTCTTTGTCGTATTGGAAACAACGAGAATATAATGGATCGTGAGGAGTGATCTCCGTGACAGTGTGGTTGCCCCCTGCTGTACAAACAGAGGAGGAGATGCTGGGAGAGGGTGATGGTTCACTCGACATAAACCATATATGGAGGTATTGAGGGGTACCCGTAATAATGGGATGGGGAGTCTCCGCAGGGGGATGAGTGGGAGAGTTGGGTGGGTTATGGGGTAAATCTTCAGCCATGTCATCTAAGAACCATGGAGGCGTAGGGAGTGCCTCGGGCTCGTGAGAGATGATATGGAGATCTTCAAATGGTGAAGATATGTCAATGATTGCCTCTGCGGGTTGGTGAAGCAGGGCTAACTGACGTCGCTGATATTCGATGATCATCGGACACTGGTATGTAAAATGAGTCGATGAATCGCAAAGAGAGCAAGGGCATCTCATGTGTTCATTGACTGAAGTAGTGACATAGCGAATGTTAGTGATAGGTGTTGTGGAGGACGTAGCCGGGCATGGGTTGTTCTGAAAGTCTCGGCTTATGATAGCTAATGCCTGCCGGAAACGAGGCAGTGTTGAACAATGATGGGTGTAATGGACATATTCAGAACAGATGGCACACGCAAATTTGGTCTTCAACCCTTTACTACTGGAAGGTTGAGTGGTAGTAGTAGTTATGGATGGTGTGGGGGTTGGATTGGGGTGAATCAAATTTTGTAATTCCGGTAGTGATGGGCAGTTGTTGGTTTGGTGACCCTCTTTGTCACACAATGCGCAAGGTGGAGGGATGCGCGGGGGAAGTGGAGCCGTGGGCTCCTTCTTCTCTCTGCTTCCCCCAACGGTAGTATGGTCACCAATCTGTTTGCACCCAATTTGTCACTAGGTGAGAAAATTAAGAGTGCTTACATGCCCAGTTGGGCTCTGCTAGGCATGACAGCTGTAAGGTAAAAGGTTAGAAAGAAAAACAACAAATCTATTAACAAGAATTAAATTAAAACAAATAAAAACTAAAAGCATATGAGGAAATGAAAAATAGAGACAAATGGACCAATATCACCAATGTATAAGCTGATTTGTTGATGAAATCCAAAGGCACAAAGAAGAAAGGGGACTTGGGTCCCTTCTTTCTCCAATGGAAGGCTCTTGAGGCCCTCAAAGCTTTCTCTCCTTACAATGAAAAGATGAAAAATGTGGGTGAAAGAACTCCAAGCTTATTCACTCAAGTGAGGGGTGAATAGCTCTATGAAATGTAGCTTGTGATGTTTATTGCCAAAGAATGGGTCCTTAGCAATCTCAGCAGCATAACAGTATGAAGAATTCCTTGAGAAAATGGTGGTCATTCATGGCTTTTTATAGCCAAGCATTGGGTTATTGTGTGACCTCTTTTGAATGTGAAAAGAGGCTCTTTAGGGCACAATTAGGTCTTTGACCAGCCCACCATGAGGATTGAGCTCGGATTTGGTGTCAAATCGACTTGGGAGCTGATCCATTAGTGGTTGGGAGGCCGAGCAATTTCAATAAATGCGTCGTTTAGCAGGCGCGCGGGTTTTTCGCCCAACAACCGCGCCTTATGCACATATGCGCGCTTTGTACGATTATGTTACACGCATACGCGCGCGCACCCAAATGATGTGAAGCGCCCTTCAAATTTTTTGGTCATTTGTATAGTTTTTTGACCATTTTGCACTGCTGAGGAATTAATCCTATGCCATGAATGACTCCAGTCCTGTGTTGACGATGCAGAGTTCTTGTTTCCCTGTGTGGACGAAATCTCAGTGATAACAGTTGTTGTTGGGACTGGCCCCACACAAATTTCTCCTTACCACTACCACTATTTATTTGGATGAGGGCCGATGCAATATGGGAGAAACCCAACACGAAACTGTGATAGAAATTAGGAAATCCCAAGAAGCTCTGAATCTCAGTGAGTGTTGTTGGGGCTAACTAGTCACGAATGACTTGGATCTTTGTTAGATCAACATGTATGCCATGTTGATCAATGATGTAGCCCAGGTAATGGACCCTGTCCATGCCAAAGGAGCATTTTTCCAAGTTGGCGTATAGCTTGTGCTATCGCAGAGTGTGCAGAACCTGCTGAATATGTTGCAAGTGTTCGGCCCAAGTCTTGTTGTAAATTATAATGTCATCCAGATACACCACTAAAAATGTATTGGTGAATGGTCACAGGATATCGTCCATAATCCTAATGAAAGTGGCTGGAGCATTTTTCAAACCAAAGGGCATGACCAACCATTCAAAAAGTCCTTCCTTTGACTTGAAGGCGGTCTTCCATAGATCTGTCTGTTCTATCTGGACCTGGTGGTAGCCAGACTTCAGATCAATATTACTGAAGTATTTGGCCCCCGTGAGTTGATCAAGGAGGTCATCAATTCAGGGAATCGGGTACTGGTTTCTGACAGTGATTTTTTTCAGTGCCCGATAATCAATACAAAGTCGCCAGGTTCCATCTTTCAACTGTACCAGCATGATTGGTCTCCCTCAAGGTGATGACCTGGGGCAGATGTGCCCCTTGTGGAGTAGTTCTTGGATTGGTCGCTTGATCTCCTCATTCTCTAATAAAGAGAGATGAAATACTGGCCCATTGGGCAGTGGTGCACGAGGGGTCATATTGATGGGGTGCTTGACTTGGCAGTGCAGAGGTACCCCTATAGGTGAGGAGAAGATATCCGAGTATTCTTCCACAACCTTATATACTTGCTTCTGTTGTGTGGAGAGGTCGACCATGGAGACCTTGGATGTGGCTGCGATCTCTCGCTTATTCTGTGAGTGAATCATGAAGAAGACAAATTTCCCCATCTGAGAGATGACCTTCCTGCATTTCTTAGCAGAGATCAATGAAATAACACTAGGTGGGACTGCCTCGGGTATCTTCTACAATTTTCTATTCAAAGTAATAATAAAACTATGATGCCTAGACTCATATACAACATGACGTTTCCATAAACAAGGTTGGCCCAAAAGAACATCAAAAACTTTGAGAGGAGCAACATCACATAATACCTTGTTTTTGAAGGGCTTGATGTCATATGAAAATCGACACTGTTGGATGACGTAGAGATCACTTCCTTGGCAGAGCCATCCAATGGTCTAGGGTTGTGGGTGTGGCGTTGTTGGCAGGGCCAGTCGCTTGACGAACTTTGCTGAGATGAGGTTCTTCTGGCTACCACTATCAACGATGAAGTGTAGCGAGGTGCATTTTACCCACATATGTGAATGGAAGAGGTGTTGTCCTTCTTCTGGCTTGTCTGGTTCACCAAGCTGGAGCTTGGTGGTAGCAATGGTGGCACTAGGTTCCGAATCAATGATACATATTCCCCTTTCTAGTTCTGTCTTGGAGTCAAAATCTGCATCTGATTAAGAGGCTTTCACTTCGGCCACAAGCGACTGCTTTGAGTGACAATTAACAGTGTTATGCCAAGGGCTCTTATGGAAGTCGCACCACTTCCCGGTATCTCTCTTTGTCCTTCTGGTGTCCTTCTTTGCTTGCAGATTGTATTGGTTGTCCTGATACTGTCCATCTTTTCTCTGTCCTTTGTTGGTGGGTTGGGGCCGCCCTTTCCTAGATTTTGTTGTGAGGGGTTCCCAGGCCGAAATTGTCGTGCCTTTTGTTTGAGCTTCTGCTCGATATTTACGACATATCGGTAGGCCGTGCCCAAGGATGACATGTCCAGAAATTCCATTTTGGTATGGATGTATCTATGCAGATCACCACGATACTTGAGCACCATATGTAGCTCTAGATCTTTGATACTCAACTTGGTGCAAAAGGTATGGAAGATATTTGTGAAATCTGGCACTTCTTGGTCTCTTTCTTGCCACAGTGTGGTCCATTTTGTATACAGGTTGTCATAACTTCCTACAGGGTAGTATTGTTCCTTAATAGAATCCCTAAAGGATTCTCAGGTGGTTGTGACTGAAAATAATGATGTTTCCTCTGTTTCTTTTTTCTCACAGAATTTTTCCCACCAATCTTTGACATGGGGAATGACTTTGAGAAGCGCAAAAGTAATATTTTCTCTATTTGAAAATTTATTAACAGAAAAATACCCTTCTAGTAGATTCAACCATTTGTATGCAACATCTGTGTCTATCTAACCTTCAAATATAGGAATATCAAATTTTATTTATACCTTGAAGGGGGCGGTGCCTCCTTTCAAAGAAAATGCGTCGCCTGTTGGTAGTCGCTGAAGGATTTGCGCGAAACTATCTATCATCTCGTTCCTCTATTGCGTGAGGGATTCGTCAATTGATAGTTTGAAAGGATCTCCTGTCCCATCATATTTTTTTTATCCTTCCATGGGAGGTCTCTTGGGCGTGTGAGAGCTTTTGTCCTTAAGAGAAACAGGCTTGAGACCCAACTCTTTGTACTCCGACTTGGTTAGGGACATGCTTTAAGACGACAAGGAGCAGACCGCTCTGATACCACTGATCCGGATTTTATGAGAAGAATGAAATGAATATAAATTATTAACATGTTATTAACACAAAATAATAGAGATACAATAAAATTGGTTTTCTATTCAATAACGAAATAAGCTGAAACTGTAAAATGCAGTGGAAACAAGCTTGCTAGAATGGTGGCAGCTTATCTCTTAGAAGAGATGTGAGGACGATGCGCATTCGCAAGAAGAAGGTTAAAATGAGGCTCTAAAGGATTTTTTACAATAATAAAGAATGCCAAAAACCCTAGGCATCCAAAAAACCTAACCCTAGGAGATGAAGTGCCAAAAGTCATGTGGGCTCTGTTTGGATAAGTTAGTACATCAACTTCTCGGGGTCGTAACTTTTGCATACAATCTTCGTTTTAGACGTGTGATAGCCTGTTGGAAAGGTATCATTGAGGAGATTGATTTTGGGGGCTCAATAACTCCTTTGGGTATAATTGAGGAGATCGATACTGAAAAAACTTCATTTGGGCCCTTAAAATGGCCCCGAAAGTTAAAGCTGCTAAAAATAGTAAATTGCCAAAATTGTCAGAAAACTGTTTAGAGCTAGTTGGAAAAGGTGGGTGGCCACCGATATCCATATGGATAAATTATCCCTCCTTAGGAAGCAATGGTCTCCATTGCATTGAGGTCCCCCATTAGATGAGGAAATTTCTGCTGAATTTGGCCTCGGGTGAGCCACTCACCTTGGTGCAGGAGCTGCCCTGCTTTGACGACTCGATAAAGATGGATCCTTTGCTGTCGAGTGCCCTTGATTTGTCTATCCACAATTTTATCATTGGATGCGTGTTGTATGCAGTTAGGGTTCAGCTCTGTTGGTGTCAGTTGTTCTTCTACTTCTGAGGTGTCCAATAATGGTGGGAAATAAGGGTGAAGGGGATCCGCGTTGAACACTGGGTGCAGGCTAAGGAAAGGAGGAATGTTGAGCTCAAAATCATTATCCCCCATGGCCTTGGTGATAGTGTATGGTCCATAAAAAAGTGGGTGAAGCTTCCGATGGGGTCATGTAAGGAATTATTTCTACAAGTGCAACCAAACTTTGTCGCCCACCTGAAACTTATGCGGCACCCGATGTTGATCATGGTGTTGTTTGTACTTGTCATTGGACTTATATAGGATATCTTGAACATGTTGGTTGATGTGCTAGATTCACTCAATGAAACAAGTGTATTTGTCAGCTTTTGTTGGAGCAGGAGATGAGTCAGTTGAGGTGACCGCAAGGGGAAGTGCAACATCTATGGGACCCAATGGTTGGAATCCCAACCCCACTTGAAAGGGGTTGTGGCCGGTTCAGCTATACAAGGCTCAGTTGTAGCTATGTTGGACATAGGGAAGGCTCCCATCCCATGTGAGAGGGTTCTTTGAATTATACATGTGAAGGATATGCACAATCATTTGATTTACAACCTAGGTTTGGCCATTTGTCTGGGGGTGGAAGGCTGTGGATTTGGTGAGCTTGGTGTCCAGCAATGACCAGAGGCTCGACTAGAATGTGCTGAGAAATCGACTATCCTGATCTAAGACAATGGTTTTTGGGATTCAAAAATGTACCCAGACTCGTTCAAAGAAGAGCTTGGCAGTGGCCTCTGTTATGATGCTCTTCTTGCACGCAACCCGAATTGCCATCTTAGAAATGCGATCAACAACCACAAAAACACAGTCATTTCCCCGCTTGGTGGATGGGAGGCCTGACATGTAGTCCATTGAGATGGATTCCCATGGCCTGTCAAGAGTAGGAAGAGGGGTGTACAGGCTTTGTTTCTTAGTGGTCAGTTTGGCATTAGCATAGGCAGTGCAGGACCTGATATAATTGATGACCTCCTGTTGAAGTTTTGGCCAGTAGAAATGTTTCTGTAGGATCACCACTATCTTTTTGAAGCCGAAGTGTCCTGCAACCCGACTGTAGTGGGATTCTTATAACATCTTCTCTCGCTCACTTCATGGAACAAAGATATGGCCCAGACGACACAACAACCCATCCTCAAGATGGAAATTATCGAAAACTGCATTTTCACCCAACATTTGGTAGGTGGTGGCGAAGTCGGGGTCTGGCTCATAGAGTTGGGGCCTTCCAGATGTCTCATGGCTGCAAGAGTCTAGCACCGTGGTGAGTGCTGAGACTGACGGTCTGCTGAGGTAATCAGTGACACAATTGGTGCTTCTTGTTTTATACTTGATGTAGAGGTGGAATTGTTGCAACTATGTGGACCACTTTTGATGGTATTCATTATGCAATTTTCCCTGTGTCTGCATGAACTGCAGTGGCGTATGATCAGTGTGGATGACTCTCTCCTTCCTAAGAATGTAATGTCTCCACTAGAAGCATGCTTGCACAATGGAGTACATTTCTTTGTCATAAGTATGGTACTTATGGATAGTATTTGACAGTGCCTCACTATGATAGGCCACGGGGTGGCCGTGTTGAGTGAGAACGGTGCCCACATCATAGTCTGAAGCATCTATGTCGATCTCAAAGGGATGTTGTAGGTATGGTATTGAAATTATTGGGGCTGAGCACAAGCGCTGCTTCAAATCATCGAACACTTGTTGTTGGGACCAGCCCCATGCAAATTTCCCCTTACCACCACCCCTGTTTATTTGGCTGAGGGCCCATGCAATATGGGAGAAACCCAACACGAACCTTTAGTAGAAATTAGCAATTCATAAGAAGCTATGAAGATCAGTGAGTGTTGTTGGGGATGGCCAGTCACGGATGACTTGGATCTTGGCTGGATCCACATGTATGCCATGTTGATCAATGATGTTGATCCAGGTGGATATTAGTGGCCACCCACCTATTCCACTTGGACCCCCACCATTGCTTCTTTCATTTTTTCAGTTTTTGCATAGTATTGATCCAGGTGGATATCGGTGGCCACCCACCTTTTCCAAATGGCTCAAAATGACTTTCTGACAATTTTGGCAATTTACTATTTTTAGCAGGTTTTAACTTTCGGGGCCATTTTGAGGTTCCAAATGAAGGTTTTTAAATATCGAGGCTCTCAATGATATCTGAAGGCATTATTGATCCCCCAAAATTAATCTCCTCAATGATACCTTTCCAACAAGCTATCACACGCCTAAAACGAAGATCGTATGCAAAAGTTACGACCCCAGGAAGTTCATGTATTCACTTACCCAAACGGGGCCCACATGACTTTTGGCGCTTCATCTCCTAGGGTTAGGTTTTTGGATGTCTAGGACTTTTGGCATTCCTGTTTATTGTAAAAAATGCCTTCATAGACTCATTGTAAGGATCTTCTCATGGATGCGAGTAGCGGCCACATCTCTTCTCAGAGATAAGCTACCAGCGCCTAGCTAGTTTATTTCCATTCCGTTTGTAAGCATATTTCAGTCATTTGTTATTAATGAAATGAAGTCTTATTTCCATTGCATCTTTGTGTTTATGTGTATTTCTATATTTCATTGTGTTCCTACATAAATCCGAATCAGTGGTATCAGTGTGGTCTGCTCATTCTCGATCCTTCTTTGCATGTCCCCAATGAGATCGGGGTATAAGGAGTTGGGGCTCGATCTGGTTGAACCCTTGCAAGATCAGCCTCGCAAACCCCGACGACCGCCCATGGGGGAAGAAAAGAAAGATGAGGGAGTGGGATATCCTATAAAAATGTTGCTTGAGGAGGCCCTCAAGAAACAAAGGAATGCGATGATGGACAACTTTGCCTAGATTCTTCAACGAATTTCGACTGGCGGTGCATCGACATCCAGAAGCCACTCTGGAGGTGACACTCCTTTTAAGGTACAAGTAAACTTTGAAATTCCCATTTTTGACGGCCAAATAGATGTAGATTCCATAGATAGATGGTTGAATCTGTTAGAAGGATATTTCTCGGTTCATGACTTTTTCGACCGAGAAAAGATTATTTTCGCACTCCTCAAAGCCGCCCCCCATGTCGAGGACTGGTGGGAAACCTAATCAGAGCAAGAGGGCGAGGGAGAACCCTCTTTGTTCTCAGCCATATCCACTTGGAATTCTTTCTGAGACACCATCAAGGAACAATATTATCCCGTGGGGAGCTATGAGGACAAATACATACAATGGACTACGTTGCGGCAACAAAGGGACCAAGATGTGCATGAGATGACGAATTGTTAGATAATCCAAAATACATTTATCATAGTTTATAAAATTAGAATAAAAAGATTATTATTTTAGAATATTAAATTAATAATCTAGAATAATTGTTAAATAAATGTAGAACTTTAGAGATACATTATTATTGTAAAAGATATGACTCTAGAAAAGTGTCGTATCTTAGGCTCTAAATTAGGAGATTTGTTTTAAGATGGTTAAGATAGCATTTATTGTAAATGGACACTTGTTTATTTAATAAGTGATCCATATCTTGAGTTTGTTAGGACTTTTAGCCTATATATTGCTCATTTCAAGAGTATTGAGAGTTGTGATGTAAACTCTTGCAATGTCTCCTATGTAATTTTTTTTCCTATTAATAAAATTGTGTGTCTGAGGACACTTCGGCCATTATTGTGGTATCAGAGCTCCAGTAATGCTGCTGAAATGAAGAAGCGATTTGCTGATCGGCGAAAGAGATCTTTGCGTTTGCAGTCCAAGGAATGTCGGCGCATACTCTGCCAGTAAATCGGTCAGTTATTGTTAAATTTTTTTTAAAAGGGAAAAGAAATTGTTGACAAAAAAAAATTGTTTCTGGCATAGTAAT
>ML787677.1:82323-104236 GCA_009831015.1 Picea engelmannii | reverse complement strand
GTTACAAATGTAACAATTTTGGACACATGGACAAAAATTGCAGAATGACAGTCCCTCCTAAAGAACCTCAACAGAGTCACAAACAAGAATCTCAGAAAATGACATGGATAAGAAAGCAAGATCAGTATAGAAATGAAGAATGCACAGTCGCTCTACAAGCTAAAAAGAAGAAACGTTGTTGGTATGTTGACAATGGATGTTCAAAACACATGACAGGTGATAGAGACAAGTTTCTTACATTATGAGAGGAAAGAGATGGATCAGTCTCCTCTGGAAATGATGATTCATCCAAAATCATTGGAAAAGGCACAGTCCGAATTGGGAACAAGAACGAAAAGGTAGAAAATGTTCTACTAGTAGAAGATATGAAACATAATATTTTAAGTGTGAGTCAAATGTGTGATCAAGGTCATAAAGTTACTTTCGATTCACAAAAGTGTGAGATAAGAAAAGAAGGTTCAGGGAAATTGGTCTCTACAGCTGCAAGAACTTCAAGCAACATATATGTGTTAAGTGAAATTGGAAATGAAAAGTGTTGTCTAGGAAAGGAAGATGAAAGATGGCTATGGCACAGAAGAATGGGTCACATACATTTTGATAACCTTGTCAAAGTCAGCAAAAGAGAAGTAGTCAAATAAATTCCCCATATCACGAAACCAACCAACACTTTATGCAAGCATTGCCAACAAGGAAAACAAACAAGGACCAGGTTCAAATCAAAGGAATATTCAACAACAAAACCACTAGAAATTGTGCATACTGATCTAGTTGGACCAACTACAACAAAAGGATTAAAAGGTGAGAGATACTTTATGTTATTAGTTGATGATTATACAAGAATGAATGCATTTTGTTTTCTCAAGAACAAATCAGAAGCTTTTGAAAATTTCAAGATATACAAGGAAATGGTTGAAAATGAGATGAATTCAAGAATCAAATGCTTAAGATCCGATAATGGAGGAGAATTCACCTCAAAGGAATTTATGGACTACTGCAGCAATCATGGAATAAAAAGACAATTCTCTGTCGCTAGGACAGCTCAACATAATGGAGTTGTTGAAAGAAAGAATAGGACAGTACAAGAAATGGCTCAAACAATGATAATGGATTCAAAGTTGACAGATATTTTTTGGACACAAGCATTGCATACAGCAGTTCACATTCAAAATAGAGTAATGCTCAGAAACAACACTAACAAAACTCCATATGAGCTATGGAAAGGAAGACCAACAAATGTGAAGCACTTCAGAGTTTTTGGAAGCAAATGCTACATCAAAAGAGAAGATGGCAGAATGAGAAATTTTGACTCTCGTGTGGACAAAGGAATACTTGTTGGTTACTCAAGTACAAGGAAAGCATACAAGTGTTACAATATAAGATTAAACAAAGTTGTGGAAAGCATCAACGTAACAATTGATGAAACGGGCATACCAGAATCAAAGAAAGAAGAAAACCAATCAATGGAACAACTTTTTGAAGAAGAAGATGAAAAAGAAGAAGAAGAGGAAGATGAAGATGAAGATGAAGAGAATCCGACAAAAGTAGAAGAGAAAGTTCAGCAAGTATCTCCAAAGACACCTAGCAAATGAGTACAGAAGAATCATCCTTCAGATCAAATTATTGGAAACAAAGATGCAGGAGTTGAGACTAGAAGAAAAATCTGTTCACCAGAACAAACACACCTAGCACTCTTATCTACAATTGAACCAAACTGTTTTGAAGAAGCCAACAAGGATGAATTTTGGAATAATGCCATGGATGAAGAATTGGATCAAATAGAGAAAAATGACACTTGGGAATTGGTTCCAAGACCAAAGAATAAGAGTGTGATCGGCACAAAATGGGTTTTCAGGAATAAATTGAATGAAAATGGATAGGTTACAAGGAACAAAGCTAGATTGGTATGTAAAGGATATGCAAAAATTGAATTAATCAACTTTGAAGAGACATATGCCCTAGTTTCCATAATGGAAGCAATCCGTTTGATTTTAGCTTATGCATGCTCCAAAAATGTTAAAGTATATCAGATGGACGTAAAATCAGCTTTTCTAAATGGGGAACTTGAAGAAGAAGTCTACATTGAAAAACTAGAAGGATTTCAGTTGTCAGAGAACACAGACTATGCGTGTAAATTAAAGAAGGTCTTGTATGGTCTAAAACAGGCTCCTAGAGCATGGTACTCCAGACTGGATAAGTATCTGCAACAAGTAGGGTTCAGAAAAGGAAGTGCAGACAACAACCTCTACATCAAGGTAAGTCAAGGTAATATTTTATTAATTGAAGTTTATGTTGATGATATTATTTTTGGTAGTGATGATGACAGGTTAAGCTAGAAATTTGCAAAAGACATGCAGAGTGAATTTGAAATGTCATTACTTGAAGAACTATCCTTCTTTCTGGGACTTCAGATACATCAAAGCAACCAAGGAATTTTTATTTCTCAAACCAAGTATATCAGATAAATGCTAAAGAGGTTCGGAATGGAATATTGCAAACCGGTTATCACTCCCATGCAAACCAGTTGCAAGTTGAGAAAATATGATGATTCAAAGTCTATAGATCAGAGGAAATATAGGTCAATGATTGGTAGCCTGCTATATGTGACAACATCCAGACCAAATGTAATGTAGGCAGTTGGACAGGTGGCATGATTTCAAGCAGCACCAAAGGAATCACATGTATTAGCAGTAAAGAGGATCTTCAAATATCTCAAAGGAACATAAGAGTTTGGATTATGGTATCCAAAAGGAAAAGATCTATCACTTATGGCCTACACAGATGCAGATTGGGCAGGTTGTATTGATGACCGATGAAGCATAAGTGGAGAAACGTTCTACTTAGGTGAGTGTTTGGTATCATGGATAAGCAAGAAACAATCATCGGTATCTCTATCTACAACTGAGGCATAGTATATTGCAGTAGCAACATGTTGTACACAAGTTCTTTGGATGAAACAAACTTTGACAGATATACAGGTTGAGTATGATGAGCCCATTCCAATATATTGTGATAATACAAGTACCATCAGTATCTCAAAAAATCCGGTGATGCACTCCAAGACTAAGCACATTCCAATCAAGTATCACTTTCTACGGGAATAGGTTGAAGAAAAGAACATCCGAGTTGAGTATGTGGGCACAAAAGAACAAGTGGCGGACATCTTTACAAAACCACTTCCCCGGGAAGCCTTTGAATATCTTCGCCAATGACTTGGAGTTATTTCTACTCCAAAAATGAATGTTTTTTGAATGATTATATTATATATCTTAGATGTACACGAGGAAGCACCATAAGAGGATAGTCTTTCAGGGGGAGCAGCCCCAGATGGAAAGATACCTTTGCCATTGATGACAAAGGGGGAGATATTTATCATATGCAGAGGACAGAGGCATGGTTCCAAGTGGATCAGAATTATCAGATGCAGAGGACAGAGGCATGGTTTCAGGGGGAGCATGACTGATATGATTTTAGTTTTGCATTAGAGTGTTGCCATCAATGCCAAAGGGGTAGATTGTTGATTAAGGTTGGTTGTCATTGATGTCAACCCTTGAAGAAAGATCCGTAGAACAAAGTTTTGGGTAATGGAACCAATAGTGTTTGATGTAAATATGACTCATTATTGTTTTGTCATGGTTGTTAAGAAGTAAATATGGATGAACTCCAAAGTGGTCCCCTTATGGTGAAAGTCCTCACGGGAAGACACTTTGTGGAGTAAGAGAAACCATGCTTAATTATGGAATAATGAGATGAAGGAAAGTGAATTTGTCAGGAAAAATATCCTATATGGATGTTATTTTCATTTCATTTCCGGTGGTATGTGGAACGTCACATAATTCCTCACGGTTAGAGAGTTATGGCCATGAGAAGTTGGAGACCCCAGGTTTGGGTAATGGACCCAAGTTTGTTTGATGGGTAATGGTATGATTTATGATATATTTTCAGATAATACTATTCTATATGGATAGTACATGTCATGCCATTTATGGTGGTATGTAGAACGTCACATAACTCCTCACGGTTTGAGAGTTATGGCCTTACGAAGTTGGAGGACCCTCATATGTCATCTAGAAGCCACAAAAGGTCAAAGAAATAAAAGTGGTTTAAGAGATTTTAAAAGGTAAATAATAAAGTGAAGTGATGAGTGTATTATAATTCAAAGTGAATACAAAATAAATTATTTCAATAATAATTTTAATGGAGAAATTAGAAGTGGACCCATCCCTAAAATAAGGAAAGTGGGGCCAAGTGACCTAGAATATGTTTTTATGGAAGCTAATTGGAGAGTATAAATAAGAGGCAAGGCTCTCTCATTTGAATCACACTTGAGAATATTGAATATCTATAGGTGTATGAGGTTTACAAATGATATCTAAGCCGAAATTATGAGGAAAGTGAAGAAAAGAAGGCCAAAATGCAAGGAAGGATAAATTCTTTTGATGGTGCTTTCTAAGATCCAAATTCAGTGATACCAAATATGTTGGTTAGGGTACAGTCTGTAGTAGGCTGTGTAACAGTTTCATATCATTTCATCAAATATTTTGTGCGGGGCACTCTCTAGAATAAGCTAGAATTCAACAAGGTATGCCATTTTTGCTATAACTCCTTTTCTGAGAGGTTCCAAGTAGTGCCACTTGGAGGAATTGCATAAAACAAACTGACGAACATTGTGTATCAGTTTCAGATATTTATACATTACAGGTTCAAAGTTATGATTACTTCAAGTTAGGGTTGTTGACTAATCCAAAACTAGCCATGTGAGACTAAAAACAAGTTTGATGAAAATGCTAGTCTTTTGTTTTTAAAAGTTAAGGAAGGTTTGCAGGAATGTGATCATATACACTAGGTCTATTACAGAGCTACAAATAATATTTGGATGATGAAATTGATGAGGGCTTTTTGTTGAGGTTGGTGCATGGTTGATGCACTTGTTTAAGGTACACGTTGATTACAGGTTGAGGTACAGGTTGATGCATGGTTCAGACTTATTGGTACAGGTTTACAACAATATATCTCACAGTGATAGTGTGACAGTGGTTCCATCATTCTACTTCTACTTCAGGGTGGCAGGACGGGGCAAGGACAGGTGGTTGTATCCACCTTCCGGTTGTAGACGGAGGACATTGGGGGTTGTAGCCTCCTTTTGGTTGTAGACAAAGATTTGGGGAGTTGGAGATTCCCTCAGGTTGTAGCCTGAGAAACTAGGAGGTTGGAACCTCCTTCCGGTTGCAGCTGGAAAACAAAGGAAGTTGGTGCTTCCAATGAATGTAATTCTTCAAGACATATAAGAAAAAGCATTCTGTGGTTTTCTCCCGATTTGGGTTTCCACGTAAAACACTGGTGTATTTTTCATGTGTGTGATTGTTTATTTATTACTGCTCATTATTGGATAATAATTCTACATTGATATAACATTTGAAGAAAAAGGATTATAATTACGTTATTACTGATTCACCCCCCCTCTCAGTAATCCAACATACATATTCTATAGTGGTATTATTCATTCCAGATTCTGCTACGACTCTTTTCCACTATGTGGATGGATCTTCTTATTTGGATCCACATGATAGGTGTCAGTCTTTGGAGCATCATTTGGAGTTGGTTATTGGGTTCCAAAATCTTCCACGGGGAATTCACATGAGCACTTGGACATGGGACCCAGACTTACAATAGTGGTTGGACTACTTCAGCATGGTGGATTTCCTTTCTACATGGGACCTTGGTTCTTCAGTCTTCTTCAACATTATGGTCCACAATTATCCATGGGACCCTGGTATACGGTTGTACATCAAGCGTTGAGGACAAAGCTTTCATAAGGGTGATGGAATGTAAGGTAGTTGGAGAGGTAATGGGGGGCCCCAGAGGGCCCATAGTGATAATAGTGGAGGTCATTCAATGTAAGGTGGAATAGGTCCACTATTTTATTAAATAAGGCCCACTATGGTAGTTAGATATAATAAATGGGTAATTAGATATAATAAATGTAAGAGGAGTTCTTAGAAGGTTCTACTTCTAGAAGATTCCTCCTCTAGAATGTTCTTAGGTGATGGTAGCACTATATAAAGGGGTTCAAGCAATGTAATGAGACATGAAGAGAAATATTGTATTTGGACCTAAAGCTCAATAGGAGGATGCCCCCTCGAAGAGGCAAGTGAACAGGAGAGGATCTATTTCATAATAGGATCCATTGTATGGTGTTTCCCTACCTCAAAGGTTTGGTAATAATAAACTGTGGTTTCTTCTATCTTGCTCTGTGGATATATTCTATATTCAGCATTTGTGGTGATTATATTTGTAGATCTATTCAGGTTCTTAACACTATGATCTTTTTCTTATTATGAGAGTGAATCACGAAGAACACAAACTTCCCTGTCTCAGAGATGACCTTCCTGCATTGCTTAGCAGAGATCAAGAAAATAGCACTAGGTGGGACTGCCTCGGGTATCCTGCACAATTTTTTGTTCAAAGTAATAATAACACTATGAGGCCTAGACTCGTATACAACATGATGTTTCCATAAACAAGGTTGGCCCAAAATAACATCACAAACTTCGAGAGGAGAAACATCACACAATACGTCGTCTTTGAAGGGATTGATGCAGTACAACAGTCGACATTGTTGGCTGAGATGAAGATCGCTTCCTTGGCAGAGCCATCCAATGGTGTAGGGTTGTGGGTGCGATGTTGTTGGCAGGGCTAGCTGCTTGATGACCTCTACTGAGATGAGGTTCTTCGGGCTACCTCTATCAACGATGAAGTGTCGTGGGGTGCCTTTTACCCACATCTGTGAATGGAAGAGGCGTTGTCCTTCTTCTGGCTCATCTAGTTCACCAGGCTGGAGCTTGGTGGTAGAAACAATGGCACTGGGTTCCATGTCAATGATCCTTCTTCCCCTTTCTGGTTCTATCACGGAGTCATAATTTGCATCTGATTTAGAGGCTTTCACTTTGGCCACCAATGACTACTTTGAGCGACAACTAACAGTGTTATGCCAAGGGCTCTTATGGAGGTTGCACCACTTCCCGGTATCTTTCTTTGTCTTTCTGGTGTCCTTCTTTGCTTGCGGCTTGTACTGGTTGTCTTGATAGTATCCATATTTTTTATATCCTTTGTTCGGTGGGTTGGGTCCACCCTTTCTTGGCTTTTGTTGTGAGGGGTTCCCAGGCCCAAATTGCCATGTCTTTTGTTTGAGCTTCTGCTCGATTTTGACGGCATATCGGTAGGTCGCTCCCAAGGATGAGATGTCTAGGAATTACATTTTGGTCTGGATGTATATATGTAGAGCACTATGATACTTGAGCACCAGATGTCACTCTGAATATTTGATACCCAACTTGGTGCAGAAGGTATGGAAGATATTTGTGAAATCTGGCACTGCTTGGTCTCTTTCTTGCTGCAGTATGGTCCATTTGGTATACAGGTCGTCATAACTTTCAACAGGGTAGTATTGTTCCTTAATAGCATCCCTGAAGGATTCCCAGGTAGCCGTGACTGAAAATAATGAGGTTTCCTCTGTTTCCTTAAGCTCACAGAAAGTTTCCCACCAATATTTGACATGGGGAATGACTTTGAGGAGCGCAAAAGTAATCTTTTCTCTATTCGAAAATTTATGAATAGAAAAATACCCTTCTAGTAGATTCAACCACTTGTATACAACATCTGTGTCTAGCTGACCTTCAAATATAGGAATATCAAATTTTATTTGTACCTTGAAGGGGACGATGCCTCCATTCGATGAAGATGAGTCGCTTGTTGGTAGTCGCTGAAGGATTTGCGCGAAACTATCCATTATCTTGTTCCTCTGTTGCATGAGGGATTCCTCAATCAATAGTTTGAAAGGATCTCTTGTACTGCCATATTTCTTTTCTCCTGCCATGGGCGGTCGCTTGGGCATGCGAGAGATTCTATACTCAAGAGAAACAAGCTCGAGACCCAACTCTTTGTACTTCGACCTCGTTGAGGACATGCATTAAGACGACAAGGAGCAGACCGCTCTGATACCACTGATCTAGATTTTATGAGAAGAATGAAATGAATATAAATTATTAACAAGTGCTTAATACAAAATAACAGAGATACAGTAAAAAAAAAAATCTATTCAATAACGAAATAAGATGAAACTGTAAAATATAGCAGAAACAAGCTTGTTGGAATGGTGGCGGCTTATCTCTGAAAAGAGATGTCACAGCAACGCGCATTCTCAAGAAGAAGGCTACAATGAGGCTCTAAAGGCATTTTTACAATAAGAAAGAATGCCCAAACCCTAGGCATCCAAAAACCTAACCCTAGGAGATGAAGTGCCAAAAGTCATGTGCGCCCCATTTGGGTAATTTAGTACATCAACTTCCTGGGTCGTAACTTTTGCATACGATATTCGTTTTAGGTGTGTGTTAGCTCGTTGGAAAGGTATCATTGAGGAGATTCATTTTGGGGGCTCAATCATGCCTTTGAATATCATTGAGGATTTATATACCGAAAAACTTTCATTTAGGCCCTCAAAATGGCCCCGGAAGATAAAACTACTAAAAATAGTAAATTGCCAAAATTGTAAAAAAACTGTTTAGAGCCAGTTGGAAAAGGTGGTTGTCCACTGATATCCATCTGGATCAATCCTCCCTCCTTAGGAAGAAATGGTATCCATTGAATTGAGTTCCCCCATTAGATGAGAAAACTTCTGCGGAATTTGGCCCCGGGTGAGCCACTTGCCTTGGTGCAGGAGCTGCTCTGCTTTGACGACTCGATAAAGCTAGATCCTTTGTTGTCTAGTGCCCTTGATCTATCTATCCAAAATATGATCATTGGATGTCTGTTGTATGCAGTTTGTGTTGAGGTATGTTGGTGTCAGTTGTTATGCTACTTCTGAGGTGTCCAATAATGGTGGGAAATAAGGGCAAAGGAGCTCCACGTTGAACAGTGGGTGCAAGCCAAGGAAAGGAGGAATGTTGAGCTCAAAAGCATTATCTCCCACGGCCTTGGTGATAGTGTACAATCTATAACGGAGTGGGTGAAGATTCTGATGGGGCCCTGTAAGGTATTCTTTCTACAAGTGCAACCAAACTTTGTTGCCCACCTAAAACTTATGCGACACCCGATGTTGATCATGGCGTTGTTTCTACTTGTCATTGGACTTCTGTAGGATATCATGAACCTGTTGATGGACGTGTTGGATTCGCTCAATGAACCAGGTGGCTTTGTCATCTTCACTTGGATTAGGATATGATTCAGTCGAGGTGGCCGCAAGGGGAAGTGCAACATCTATGGGACCCAATGGTTGGAATCCCGACCCCACTTGAAAAGGGTTGTGGCCGATTGAGCTAAGAAAGGCTCGGTTTTAGCTATGCTATAAATAGGGAAGGCTATCATCCCATGTGCAAGGCTGCTTTGAATGATACATGTGAAGGATAGGCACAATCATCGATTTATAGCCTTGGTTTGGCCATCTGTCTGGGGTTAGAAGGCTATGGATTTGGTGAGCTTGGTGTCCAGCAGTGACCAGAGGCTTGACCAGAATGTGCTTAGAAATCAAATATCCCCATCTGAGACAATGGTTTTTGGGATTCCAAAATGTACCCAGACTCATTAAAAGAATAGATTGGCAGTGGCCTCTGCTGTGCTGCTCTTCTTGTAGGCAACCAGAATCGCCATCTTAGAAAAGTGATCAAAAACCACAAAAACACAGTCATTTCCCCGCTTGGTGGATGGGAGGCCCGACATGTAGTCCATTGAGATGGATTCCCATGGCCTTTTAGGAGTAGGAAGAGGGGTGTACAGGCCCTATTTTTTAGTGGTCAGTTTGGTAATATCGTAGGCAGTGCAGGACCTGATATACTTGCCAACCTCCTGTCGAAGTTTTGGCCAGTATAAATGTTTCTGTAGCATCGCCACTGTCTTTCGATGTGGAAGTGTCCTGCCATCCGACTGTAGTGGGCTTCCCAGATCATCTTCGCTTGCTCACTTGATGGAACACAGATATGGCCCAGACGACACAAAAACCCATCCTGAAGATGGAAATTATCGACAACTGCATTTGCACCAAACATTTGGTAGGTGGTGGCAAAGTCAGGGTCTGTCTCATAGAGTTGGGGCCATATAGATGTCTCATGGTTGCAAGAGTCTAGCACCATGGTGAGTGTCGTGATTGGTGGTCTTCTGAGGTGATCAATGATGCGATTGGTGCTTCCTGTTTTATACTTGATGTTGAGGTGGAATTGTTGTAAGTATGTGGACCACTTTTGATGGAGGTCATTCTGCAATTTTCCTTGTGTCTGCATGAATTGTAGTGGCTTATGATTAGTGTGGATGACTGTCTCCTTCCCAAGAATGCAATGTCTCCACTGGTGGCATGCTTTCACAATGGAGCACATTTCTTTGTCATAATTAGGGTAGTTACGGACAGTATCTGACAATGTCTCACTATGATAGGCCATGGTATGGCCATGCTGAGTGAGAATGGCACCCACAACATAGTGTGAAGCATCTGTATCGATATCAAAGGGATGTTGCACATATGGTAGTGAAAGTACTAGGGATAAGCACAAGTGTTGCTTCAAATCATGGAACTCTTATTGTTGGGACTAGACCCATGAAAATTTCTCCTTACCACCACCCCTGTTTATTTAGCTGAGGGACCATGCAATATGGGAGAAAGCCAACACAAAACTGTGGTAGAAATTATTAAGTCCCAAGAAGCTCCGAAGCTCAATGAGTGTTTTTGGGGCTAGATAGTCACGGATGACTTGGATCTTGGCTAGATCCACATGTACTCCATGTTGATCAATGATGTATCCCAGGTAATGGTCCCTATCCATGCTGAAGGAGCATTTTTTCAGGTTGGTGTATAGCTTGTGCTGCCGCAGGGTATGTCGAACCTGTTGAATATGCTGCAAGTGGTCATCCCAAGTCTTTCTGTAAATTAGAATGTCATCTAGATACACCACTACAAAAGTATTGGTGAATGGTCACAGGATATCGTCCATCATCCTCATGAAAGTGGCTAGAGCATTTATCAAACCAAAGGGCATGACCAACCATTCAAAAAGTCCTTCCTTTGACTTGAAGGTGGTCTTCCATACATCTGTCTATTTTATCTGGACCTGGTGGTAGCCAGAATTCAGATCAATCTTACTGAAGTATTTGTCCCCCATGAGTTGATCAAGGAGGTTATCGATTCGGGGAATTGGGTATTGGTTTCTAACAATGATTTTATTTAGAGCCTAGTAATCAATACAGAGTCGTCAGGTTCCATCTTTCTTCTGTACCAACACGATTAAGCTCCCACAAGGTGTTGATCTAGGGAGGATGTGCCCCTTGTGGAGAAGTTCTTGGATCTTTCACTTGATCTCTTCATTCTCTAACAAAGAGTGATGATAAACTGGCCCATTGGGCAGTGGTGCACTGGGGGTCTGATCAATGGGGTGCTTGACCTGGTAATGTAGAGGTAGCCCTGTAGGTGAGGAGAAGATATCCGAGTATTCTTCCACAACCTTATCTACTTGATTCTGTTGTGTGGAGAGGTCAGCCACAGAGACTCTAGATGTGGCTACGATATTTTTCTTATTCTAAGAGTGAATCAAGAAGAAGACAAACTTCCCTATTTGAGAGATGACCTTCTTGCATTGCTTAGTAGATATCAAGGAAATAACACTAGGTGGGACTACCTCGGGTATCCTGTACAATTTCCTGTTCAAAGTAATAATAACACTGCGAGGCATAGACTCGTATACAACATGGCATTTCCATAAACAAGGTTAGCCCAAAAGAACATCACAAAATTCGAGAGGAGAAACATCACACAATACCTCATCTTTTAAGTCCTTGATGCTGTATGAAAGTCGACATTAATTGTTGACGCGAAGATCGCTTCCTTGGCGGAGCCATATAATGGTGTAGGGTTATGGGTGCGGCATTGTTGGTAGGTCCTGCCGCTTGATGACCTCTACTATGAGGTTCTTCTAGCTACCACTATCAATGATGAAGTGTAGCAGGGTGCCTTTTACCCACATCTATGAATGGAAGAGGTGCTCTCCTTCTTCTGGCTCATCTGGTTCACCAGGCTAGATCTTGGTGGTAGCAACGATGGCACTGGGTTCCACGTCAATGATCTGTCTTCCCCTTTCTAGATCTATCTCGGAGTCATAATCTGCATCTGATTTAGAGGCTTTAACTTCAGCCACCAGTGACTGCTTTGCGAGGCAGTGAGCAGTGTTATGCCAAGGGCTCTTATGGAAGTCACACCACTTCTCAGTATCTTTCTTTGTCTTTCCAATGTCCTTCTTTGCTTGCAACTTGTACTGGTTGTCCTGATACTATCTATATTTTCTCTATCCTTTGTTTGATGGGTTGGGGCCACCCTTTCCTTTCTTTTGTTGTAAGGGGTTCCCAGGCCCAATTTACTGCGTCTTTTGTTTGATCTTCTACTTGATTTTGACAACATATCGGTAGGCCACGCACAAGGATGAGATGTCCAGAAATTCTGTTTCGGTCTGGATATATCTATGCACAGCACCATGATACTTGAGCACCAGATGTCACTCTGAATATTTGATACCCAACTTGGTGTGAAAGGTATGGAAGATATTTGTGAAATCTAGCACTGCTTGGTCTCTTTCTTGCCGCAGTGTGGTCCATTTGGTATACAGGTCATCATAACTTCCAACAGGGTAGTATTGTTCCTTAATAGTATCCTTGAAGGATTCCCAGGTGGTCGTGACTAAAAATAATGATGTTTCCTCTGTTTCCTTTTGCTCACAGAATGTTTCCCACCAATCTTTGTCATGGGGAACGACTTTGAGGAGCGCAAAAGTAATATTTTCTCTATTCAAAAATTTATGAACAAAAAAATACCCTTCTAGTAGATTCAACCAGTTGTCTACAACATATGCGTCTATCTGACCTTCAAATATAGGAATTTAAAGTTTATTTGTACCTTGAAGGGGGCGACGCCTCCATTCGAATAAGATGCGTCGCCTGTTGGTAGTCGCTGAAGGATTTGTGCGAAACTATCCATCATCTTGTTCCTCTGTTGCGTGAGGGATTCCTCATTCAATGGTTTGAAAGGATATCCTATCCCATCATATTTATTTTCTCCTGCCATGGGAGGTCTCTTGGGCATGCGAGAGCTTCTGTTCTCAAGAGAAACAAGCTCGAGACCCAACTCTTTGTACTCCGACCTTGTTGGGGACATGCATTAAGATGACAAGGAGCAGACCGCTCTGATACCACTGATCCTGATTTTATGAGAAGAATGAAATGAATATATATTATTAATATGTTCTTAACACAAAATAATAGAGATACAGTAAAATTGGTTTTCTATTCAATAACGAAATAAGTTGAAACTGTAAAATGCAGTGGAAACAAACTTACTGGAATGGTGGTGGCTTATCTCTGAGAAGAGATGTGACATCAGTACACATTTGCAAGAAGAAGGCTACAATGAGGCTCTGATGGCCTTTTTACAATAATAAATAATGCCAAAAACCATATGCATCCAAAAACCTAACCCTAGGAGATGATGCGCCAAAAGTCATGTGGGCCCCGTTTGGGTAAGTTAGTACATCAACTTCCCAGGGTCGTAAATTTTGCATACGATCTCCGTTTTAGGCGTGTGATAGCCCATTGGAAAGGTATCATCGACGAGATTAATTATAGGGGATAAATAATTCCTTTGAATATCATTGAGGAGATCGATACTGAAAAATGTTCATTTAGGCCCTCAAAATGGCCCCGGAAGTTAAAACTGCTAAAAATAGTAAATTGCCAAAATTGTCATAAAATTGTTTAGAGCCAGTTGGAAAAGGTGGGTTGCCACTGATATCGATATGGATAAACCCTCCCTCCTTAGGAAGAAATGGTATCCATTTCGTTGAGGCCCCCCATTAGATGAGGAAATTTCTACTGAATTTAGCCCCGGGTGAGCCACTTGCCTTGGTGCAGGAGCTGCCCTGCTTTGACGACTCGATAAAGATGGATCCTTTCTTATCGAGTGCCCTTGATATGTCTGTCCAAAATCTGATCATTGGATGCCTATTGTATGCAGTCAGGGTTGATATTTTTTAGTGTTAGTTTTTCTGCTATTTTTGAGGTGTCCAATAATGGTGGGAAATAAGGGCGAAGGAGATCCATGTTGAAAACTGGGCGCAGGCCAAGGAAAGGAGGAATGTTGAGCTCAAAAGTATTTTCCCCCATGGCCTTGGTGATAGTGTATGGTCTATAATAGATTGGGCGAAGCTTCTGATGGGGTCCTGTAAGGTATTCTTTCTTCAAGTGCAACCAAACTTTGTCGCCCACCTGAAACTTATGCGGCACACGATGTTGATCATGGCGTTGTTTGTACTTGTCATTGGACTTCTGTAGGATATCCTGAACTTGTTGGAGGATGTGCTATATTCTCTCAATGAAAAGGGTGGCTTTGTTAGCTTCCGTTGGATCAGGATATGAGTCAGTCGAGGTGACTGCAAGGGGAAGTGCAACATCTATGGGAGCCAATGGTTGGAATCCCAACCCCACTTGAAAGGAATTGTGGCTAATTGACCTATGCAAGGCTCGGTTGTAGCTATGCTGGACAGAGGGAAGGTTCTCATGTCATGTGCGAGGGTGATTTGAATTATACATGTGAAGGATATGCACAATCATTTGATTTACAACCTTGGTTTGGCCATCTATCTAGGGGTGGAAGGCCCTGGATTTGGTGAGCTTGGTGTCCAGTAGTGAGTAGAGGCTCAAATAGAATGTGATGAGAAATTGACTATCCTGATCTGAGACAATGGTTTGTGGGATTCCAAAATGTACCCAGACTCATTCAAAGAAGAGCTTGGCAGTGGCCTCTGCTGTGATTCTCTTCTTCCAGGCAACCAGAATCGCCATCTTAGAAAAGAGATCAACAACCACAAAAACACAATCGTTTCCTCACTTGGTGGATGGGATGCATGACATGTAGTCCATTGAGATGGATTCCCATGGCCTATCAAGAGTAGAAAGAGGGTTGTACAAGCCCTTTTTCTTAGTGGTCGGTTTGGAAATAGCGCAGCCAGTGAAGGTCCTGATATAATTGTCGACCTCCTGTCAATGTTTCAGCCAGTAGAAATGTTTGTGTAGCATCACCACTGTCTTTTCGATGCCAAAGTGTCCTGCCACCCAACTGTAGTGGGATTCCCAGATCAGCTTCACCCACTCACTTGATGGAACATAGATATGGCACAGACGATACAACAACCCATCCCGAAGATGGAAATTATCGATAACTGCATTTTCACCCAACATTTGGTAGGTGGTAGCAAAGTCAGGGTCTATCTCATAGAGTTGGGTCCATCCAGATGTCTCATGTCCGCAAGAGTCTAGCACCATGGTGAGTGCCGCGACTGGCAGTCTGTTGAGGCAATCAATGACGTGATTGGTGCTTCATGTTTTATACTTGATGTTGAGGTGGAATTGTTGCAAGTATGTGGACCACTTTTGATGGCGGTCATTCTGCAATTTTCCCTGTGTATGCATGAACTACAGTGGCTTATGATCATCGTGGATGATTGTCTCCTTCCCAAGAATGTAGTGTCTCCACTGGCAGCATGCTTTCACAATGGATTACATTTCTTTGTCATAAGTAGGGTACTTACGAACAATATCTAACAGTGTATCACTATGATAGGTGACGAGGTGGCTGTGCTGAGTGAGAATGATGCCCACAACATAGTCTGAAGCATTTGTCTCGGTCTCAAAGGAATGTTGCAGGTATGGTAGTGAAAGTACTAGGACTGAGCACAAGCACTGCTTCAAATCATCGAACTCTTTTTGTTGGGACTGACCCCATGCAAATTTCTCGTTACCACGACCCTTGTTTATTTGGTTGAGGTCCCATGCAATATGGGAGAAACCTAACACCAACCTATGGTAGAAATTAGCAAGTCCCAAGAAGTTTCAAACCTCAGTGAGTGTTGTTGCATTCACAGATGACTTGGATCTTGGTTGGATCCACATGTAGGCCATGTTGATCAATGATGTAGCCATGGTAATGGACCATGTCCATGCCGAAGGAGCATTTTTCCAGGTTGGCATATAGATTGTGCTGCTGCAGGGTGTGTAGAACCTGTTGAATATGTTGCAACTGTTCGGCCTAGTTCTTGCTGTAAATTAGAATGTCATCCAGATACACCACTACAAAAGTATTGGTGAATGGTCACAAGATATCATCCATCATCCTCATGAAAGTGGCTGGAGCATTTGTCAAACCAAAGGGCATGACCAACCATTCAAAAAGTCCTTCCTTTGACTTGAAGGCGGTCTTCCATACATCTGTCTGTTCTATCTAAATCTAGTGGTATCTAGACTTCAGATCAATCTTACTAAAGTATTTGGCCCCCATGAGTTGATCAAGGAGGTCATCTATTTGGGGAATCGGGTATTGGTTTTTGACAGTGATTATATTCAGAGGCCGGTAATCAATACATAGTTGAGAGGTTCCATCTTTCTTTTGTACCATCATGATTGGGCTCCTGCAAGGTGATGAGCTGGGGAGGATGTGCCCCTTGTGGAGAAGTTCTTGGATATGTCGCTTGATATCCTCATTCTCTAACAAAGAGAGACGATAGATTGGCCCATTGGGCAGTGGTGCGTCGGGGCTAAAATCGATGGTGTGCTTGACCTGGCAGTGCAGAGGTACCCCTGTAGGTGAGGAGAAGATATCCGAGTATTCTTCCACAACCTTATCTACTTGCTTCTTCTGTGTGGAGAGGTTGGCCACAGAGACTCTCGATGTGGCTATGATCTTTCACTTATTCTGAGAGCGAATCACAAAGAAGATAAACTTCCCCATCTGAGAGATGACCTTCCTGCATTTCTTAGCAGAGATCAAGGAAATAGCACTAGGTGGGACTGCCTTAGGTATCCTGTACAATTTCCTATTCAAAGTAATAATAACACTACGAGGCCTAGACTCATATATAGGATGACGTTTCCATAAACAAGGTTGGCCCAAAATAAAATCACAAACTTCAATAGGAGCAACATCACACAATATCTCATATTTGAAGGGCTTGATTCCATACGACAGTTGGCATTGTTGGCTGACGAGGAGATCACTTCCTTGGTAGATCCATCGAATGGTGTAGGGTTGTGGGCGCGCCATTGTTGGCAGGGCCAACCACTTGATGACCTCTATTGATATGAGGTTCTTCTTGCTACCGCTATCAACGATGAAGTGCAGCGAGGTTCCTTTTACCCACATCTGTGAATGGAAGAGGTACTCTCCTTCTTTTGGCTCATCTAGTTCACCAAGCTGGAGCTTGGTGGTAGCAACAGTGGCACTGGGTTCCGCATCAATGATCTGTATTCCCCTTTCTGGTTCTGTCTCGGAGTCAGAATCCACATCTGATTCAAATGCTTTCACTTCAGCCACCAACGACTACATTGAGTGACAATCAGCAGTGTTATGCCAAGGGCTCTTATGGAAGTCGCACCACTTCCTGGTATCTTTCTTTGTCTTTATGGTGTCCTTCTTTTCTTGTGGCTTGTACTGGTTATCTTGATACTATCCATCTTTGCTCTTTCCTTTGTTCAATGGGTTGGGGCCACCCTTTCCTAGCTTTTTTTGTGAGGGTTTCCCAGGCCCAAATTTTCGCGTCTTTTATTTGAGCTTATGCTCGATTTTGACGACATATTGGTGGGCCGCGCCCAAGGATGAGATGTCCAGAAATTCCATTTTGGTCTGGATGTATCTATGTAGAGAAATGTGATACTTGAGCACTAGATGTTGCTCCGAATATTTGATACCCAACTTGGTGCACAAGGTATGGAAGATATTTTTGAAATCTGGCACTGCTTGGTCTCTTTCTTTCCGCAGTGTGGTCCATTTGGTATACAGGTCGTCATAACTTCTGACAAGGTAGTATTGTTCCTTAATAGAATCCCTGAAGGATTCCCAGGTGGTCATGACTGAAAATAATGAGGTTTCCTCTGTTTCCTTTTTCTCACAGAAAGTTTCCCACCAATATTTGTCATGGGGAATGACTTTGAGGAGCACAAAAGTAATATTTTCTCTATTCGAAAATTTATGAACAGAAAAATACCCTTCTAATAGATTCAACCACTTGTCTACAACATCTGTGTCTATCTAACCTTTAAATCTAGGAATATCAAATTTTATTTGTACATTGAAGGGGGCGGCGCCTCCGTTCAAAGAATATGCGTCGTCTGTTGGTAGTCGTGGAAGGATTTGGGAAAAAATATCCATCATCTCGTTCCTCTATTACGTGAGGGATTCTTCAATAAATAGTTTGAAAGGATATCTTGTCCTTTCATGTTTCTTTTCTCCTACCATGGGAGGTCGCTTGGGTGTGCGAGAGCTTCTGTCCTCAAGAGAAACAAGCTTGAGACCCAACTCTTTGTACTTCGACCTCGTTGGGGACATGCATTAAGACGACAAGGAGTAGACTGCTCTGATACCATTGATCCGGATTTTATGAGAAAAATGAAATGAATACAGATTATTAACAGGTTCTTAACACAAAATAACAGAGATACAGTAAAACTGGTTTTCTATTCAATAACGAAATAAGCTGAAACTGTAAAATGCAACGGAAACAAGCTTGCTGGAATTGTGGCGGCTTATCTCTGAGAATAAATGTGACGGTAGTGGACATTCGCAAGAAGAAGGTTACAATGAGGCTCTGAAGGAATTTTTACAATAAGAAATAATTCCAAAAACCCTAGGCATCCAAAAACCTAACCCTAGGAGATGAAGCGCCAAAAGTCACGTGGGCCCTGTTTGGGTAAGTTAGTACATCAATTTCGCAGGGTCGTAACTTTTTCATACGATCTCTGTTTTAGACATGTGATAGCCTGTTGGAAATGTATCATCTAGGAGATTCACTTTGAGGGATCAATAATTCCTTTGGATATCATTGAGGATCTCAATACCGAAAAGCCTTCATTTTGGCCCTCAAAATGGCCCCGGAAGTTAAAACTGCTAAAAATAGTAAATTGCCAAAATTGTCAGAAAAATGTTTAGAGCCAGTTGGAAAAGGCATGTGGCCACCAATACCCATTTGGATCATCTGTATAATAGAATTCATTTGAATATGAAAAAACAAAAAAATATGGGCGGGAAGGGAATATTATCTTATATTGGGAGCACTCATGTCTCCTTTGAACATAGCACAAATTTTTTTAGTCCACTTGTCATCAAATGTTTTGGTTTAGCATGAAATTAGGAAGCTGATATAATTATAGAGAGTTTTCTCCCTTGGCTGGTTACTCTTCCATTCCCTATGGAGAGTTATCTTGATGCCTCCTACATCTCAAAGTTTCATCATTGAGTCTATGCTACCAGAGTCTTCCATATGTCTCATGTTCTTGTTCAAAGGATGTCTATCAACTTGTGTCAGACATTCCTCAAAACACTTGACTTTGCATGTCAGACATACCCTCAGTCTATCTCATAATCACATGAAGTTGTAGTTTTATTGCGCACTCTGGTCTTGCTTTCCTCATTGGTAGGTAACCTTGAACCTAACATTCGACATTTCATCATTCGCCATTGACTAGGTGGTTTCCCTTGTGTTCGACAGCAAGACATCTATTCACACATTTGTATTAGTGGAGTTTCTCATATGCCATTATCCCTATTGGTGGTTTCCTCACCTTTTTCATAAGTTTTCTTTATTGGTTGCTATTCAGAGGGTCTTTTTTATTTACCACTTGCATTTGGAACACGCAAAAGACACATAGGTTTGTTGGTTCACGAACATGTTCTTCATCTGATTTCCTCCAAATCATCAAGCTCCTTATTTATACCTCGTTTTGAATGATGATATATTCCTTAATTCACTCCTTTCATCGGGTCCCCTTCTATCAACTTTAGCTCATTTATTATGGAGAGGATACCCAGAGTCCTATGAGTACCTAGAGGCTTGCAGTCATTAGTGACAAGTTCTCTCACCATCGACAGTTTGGAATACATCAATGTCTCTTGATCGATGGATTATTCAATTGTTCGACCCTAAATCCTTTATTCACACTTGTAAGAATGTACTCGGTGCCTTGATACCTACTTTCATTATCGGTAGCATGTCTCACATTTGTCAATGGTAGAACTCAATGACCAGTAATCAAATGATGTCTCATTTTGTTCGACATCAACTCCTTTATTCACACAATGTAGACTTTCATCTTTGGCGGATTGTGTAGAAGACTTGAAGACATTAGTTTATAGTCGTAGCTTCCCTGATTTGTTTCTACCTCTTTTTGGACTAGTACCTCAGTGACTTCAATGATCATGGGAGATCAGATTGTACTCCATTGTATACAGATATCTTCAGTTTGGTTTTACTGGGCCTTGTTTGTGACTATGACATCCTTTGGCATGTAGCCACCTTTGTATTTCCTATTCATGGCCATGGGAAGCTGTTTGGTATATTTTCACATGGATCTACATTGTTATTCAAATTGGTAGCCATGTGTGCAAAGTCAGTATAGATTGTAATGAGCAACTAGTTATTTTAACTGAATCTCGATTACTTCACTTCTGGGTCTTATAATGTATTTAGGCCATCGCAAATACTCCTATGACCTCACACATTAGGGGGCATATGTTATAGAAACATTTTCCTCACCCTATGCAAACTTGCATAGAAGGACTTTTTCCATTTCCCTATACAGACTTGAACTCCCTTTTTTCAAATACCATAGATAAAAACATTGTTTTTCCACATATACGCACCCTACCTATAGTACAACATGCACATACATAGGTTGCACCACTACAACCAGCGTACATCGGGATTTGTGACCAAAATTAAAAAACTGGTGTCGGGTTTCCATGTCACATCACGGGATCTATGATCCTTGGCCGTCCATATACTGTAAATGTTCTGACTCAACCCTGTAGTTCCACTTGAAGGCTACAAATGGGCCAAATCTAAGCTATGGAAAAGAGGAGAAGAACTCAACTTTGAGAGAAACGTTACTCTGGAGAAATTATTCACTTCATATTGATTTTGCATCCCTTTGTCCTTTAAGTCTGAACACATTGTTCATCTCCCAAGCTCTTCCCTACTTGATTGAGAACCTCATTGTCTCTCTTATATGAAATTTCCTTTGGTGGAGGATTGAAGTGGTGGAGGCCCATCTAGAAGGAAATTAGTTTCTTGGTTCTGAATCGTGCCGACGCAGAAGTTTGTAATTCATTCACTTCTACTGATTACATTTTAACAAAAATACTCTTTTCTCATCTAATTAATATCTTGAAAATATTTGAATTGTTATTCCATGGGCGTATTTGTTATGAATGTTGATGGATTATGCTATTGAATGTGCTATCATTATATATTACCATCATATGCTTGTTGGATTGCTGAGGAGGGGGGGGTGAATCAGTAATAGAGCAATCTAGTCCCTTTTAACCATATAATCCAAGTGCTATATCAATGAAGCATTATTATCCAATAACTAGAGAGTAAATAAGAAATGAACAAATGAACAATCATACACATACACAGTACACCAGTGTTTTACGTGGAAACCCAAATTGGGAGAAAACCACGTAATTTTTTTTCTTATATGTCTTGAAGAATTACATTCATTGGAAGCACCAACTTCCTTTGTTTTCTAGCTGCAACTGGAAGGAGGCTCCAACCCCCTAGTTTCTCAGGCTACAACCTGAGGGAAGCTCCAACTCCCCAATTCTCTGGCTACAACCAGAAGGAGGCTACAACCCCCTATGTTCTTCGGTTACAACCGGAAGGTGGCTACAACCACCTGTCCTTGTCCCGTCCTGCCACCCTGAAGTAGAAGTAGAATGATGGAACCACTGTCACACTATCACTGTGAGATATACCGTTGTAAACCTGTACCAATAAATCTGAACCATGCATCAACCATGCATCAACCTGTAATCAACCTGTACCATAAACAAGTGCATCAACCA
>ML787677.1:68340-78673 GCA_009831015.1 Picea engelmannii | reverse complement strand
TATTTTGTCTAAAGTTTTCAAAGTCATGCCATTGTCTTAGGAAGACCAAGGCATTCCTAAATTGAGTCACAGTTTGTGTATATAGGGATTCATGGGATGGATCAAGAAGCCTTAGTTCATTGATAAAATATAGGGTAAGGTGCATGTCAAATAAGAGTTAAAATCACAAGTCTGAGTCAATGGTTTGTGTATATCATTACATATTATGAAGGTGAAGAAGTCATTAGAAGGTCCATGGGTTGTTTTTCATCATGAAAGATTTTGTAAGGGTCCTTGTTTTGAAATCCAAAATGACTTCATATAAGGGAAATTATATGTCATATTTAAAGTCATATGTTTAGGAGGGAGGTCTTGTAAACTCATGTTAATGAGCACGCTCACATGTAATGAATTTAGTGCAAGTGCTTGATGGTTCTTTATGTCATCTGTACCTTGGAAAGATCAAAAGCTTGGGGCACTGCCCAAGTCACTTAAATGATATGAAGGGTCTTTTCACTTCAAACATGTATTATTCCCTCGCAAAACCCCTCCACATCAAATCCTACATCCTTATCCATCATCTTTCATCTCTCTGAACACATGCTAGACCTGAAAGTTGGTTTTTTCCCTCTCGAGCAAGCTCCAAAATCCCCTACTACACAAACCCTATTTAACACTATGCAAATGATGTGAAGACTATTGCACTACACAACTATTGTCCTATGCTCCTCGCTACGAAAATCCCAGTGCTAATGTTCCCGCTCCTCATTTCATACCTAGTCACCAACTATGATAAAAACATTTAAAACTTGATTACCTATGCATTGATACCTGGCTAAGTAACCTTCCTCTCACACAGAAAAGGTTTTCATACTATTTTAAAACAAACCTTAGCTCTGCTAGACTTGTTGTGCAAACTTACCTGTTAGGTTTTGAGCACTTCTCTACTTGCCACAGATTCACATCCATCTTGCAGAGATATTCATTCAGCTATGACAACATAGGAGAAGAAGAAGAATAGAGGAGGAAATGTGTTAAGGTATGAGCCACAAAGCCTCAACTTGGTGAACTCATACCCTGCATTCAGAGTTTCTTTTGAGCAGGCCGAGTGAATTCCATTTTGTGATAAAATTCAAGGATATAAGCAACAACTGACAAAGGAGTTTTCCCACAACTACAATGGTTTCCAGACAATAGTTGTTGGGGTCATCTTCCCAGTGTCAGCGGGGAAAATAGTTGCTTCTACAAATATCCTAATCCTAGGGAAAAGATGGTTTAAAGGTATGCCTTTGGATTCTGTGTTTTACATTGATTTCATCAAGCCTAAATATAGAAATCAGAAGATAAGAGCCACCATTGCTAGGGAGTATGTGCTAGAGCCCTATGAGAAGCTGTTGAGGGTCATAAAAAATTTTTTTACTTGTGAGGGTAGGTTTGATAGGGTATACCAGTACCATGTGAGACTCCTCATGCACTTCACAGGGAAAAAACCTATCAACTTACTTTTTTACATGTATAGAAGCTTAGGAAAGATGACAGATAAGGTCCAAGCCAGGGTTGACCAACTTAAGAGTAGCTTGTTCCACTTTTCCTTAGTGAAGCTACTGGTTGTTGAGGAAATCAAAAGATAAAAAGGTACTGGGATTCTTTCTTATCCTCAGCCAATATTCCTCTGGACCCCAAAAGAGATACCGCATTTTCTGCTGAAATATTGTCTCCTAGCAGCTCAGGTCAAAAGGGAGAAAGTGTTGCAGAGAAAGGAAAATGAAAGGAATTTGAAGGCTCTCCTCCAAACCGGCCAATTCCAAAAAAGGGTAGGAAGTTATTGTTTATCGATGAAACAAAAGAGACCCAGACACCCAGAAGGCCAACCAGAAGGTCAACATCTAGAAGAATTGATACACCTACAATGCAGACAAAACATGTTGAGGTTTCATCTCAGGAGATGGATGAAGGTCAAACCAAAGCAGGAATGAAAGAATCAGAATTTAGGGAAATTCAAAAACAACTCAGAGAGGCTCATCATGTGATTTATCATTTTTATCAAGAGAGCAGAGATATGAAGAGGAAGCTAGTTGAGAGAGGTTCTAAGAAACAAACACCACAAAACAAGACATACCCCATTCAAGAAATTTCAAAGGGGAAGGAGGTCATGCACAACCCTGAGACCACAGTTTTGGCCAAGCCTACTTCTCCTATGACAATATCCTCAGCTAGGAAGAAGTGTTCAGAGACACGGGGCCAACTTGCAGCAGGTGAAAAACCCCCTACTTTACCCACAGAAGGAGAAAAAAGGATAAGATGGTTGAATAAGAAGATAAGCGAAGCTCAAGATCAAGTTATCAAGCTTGGGGAATAAAAGAGAATATCAGATGATAGAGCCATGAAACATTTTAAATAATGAAAACCAACCAAAGAAAATTCATGTGCAACCCTTTCCAATGCTCAGTCAAAATTGAAGAGAAATGCATCCTTGTTTAGGCAGGTGGGAAATTTGAAAGTGTAGATCTTAACACTAAGGAAGGAAAACAAGAATGTTAAAAAAAAAAATTTGATTGAATGATGAAACCAGAAGAAGACTAGAGCTGCTTGCAGAAGTAGCCGAAACATGAAGAGAGGAAACTCACAATTTTTCATTTTTGGGAAAGAAAGCCATTACAGCTGCAACCTAAATGTTGATTAAAGGAGGGAGAAAATTAGCAAGGTTTAACATATTTCTATAAGAAACATATTTTTTGAAATCCCTTTTCATCTTATTCAAACAAATATGATAGTATGAGGAAACCTCTTGAACGTAGGTGCAATTTTGACTGATAAACATGCATAAACAACACTTGCATAGTGATCCCACGCTACACAAATGTTGTAGACACATATGATTTAAAAGGATAGTATAAAATGATTGATGTACCACAATGGAGGTTAAATAAGGTTTCAAATTAGTAGCTTCCAGTTGGATATACACAAGTTTCAAGAAAACCAAGCGTGCTACACAAACACTATAGGTAGCATTTGCATAGCGCTAGCTCCATTATTCTATGCAAAGGTGACAAGGCTACTTAAAAACGCACTAAATTGTCTCGAAGGGGTCTCCAGATGCACTTGATGACTCATCCACACATCAGAATCAAATTTTTCTCAGATATTTGATTGTATAAGATACGTTTTGTTTTGCATTAAATATGGTCAGAACAGACTTACTATTTTTAGTAAAGTCATTTTGGATTTGTTCTCTTCCAATGTAACCATATCCACTATTGTAGTTAGTTGGAGCTTGACTCCTAGTAGCCTAGTGTGGCAATATGGCTCTATATATTTGATCATTTTGATGTAAAGTCGGGCGATTTGGAGGAACTATAGTATTTTTTTATCTTCATTGTAAATATTTGAATCTGAATGAAATGAAAATGCATAAGTCCTGAACCTTCATGAAAAAGATTATAACGATAATCAACTGACAGTGTGTTTCTTTATATTTTGTATGTATCTCTTGTGTCCCTACTTGCATCTCATTTTCTCCTCTATTTAAATTGATATTTATGAGTGTAGAATTCATCTAAATGGTTCTCTAGACTCAAAGAATTTACACTCCGTCTTTTCTTCCTAACTAGGTCATAATTCATCTATATGGTGCTTTGATTCTATTATGTGTTTCATTTTTCCTCTTTCACCCCCTACAAAAAATTCAAAACTGAAGGTTTCATCCACCTAATTTATCCTTTGTTCCTCTGAGAGGTTCTATCAACCAGACATTAGTTTCATTCATTTTCAATATTTGACTCCATATCCAAAAAAGAATCCTTCTCCTCCTTGCCAACAAAACTTTATTAAATCCACTCAAAACTTTAAAACCTAGCCATTGTTTTATCAATAAAAACAATCTATCAGAGACTAAGTGACAAGAGAGATCCCTCTCTGAATTGAGTAGTCTAGTACCCAACTCTAAAGAGGTTTGTGGTTACCTTTGTAGGTTGTTTCCTTAGCCAAAAAAATTCACTCAGTGCTAACACATATCAATATTCAAATTCTCTCCATCGCAACTCAAGGAAGGAAAATAATTGATCCAAGTGCATATTGGTGACCACCCACCTGTCCCAACTGACTCCTCTTGTTAGTTTCTAGTTCAACATGTTCTTCTGTACTTCTTTGTAATTGTGGGTTCTACACTTCTTGGGCTTTCTGAATCCCTACACATCTTCCAGGTGGATACTGTTGATTAAGGTTGGTTGTCATTGATGTCAACCCTTGAAGAAAGCCCCACAACACAAAGGTTTGGGTAATGGACCCAATATTGTTTGATGTAAATATGACTCATTATTTTCTTTTCATGGTTGATAATAAGTAAATATGGATGAACTCCAAAGTGGTCCCCTTATGGTGAAATCCCTCATGGGAAGACGCTTTGCGGAGCAAGAGAACCCATGATTAATTGTGGAATAATGATATTAAGGACAATGAATTTTTCAGGTACAATATCCTAAATGGATAGTGCTTGTCATTCCATTTCTGGTAGTATGTGGAACGTCACATAACTCCTCATGGTTAGAGAGTTATGGCCATGAGAAGTTGGAGACCCTAGGTTTGGGTAATGGACCCAAGTTTGTTTGATGGATAATGGTATGAATTATGATATATTTTTAGATAATAATATTCTATATGGATAGTACATTTCATTCCATTTTTTGTGGTATGTGGAACGTCACATAACTCCTCACGGTTTGAGAGTTATGGCCTTACGAAGTTGGAGGACCCTCATATGTCATCTAGAAGCCCCAAAAGGTCAAAGTAGTCAAAGTGGTTTAAGAAATTTTAAAAGGTAAATAATAAGGTGAAGTAATGAGTGTATTATAATTCAAATTGAATACAAAATAAATTATTTCAATAACAAATTTAATGGAGAAATTAGAAGTGGGTTAACCCTAAAATAAGGAAAGTGGGGCCAAGTGACCTAGAAAATGTTTTTAAGGAAGCTACTTGGAGAGTATAAATAAGAGGAAAGGCTCTCTCATTTTAATCACACTTGAGAATATTGAATATCTATAGGTGTATGAGTTAACCAAGGATATCTAAGCCGAAATTCTAAGGGAAGGTGAAGAAAATAATGCTGAAATGCAAGGAAGGATAAATTCTTTTGATGGTGCTTTCTAAGGTATGTTATTTACAGGTCATCTCACCATTTTCTCTATAACTTGTCTTACATAATGATTCAGAACCTACAATTTCTATGCCATTGAGAAAATTTATCATCTTTGGTAAAAAATTCAGCCCGTGGATCATTGTATATTTGGAGTTACACTCCGTGGAAAATAGGGTTTGTGGCTAGTCCTGAAACTAATCAAAAATAGGTGTTTCGAGTATAAACATCATAACTTATTCATAACAGATCCAAATTTAGTGAAACCAAATGTGTTTGTTAGGGTATATTCTTTAGTATGTTTTGTAACATTTTTCGATCAATTCAACAAATATTCCATGTGGGGCATGCTCTACAAGGTCGATCTCTAGAATAAGCCAAAATTCAACAAGGTATGCCATTTCTGCTATAACTCCTTTTATGAGAGGTTCCAAGTAGTGACACCTGGAGGAATTTCATAAAACACACTGACGAATATTGTTTATCAGTTTTAGATATTTATGCATTACACGTACAAATTTATGATTACTTCAAGTTAGGGTTGTTGACTAATCCAAAACTAGGCATCTGAGACTAAAGAAAAGTTTGATGAAAATGATAGAATCTTGTTGTTGAAGTTAAGGAAGGTTTGCAGGAATGTGATCATATACACCAGGTCTATTACAGAGCTACAAATCATATTTTTATGATGAAATTTATGAGGGCGTTTGGTTGAGGTACATGTTGAGAACATGGTTGAGACAAGTAGTTGATGAGTTGGCACATACATGAGGTGTATAGTTGATGATGTTGGTACATATTGATGATTCATAGTTGATGAGTAGTTGACACATGATTGGTACATACTTGGTACATGGTTGGATGCACTTGTTTATGGTACAGGTTGGTGCATGGTTGATGCACTTGTTTATGGTATAGGTTGATTACAGGTTGAGGTACAGGTTGATGCATGGTTCAGATTTGTTAGTATAGGTTTAGAACGGTATATCTCACAGTGACAGGTTGACAGTGGTTCCATCATTCTACTTCTACTTCAGGGTGGCAGGATAGAGCAAGGATAGGTGGTTGTAGCCACCTTTCGATTGTAGCTGGAGAACATAGGGGGTTGTAGCCTCCTTCTGGTTGTAGCTAGAGAATTGGGGAGTTGGAGCTTCCCTCAGGTTGTATCCTGAGAAACTAGGGGGTTGGATCCTCCTTCCATTTGCAGCTGGAAAACAAAGAAGTTGGTGCTTCCAATGAATGTAATTCTTCAAGACATATAATAAAAAACATTCTGTGGTTTTCTCCCAATTTAGGTTTCCACGTAAAACAATGGTGTATTGTGTATGTGTATGTTTGTTCATTTGTTCATTTATTATTTACTCTGTATTTATTGGATGATAATGCTTCAGTGATATAACACTTGGATTATATGGTTAAAAATGATTTAATTGCTCTATTACTGATTCACCCCCCTCTTAGTAATCCAACAATTGGTACCAGAGAAGGTTCCTTCAGAAATCAGTTTAACCAATGAAAGGTAGATCATGGAGAGTACCAACTCATATAAAAATGGAATACCATAGTTTGATGGGCAAAAGTATGATTTTTGGAGCATAAGGATGAGGACATATATACAGGGACAGGGATTTCAAGTTTGACAATCAACTATAAATGGATACACAGCACCAACAGTTCCACCAACAAATGACAAAGAAATAAAAATCGATGAGAATAATTCCAAAGCCACAAATGCACTTTTGAATGGTCTCAGTGATACAATATTCACCAAAGTTGCACACTATAAATCTGCTAAAGAGATTTGGGACAATCTTCAAAATATTTATGAAGGAGATACAAAAGTCAAAGAAGCAAAGCTTCAGACTTACAAAGGTCAGTTCAAACAACTAAAAATGAAGGAAGATGAAGATATCACAACCTACTTCTTATGAGTCGATGAAACAGTGAATTCAATCATAGGATTGGGAGAAGAAATTGAAGAATCTGTAATTGTTCAAAATATACTAAGATCTCTTCCTATGAGATTCAACCCTAAGATATCAACACTAGAAGAAAGATCGGATCTGGACTCAATAAGCATGGATGAACTGCATGGAATCTTCACAGCATATGAAATGAGAACTGAGCAGGAAAATCCAGATGCAAAAGAAGAATCCTTCAAGGCATCCAAAAGATCAAAGAAAAAGAAAAAGTAACAAGAAGAATATAGCAACAGCAGTGACAACTCAGAAGATGATGAATAAGCGGCCAACTTTGTCAAAATACTGAACAAGGGAACCAACAGTAGGTATAGAGGTAAGCTCCCTTTAATTTGTTATAATTATGATGGTATTGGTCATTTTGCTAACAAATGTCCCCATAAGAAAAAGATAAATGATGAAGGTTACTCAAAAGGAAAACACACATATAAAGGAAAAAGAACTATAAAGAAAGTTTTCAAGAAAATCTTATACACCAAAGAAGACATCTTGTCATCAGATGAAGATGAAGTCAATGACAATGAGACAGGAAGAGTTTTATTCATGGAAGTAAAAGACTCTGACAAAAAAGACTTCGAAGAAGAATATGAAGAAGCCGAAGAAGAATGTGAAGAAGTCGACGAAGAATGTGAAGAACTCGAAGAAGAAATTGAAGAGGCAGAAGTTGAATATCGAGAATAATTAATGTGTTCCATAGAAGTTATCAGAAGAGAAAAGAAGAAAAAGAAGAAACTACAAGAAGAATTAGACAAGAAAAATGACACTTGAGAACTAGAACAAATGATCACAAAATTGAAGGTTCAAATAGAACAAGATAAAAGAATTGAAGAAGCACTCAAAGAACAACTAGAAGAAATGGACAAGATCATTGGAAACTTGGAAGCAGAGGTTGTCACACTAATAAATGACATTCAAAAGAAAAATATGCAGAATAGCTCAAAAGTTCTGGATGACATTATCAACAGTCAAAAATCTCATCTTGACAAGTCCAGACTTGGATACAATCAGACAGAAAAGGGATCAAGCTCTAAAACAATAGAGCAAGAAACAAATCCAAAGAGTTATGCAGAGACATTCAAAGAGGATAGGAATATATACAAGAAAGATTATAGGGACACTCCTCCACCAAAAATATTCATAATTCAAAATCAACAACAGATAGATAGGCCTCAAGAAGAAGAAGGATTCATAAGAGAACCTCCTTTCAAAATATCTTCAACTCCTAGGTATCAAACTATATTTTTTGGTTTATGTTATGCATGTAATAATTTTAGACATAAAGCTATGAATTGCAGAGCTAACAATAGGAACAGTAACAACTTTGAGAGTTATACACAAAGAGATTATTCAAGGATACCTAGTGACACACAAAGAAGAAGTTACCACAGGTTTGAATCTTTGAGCACTAAAGTGGAATGTTACAAATGTAACAATTTTGGACACATTGCCAAGGATTGTAGAATGACAGTCCCTCCTAAAGAACCTCAACAAAATAACAACAGTCACAGACAAAAACCTCAGAAAACGACATGGATAAGAAAACAAGATTAGTATAACAATGAAGAATGCATAGTCGCTCTACAAGCTAAGCAAAAGAAACACGGTTGGTATGTTGATAGTGGATGTTCAAAAAAAATGATAGGTGATAAAGACAAATTTCTTACATTACGAAAAGAAAAAAAAATGGATCAGTCTCCTTTGGAAATGATAATTCATCCAAAATCATTGGAGAAGGCACAGTTTGAAATGGGAACAAGAATGAAAAGGCAAAAAATGTTCTACTGGTAGAAGATATGAAACATAATCTTCTAAGTGTGAGTCAAATGTGTGACCAAGGTCATAAACTTACTTTCGATTCAAAAAAGTGTGAGATAAGAAAAGAAGGTTTAGGGAAATTGGTCAGTATAGCTGCAAGAACTTCAAACAACATATATGTGTTAAGTGAAATTGGAAATGAAAAGTGTTGTCTAGGAAAGGAAGATGAAAGTTGGCTATGGCATAGAAGAATGGGTCACAGTCATTTTGATAACCTTGTAAAAGTCAGCAAAAGAGAAGTAATCAGAGAATGCCCCAGATCACGAAACCAACCAACACTTTATGCAAGCATTGTCAACAAAGAAAGCAAACAAAGACCAGGTTCAAATCAAAGGAATATTCAACAAGACCACTAGAAATTGTGCACACTAATCTAGTTGTAGCAACTACAACAAAGTTCATAAAAAGTGAAAAATACTTTATGTTATTAGTTGATGATTATACAAGAATGACTGTAGTTTGCTTTCTCAAGAACAAGTCAGAAGCTTTTGAAAACTTCAAGATCTACAAGGAAATGGTTGAAAATGAGATAGATTCAAGAATCAAATGTTTGAGATCTGATAATGGAGGAGACTTCACTTCAAAGGAATTTATGGACTACTGTAGCAGTCATGGAATAAAAAGACAAATCTCCATTGCTAAGACACCTCAACAGAATGGAGTTGTTGAAAGAAAGAACAGGACGGTACAAGAAATGGCTCAAACAATGCTAATGGATTCCAAATTGACAGATATATTTTGGACATAGGAAATGCATACAATATTTCACACTCAAAACAGAGTAATTCTTAGAAACAACACTTATAAAAATCCCTACGAGCTATGGAAAGGAAGACCAACAAATGTAAAGCACTTCAGAGTTTTTGGAAGCAAATGCTACATCAAAAGAGAAGATGGTAGAATGGGAAAGTTTGACTCTCGTGTGGAAAAATAAATACTTGTTGGTTACTCAAGTACAAGGAAAGCATACAAGTGTTACAATCTAATATTGAACAAAGTTGTGGAAAGAATCAGTGTAACAATTGATGAAACATGCAGACTAGAATCAAAGGAAGAAGAAAACAAATCAATGGAACAACTTTTCGAAGAAGAAGATGAAAAAGAAGTAGAAGAGGAAGATGAAGATGAAGAGAATCTGACAGAAGTAGAAGAGCAAGTTCAGAAAGTATCTCCAAAGACACCTAGCAAACGAGTACAGAAGAATCATCCTTCAGATCAGATTATTGGAAACAAAGATGCAGGAGTTGAGACTAGAATAAAAATATGCTCACCAGAACAAACACACCTAGCACTCTTATCTACAATTGAACCAAACTATTTTGAAGAAGCCATGAAGGATGAATTTTGGAATAAGGCCATGGATGAAGAATTGGATCAAATAGAGAAAAATGACACTTGGGAATTGGTTCCAAGACCAAAGAATAAG
>ML787677.1:49085-67836 GCA_009831015.1 Picea engelmannii | reverse complement strand
GTTATACTTACATGAGTGTTTGGTATCATGGCTAAGCAAGAAACAATCATCAATATCTCTATATATAGTCGATGCAGAGTATATTGTAGCAACAACATGTTGTACATAGGTTCTTTGGATGAAACAAACTTTGACAGATATGCAGGTTGAGTATGATAAGCCCATTCCAATATATTGTGATAATAAAAGTGCCATTAGTATATCAAAAAACTAGGTGATGCACTCCAAGACGAAGCACATTCCAATCAAGCATCACTTTCTATGGGAACAGGTTGCAGAAAAGAACATCAGAGTTGAGTATGTGGGCACAAAAGAACAAGTGGCAGACATATTTACAAAAACACTTCCATGGGAAGCCTTTGAATATCTTCGCCAAAGACTTGGAGTTATTTCTACTCCAAAATGATTTTTTTTTTAATTCTTATCTTATATGTCTTATATGTACATGAGAAATCACCATAAGAGGACAATTCATTCAAGGGGAGCAACCTCGGATGGAAAGATACCTTTCCATTGACGATAAAGGGGGAGAGATTTATCAGATGCAGAGGACAGAGGCATGGTTCCAAGGGGAGAAGATTTATCAGATGCAAAGGATAGAGGCAAATTTATCAGATACAAAGGACAGAGGCATTGTTTCAGGGGGAGCATGAGTGATATGAATTCAGTATTGCATCAAAGTGTTGCCATCAATGCCAAAGGGGGAGATTGTTGATTAATGTTGGTTGTCATTGATGTCAACCCTTGAAGAAATCCCCACAACACAAAGGTTAGGGTAATGGACCCAATATTGTTTGATGTAAATATGACTCATTATTTTCTTATCATGGTTGATAACAAGTAAATATGGATGAACTCCAAAGTGGTCCCCTTATGGTGAAATCCCTCACAGGAAGATGCTTTGTGGAGTAAGAGAACTCATGATTAATTGTGGAATAATGAGATTAAGGACAATGAATTTGTCAAGTAAAATTTCCTAGATGGATAGTGCTTGTCATTCCATTTCTGGTGGTATGTGGAACATCACATAACTCCTCACAGTTAGAGAGTTATGGCCATGAGATGTTGGAGACCCCAGGTTTGGGTAATGGACCCAAGTTTGTTTGATGGATAACAATATGACTTATGATATATTTTTATATAATACTATTATATATGGATAATACATGTCATTCCATTTCTGGTGGTATGTGGAGCATCACATAGCTCCTCATGGTTTGAGATTTATGGCCTTACAAAGTTGAAGGACCCTCATATGTCATCTAGAAGCCCCAAAAGGTCAAAGTAGTCAAAGTGGTTTAAGAAATTTTAAAAGGTAAATAATAAAGTGAATTAATGAGAATATTATAATTCAAAGTGAACACAAAATAAATTATTTCAATAATAAATTTAATGGAGAAATTAGAAGTTGGTTAACCCTAAAATAAGGAAAGTGGGGCCAAGTGACCTAGAAAATGTTTTTAAAGAAGCTACTTGGAGAGTATAAATAAGAGGCAAGGCTCTCTCATTTTAATCACACTTGAGCATATTGAATATCTATAGGTTTATGAGGTAACCAAGGATATCTAAGCCTAAATTCTGAGGGAAGGTGAAGAAAAGAAGGCCGAAATGCAAGGAAGGATAAATTCTTTTGATGGTGCTTTCTAAGGTATGTTATTTACAAGGCATCTCACCATTTTCGCTATAAATTTTTTAATATAATGATTAAGAACCTGAAATTTCTATGCCATTGAGAAACCATATCCAAATATCAGTGGTAAAACATTCAGCTTGTGGGTCATTGTATTTTTGGAGTTACACTCCGTGGAAAATAGGGTTTGTGGCTAGTCCTGAAACTAGTCAAAAACATGTGTTTCAAGTAAAAACGTCATAACTTATTCATAATAGATCCAAATTAAGTGAAAAAAAATGTGTTGGTTATAGTATAGTCTTCAATATGATGTGTAACATTTTCATATCATTTAAAAAAATATTTCGTGCGGGGAACTCTCTACAAGGTCGATCTCTAGAATAAGCCAAAATTCAGCAAGGTATGCCATTTCTGCTATAACTCCTTTTCTGAGAGGTTCCAAGTAGTGAAACCTGGAGGAATTGAATAAAACACACTGAATAACATTGTGTATCAATTTCAGATATTTATACATTACAGGTACAAAGTTATGATTACTTCAAGTTAGGGTTGTTGACTAATCCAAAACTAGGCATCTGAGACTAAAGAAAAGTTTGATGAAAATGCTAGTCTCTTGTTGTTGAAGTTAAAAAAGTTTTGCAGGAATGTGATCATATACACCAGGTCTATTATAGAGCTACAAATCAAATTTGGATGATGAAATTGATGAGGTATTTTGGGTGAGGTACATGTTGAAAACATGGTTGAGACAAGTAGTTGATGAGTTGGCACATACATGAGGTGTATAGTTGATGATGTTGGTACATATTGATGAGTCATAGTTGATGAGTAGTTGAAACATGATTGGTACATACTTGGTACATGTTTGGATGCACTTTTTTATGGTACAGGTTGATTACAGGTTATTTGGTATAGGTTGGTGCATGGTTGATGCACTTGTTTATGGTACAAGTTGATTACAGGTTGAGGTACAGGTTGATGCATGGTTAAGATTTATTGGTACAGGTTTACAGTGGTATATCTCACAGTGACAGGTTGACAGTGGTTCCATCATTCTACTTCTACTTCAGGGTGGAAGGACGGGGCAAGGACAGGTGGTTGTAGCCACCTTCCGGTTGTAGCCAAAGAACATAGGGGGTTGTAGCCTCCTTCTGGTTGTAGCCATAGAATTGGGGATTTGGAGATTTCCTTAGGTTGTAGCCTGAGAAACTAGGGGGTTGGAGCCTCCTTCCAGTTGCAGCTGGAAAACAAAGGAATTTGTTGATTCCAATGAATGTAATTATTCAATACATACAAGAAAAAGTGTTCTGTGGTTTTCTCCTGATTTGGGTTTCCACGTAAAACACTGGTGTACTGTGTATGTGTATGCTTGTTCATTTTTTCATTGCTTATTTACTCTGTAGTTATTGGATGATAATGCTTCATTGATATAACAATTGGATTATATGGTTAAAAATGATTAAATTGCTCTATTATTTATTCACCCCCCTCTCAGTAATCCAATAGATACTAGTGGCCTCCCACCTAATGTAACTGTCTTATTTTGTATGATTTCATGCCAACACATCTTGTTGTACTTCCAAGGCTTTTTTGGGGCCCTAAATAGTTTTATTTTATCTTGCCACAATCAAACTATAGACAGAGTCAAATTTTGACAAGATACTGCATAGTTCTCTAAAATACCTTTTCAATGGGCTATCACACGCCTAAAATGAATATCATATGCAAAATCTATGACCCCAAGAAGTTAATGTACTAACTTACCCAAATGGGGCCCACATGAATTTTGGAATTTCATCTCCTAGGGTTAGGTTTTTGGATGTTTAGGGTTTTGGCATTCATGTTTATCATAAAAAGTCCTTTAGAGCCTCATTGTAATCATAATATTGTGAATTAGCACAGTCGTCACATCTCTTCTCAAAGATAAAGATGCCACCATTCAGGCGAATCTTGCACTCTGTATTTTTATAGTCTCTTTAAAATTATTTCATTAATAAAAATCAAGGATTGTTGTATTTCTCTCTTTCTCGCAATTTTTATGAGTATTTCATTAAATATCTCTTCTTTCATTTCATTCTGAAAATAATTCAAATTAGTGGTATCAGAACAGGATTCTCTTGATCGTTTTTTAGCGCATGTCCCCGACGAGGTCTGAGTATAGCCAATTGGGTCTCGCATTTTTCTCTCTTGAGGATAATCGCTCTTTCACGACCAAGAAACCCTCGATGGTGATGGAAACGAAAAATGGTGGAGAAGAATATTTTATTGAACTATTTATTTAGCAAGCTCTCGCATGATAGAGGGACTAAATGATGAAGAATTTTTCACACATCCTTCAACGCCTGCAGATAGAAACAACCACATCTTCATCGAGCGGACATTTCATTTCATTGTTGATAATGACATCCAGAAGAAACTCATATCAGCTAAGGTCATCAAGAAATTGGGTTTGTCGACAACACCACACCCGCATACATACAACATCAAGTGGCTTCCCCAGGGATGAGATCTTCATGTCAGCCAACAATGTTGCTTATCCTATGGTATCCATCCCTTCAAGGATGAGGTAGTGTGTGAAATTTCCCCTCTTGATGTCTGTGATGTTGTTTTGGGCCAACCATATATGTGGAAACGCCATGTTGTCTATGAGTCTAGACCCCATAGTGTTATTACTACTCTGGGAGGTCATATCTACAGGATACCAGAGGTAGTTCTGACTAATAATTCCCAAAAAAAACACCGCAATGTAATCTATCATACTACAAAATTCATCCTCTTCACAGTCTGTTCAAAGGATGCGCAAAAGACCACTACAACCACTGTAGCCACACCACCTTCTATCCAACAAAAACAAATTGTTGAAGAAGATCTTGTTTCTTCACCTACAATGGGGTCTACACAATTCCCCATAAAACCCAGAGACAATTGGTTGGTGGAATATATCCAACCCCTCCAAAAATATGTTTGTGATAGTCTGCCACAAGTCAAGAAGCACAACTTCTCCAACAAGGCATGCAACTCACCAAGATTCAAATTCAGAAAATGATTTCCCCTCTTCTTTGGGCACTCAACACAATGGAGACCATTACTTCCTAAGGGGGGAGGATTGATCCAGGTGGATATTGGCGACCACCCACCTATTCCAACTGGCTCCTCTTGTCAATTTTTAGTTCAACACATTCTTTCATACTTCTTTGTAATTGTGGGTTCTACACTTCCAGGGATTTTTGAATCCCTACACATCTTCCAGGTGGATATTGGCAGGGATGATTTTAAGGATGGAAATTTATTTTAAAATGTAGAAACCTTGGCGAATCTTACTAATCCTTCATATGTCAACTATAAATGTTTGGCGATATTTTTGTAAAAATATTCAAATTTCTAAGTATTTTATATAGTTTTTATAATTTTTTGGCAATTTTTAAGGTAAAATAACTTTATCTTATAGAATTTGGGCAAATCTTTTTTAAAATAGAGAATCTTGTTTTTGGAAAAACCATGCAAAATTAGCCCATGAGCGAAATTTAGCCCCTAAAATCATCCCTGGATACTGGTGGCCTCCCATCTAATCCAACTGGATTATTTTGTATGTTTTCATGATAGGACACCTTGTTGTACTTCTAGGGCCATTTTGGGGCCTTAAACATGTTATTTTGGATTTCCACAGTCAAACTAGAGACAGAGTTAGATTTTGATAGCATAATGCATATTTCTCTAAAATACCTTTCCAAGGGGCTACCACATTTGTAAAATAGAGATCGTATGCAAAAGTTATGACCCCAAGAAGTTAATGTACTAACTTACTCAAATGGGGCCTGTTAGCACCATGATTTTCATAGCTAAGGTTAGAGGTTTTTCAACAGTTTTCAAATTCATGCTTATTAGCACCCATATTTGTTTTATTCCTGGAATCATCTAACATCTCCAAGGGTCAGTTTCAAAAGCAAGATTATCATTTATTTGTCCCATTTCCATTTGCAACTGTGCGCTACAAAATTTTCTATGCATTGCACAAAGAACTTCACCCCGCATAGGATTTTGTCGTGCAGTGGATGTTGTCACGCATATGATGTTGTCGTGAAGAGGATGTCATCGTGCAATGGATTTCATCGTGCAGTGGATTTCATCGCGCAATGCATTTCGTCGCACAATGGATGTTGTCGCGCATAGTATGTTGTCGTGCATAGGATGTAACCGTGCAGTGTATTTCATCGCGCAGTGGATTTCATCACTCAATGGATTTCATCGCGCAATGGTCTGTTGTGCATATGATTATTTTGCGTAGAGGATTTTCCTGTGCACAGGCTACAAGTCGTGCTGCGAAAATGATTGGTTTAGTGGTCAACTTAAAGATCACTTTATGACGAACTGGAGAGGAATTTTGAAAATCCCCAAGAGGTTTTTGTTGAGGACAAACTATGTTGGCATATTTATTATGGGTGTTGGAGCCGCCTTTTTCAACTGGTTTAAATGTATTTTTTAAGGTCAAATGTTGGTTTTTGAGTTCCTTTTCGCTTCATGACATTTACCTACTGAAAATCTTAGTAGTCTTGACATGCGAAATAGTGAGGGATGTTATGTTTCATAACTTACCACTTTATATCATTAAACAAAATTCTTTACTTTTGGTACCTCGAAATATCGCTCTTTGGGGGTCACAAGTCACAAGATTTAAAAGTTTTAAAAGTGTACCTCAGGAGAAAGACAGGAGTAAAATTATTTAAACCCCAGTCAAGTGTTGTCGGGATTTTGCATCTCGAAATCCACTCTCTCCTAAAACATTATTGTCATAACCCTGAAAGACAAAGCCACGAGACTCTCACATAAGTAACCCGGGTTAATGTCTAGAGTGTGTAGTTTTGACCATGGTTAAAGTCTCTCGATATTTCACGACTCGACATACGGTCCTCCCGGAAACTATACCCTCGAAGCCCCGAGCCATGAAGTCGCAATATAAATTAAAACATGATTAATAAAACACTTAATCCGGTTACGTCCTCACTTAACTAAATCTAATTATCGCGATCTCGGGTTTTAGAGGCTCGAAAGGTTAGAGTGAAAACTCCCGATATGGAGAACGTCGAAAGGATGATTAAAGTTTAAGTAAGCTTAATCAAAAAAGATAAGCCAGCTTAATCAGTGTTCAATACAAATAATAATATGCACAGACTATGAGGTAATTTTAAATTTCCTTGTGCCACCTTGTGTCATGACCCTTCGAAATTTATGGCATTAATTGGAAATGAGGCGAAACGACAAGTAAGGATAGGGTATTTATTGCTAAATCTGTCTCTAAATATGATTTGACCATTCTGTTCATAAAGACACCTAGATTTTAAATGATCGAAGATATAGATATTTTTCCTTTCTGTTCTATTCATAAAGGTCACTTCTATCCCACGCAGATAAGTTTTTCACAACAAACTGATCTCTATATGTATACACATTTTTATTGTAGGAGAGCTAAGTCATAATCTTCTGTCATGGCCCCATGAAAAGCATCCAAGACAAGTGTTGAGATTTCAGGACAAGGCTCTAATAACGTTTCAGATACTTCACCTCAAAGCATCGATTCTATACGAACCTGGTCATACATCTCAGAGGTTTTGCAATTAGATGTGGTGAACTGTTCGGACGATTCCAATGAAAACAAGAAAGACGACATGACTACCAAATACAAGATCTTCGTCCAGGAAGAGATGCACAAAGTAGCGGCCAGGCCACACCTTCTACCTTACTATGACATGATCCGTTGGGTGCTAGATCATGTAGACATCCCTACTAGAACCATCATTAGCAAGAAGAAGGTCACTATTGGGACCTTTAGACTAGAAAACTTACAGATGATGTACAAGTTACCACCCACGTCAGACTTCACATACAATGCAGAGTTTCTAGAGGGTTTTAAACAAAAGGAATGTGAACAATACACAAAAATTTTATCTGATTTGATCAAGGATTGGGTCTCACACCCAGTGAAGTTCAGGGCAGACAACAATGGAATTTATTCCATATATTCTTTGGAACCACAGTTCAAATACGTAGCGATGATGACCTGTAGATTGTACGGGAGGGAAGACACCACACATTTTTTCCTCCCATGGGTGCCTTTGATGTAAACAGTAGCAGAAGGCTCTTCTTTCAACTGGGCCAAAATGTTATCAGATAGTTTGACCAGTCGGATTATAGAATATCGGACGCAGAGGGAAAGCGAGAAAGCCACCTCATTTTTTATGTCTTAATACATAATGGACGCCATGTGTTCCATGATACCTTTTCCCTTAATGAGTTGGATTTGGGCTCCATCGGAGACTGAGCCTATCCATGTCTATCATTCTAATATTTGGGAGGATAAGGCTTCATATTTTATATATGAAATCTTCAATTAGATAATGGTACCGATGCATGTCACCATCTTCGATAATCCACCGCCCTGGATCTTGAATAGCATTATGACCAATTTAAGAAGGGTGGTCGACTGGTACGTGGAGGAAGAGTTTTCATACATCATGGTTTTTGGCGCTTCTGTCCCTCCACATGATCTACCATTATTTATACCTGATAGGTTGGCCTGTCGCAAAATCTCCATGCAAACCGTGATCGGCAGCATAAGTAAAGAGATAAAGGGGTTTTCAAAGAAGGTATGGCCACCTTTCCCCATTCATTTAAACACATATTCTTTATTAAATTTCAGACATGCAAAGGCCAAGGGAACAACCTTAGAAGATATAAAATTAGTCAATATTGAGTTCAAGAAACACGACCCACAAAGGGTCATAAGTAATCACTTAGAAAGCTATGGCCTTAAAAGGTTTGAGCACAAGAATTCGCCTCATGATGATATTTTTTGAGGCGCGAGATCATATGCCGAGGTTTTGGCTCGAATACAAGCCCTATCGCTCGAAGAAAGGGCTGATGTTTTCAAGTTCCAAGAACATAGGTGGAGCTACCTTCCCCCATTATTACGGGGCGAGAATCCAACAACCATAGAGGTGAAAAAAACAAAGGCTGAAGGTTCCAAAGATTTAGCACCTGGCCAAGAAGAACAACAGGATAAAGAAGAGAAAGTTGGGGGCCCAAAACAGGAATCCAAGGCTTCCAATCCTCCAAGCAAGCCAACTTCAGTCGTTACTCCAGGGAAATCATCTAAAGAGGTTAGTAATCTCATTGTTTCTGTTACTCCCCTACAGTCAACAAAGGGAATACCAGATGTAGGTTTGATTTTTGATGAAGAATTAACACCCATATCAGTGGAAGAGATACCCCCGAATTAATTCTTTTTCGATAAGAAGAGAAAGGTTGTCATGAGACAAGAACTCTACCAAGAGGTAGGTATTGTATCCAAGAAATTTAAAATTATAACCGATGGAAGAAAAATGAAGAAAGAAGAATTTGCAATGCAAATAGAAGGAACATTGGGTGCTTTCACTACATCAAACCAATATTCAATCAGGACCCTGAAAGATCAGCTGAAGAGAAAAAATCATCTAATCAAGACATTAGAGGCTAAGCTAGCTACAACAGAGGCTATTGTCAAAGATCAGGCGAGTGCAACTTTAGAGAAAGCTAGAATAGATGATCAAAAAGAAATTGAGCAGCTCAAAGCTAAGCTCGAACAGACATAGCTGATGGCTCAGGCAAGTCAAGAAAAAATAGTCAAACAAAGGGAATTAATAGAGCAGCTTCGGGCCAAATTAGATTTTGTCGAAAGCTAGGTAGTTGACATCGGGATATTTCAATCCCAAGAAATAGAAATAATAAAAAGGTTATTGGTAGCACAGTAAGGTTTGCTTGTTAAAGTAGAAACAATTCAAAGCAGCTATCAACTCATTGATAAAATATCAAAGAACCTCTCCCTCAGAGATAGGGAAGTTGGAGCGACTCAGGTTGTGTTCTAGGAGGCTATCATAGCCACGATGAGAAGAGAAAAAAGAAGCAGTCCTAGTTTTCCCATCTCAGAGCAGACCAGGGGCAACATCTTGTTGAAATAATGGGAGCGAAATATATCTGAAGGCAGGCAACAAGCTAAGGAGATGAGAAAATCTTGTGAAGAAACTTTTGATTTGTTAAATGGGATTTGGTTGGGTTCCGATGGTGGAAGTAACGTTGAAACACTGGATCGGATCAATACAGCTAAATATATGCTAAATATCAAGGAAAGCGAAGAAAGAGAATTATCTGAAATATCACAAATAACCCAGACATACATAGTTCAAATAGAAAAATGGCTAATTAAACCGAGTACACTATTGTTTTCTATCAGCACCAAAGACCAGCAGGTGGAAGGAGATATGCCACAATTGGTGAAAGATTGTTATATTTTTTAGGCCAATAACCAAGCAGAACCTTCCAAGCTGATATCACAGTTGGTGGAGAATTGCGTTACTTACATAGAACATGCAAAGAGGCAGGTTTTGGGTGCCAAATGAAAATGGGAATAAGGAAACGAAACGCTTTAACTCCTTTGATTGTAACTGAAAACCTTTGGAACAATTGAGATTCCAACGTATAAAAATTTGTATAAATATACATTTTGTAGAAAGAAAAAGGGGGTTGGACCTTTTTGGTCGACTGTAATAGAGTCTATCTTCTTTTTGAATTAATACAAAGCAATCTGGAGAATCCTGATTCCATCCCAACTGTGCTATGAGTTTGTTCTCTTTGTTATTCATATTCAATTTTATTTCGCTTATATACATCTGATGAATGTTGCACTGCGATTTAGTAAAACTTCTACTGTGGTGGTTAAATTCTGTTCATTTATATCATTTATAGTTTTTCCTCTGTATTGGCTAACAACAGATACAAGACTTGTGAAACTTTAAGTGGTCATATTTTATACTTCGTCAAATTCCTTCTTAGTCTATTTTCTTCCTCTGTTTAAGGAGTGAGATTCTTTCTTGATAGGAGCCTTATTTTATAAACAACTAAATCTTTTTCTCATATTTCACACACTTTTTATTTCAAATATAACACAGTTACAGAAAAAGGCCTTTGGTTTGCATTTTTTTCCTAACATTAATTTCAAAGTTCTCTTTATAAGATCAAATTGATACAGCATAAAAAACCTTCAGATTTTTTTTAAATTTTTATGTTCCTCTATGACTATCCTCGTTGTAAGACAACCTAATATTGAACTCGGTTTATTGGATCAAACTCATATTTCTTTAAATATTTTTGATACTATACTTAAAATAGTCACCACCCGGGTAGAACTTGAACGTTCATGGGTTGCAATCGAACGAGATATAAACATCCAGGAACAAGTGGAAGTTAGACAACGACAACCTAAAAACTAACCCTAGCTTCCTTTCCCGAAGTTATACTCTCCTCTCTTTTTACACTTCACTAACTTTCGGATGCCCAGACACTGTACTTTTTAAATCCTTAAGTATAGACTTTGGAAAAACAACGGGCAGATAGAAGACAAAGTATTTGTTTGTCATTGATGGAAAGCTCAGCCCTATGATGATGAGCAAGAGAAAGTGGCAAGACCAGTAGTGCAACAATGATCGCATGGAAATATCAGAACCGTAAACTCCAGGAGTCAAGGAAGAAACTCACGGCAAAAAATCCTGAAATGTGATAGATCAGAGCATGTCAAAGACTCCATTTCGGAGTTTCACAGATTGGGAAATCGAAGTTTTGGATACCAAGAGTTGGAGGAGTCAAGAGTTGAGACTCTTCATCATAGGAGTCCCGAAGTCACGAAATGAGAAACGCTAAAATCTCGAAACAGGCACATCAACAAAGAGTTTCGCAAACCGAGAAATAACTCCATTTCAAAGTTCTAGATACCGGTAGTTGGAGGAGTCAAGAGTCAAGACTCTTTATCACAGGAGTCCCGAAGTCGTGAAATGTAAAACACTAAAATCCCAAAACAGGCACATCAACAAAGAGTTTCGCAGACAGGGAAATAACTCCATTTCGGAGTTCCGGATACCGAGAGTTGGAGTGTCGAAACACTTCACCACAAGAATGTCGAAATGTCGAAATGCGAAAAACACCTTTTGGTGTAGGTTTCAGTTACCAGAAGCTGGAGTGTCGAAACACTTCACCACAGAAATCACAAAATGACGAAATGCGAAATTGCGACATGGAGTTTCAGAGTTTCGAGGATTGTGACATGGAGCGTCAAGATATCTCATCACAAGAATTGCCAAAATTGTGAAATGCCAAAATATGAAATTGCAACATGGAGTTTTGGGGATCGCAACATGGAGTTTCAGGAATTCACGACATGCAACATTGTGAAATGTCAAAAGGGACTATTGTGAGTCTTGAAGACTCGAAGGGAAAAACGTCGAAATCTCGCCCATCGTTCGATTAGGAAAATAAGGGATCAGATTATGAAGTTTTGTGGACCGTTGATCTGGATCCATTTCAGGGATCGTGACTTGTAGAGTCAATATTCTTCGCAACAGGAATCTGCGACATGCGAAATCGCGAATTACTGAAATACGAAATGAAAAAGACATTTTGTTTCTTGTAATCCAACGGTGCAGGTGAATTCGAATATTATTGGAGGGCTACTATTTTACCTCACAATTAATTGATCAGTTATAATTCAGTTAGAAAAACAGATTCATGATTCTTGATCGGTTGGCGATTCAGTTGTTGAGGTGTGTGTGAATAAAAGAAGATATGAGACGACTGTGCATGGTTGGTCGTTCTGAATGAAAAATGAGTTGAACTGTAAGAAAGGGAAAATTACAGTATGCACAGTGTGAGATCGATAATATGCGTAGTGTGAGATAAAAATCAAAGATGAGTAACAGATGAGGAATAGATAGAATCAAGAGCAGAATTGTAGAACAACTTGAAGCAGAGAAAAATTACATAATAGACAGAGGAAGAGAAGAATTGCAGAATAGTTAGAAGCAGACCAGATTTACAGAATAGAGAAGAAGTGGTAAGAATCAATTTATCTGTGTTGTTGGTTATTCAATCATTTATTTATAATCAGAGAGGTAGGGTGGTGCTAGGGAGGACTGTTGTCCTCATAGGTTCAAGTGGGTGCTTGAACACAGGGAGTTTAGCTTCCATCTGGTTTCATCCAGAGAAACCAAGGAGGTAGGGTGGTGCTAGGGAGGACTGTTGTCCTCAAAGGTTCAAGTGGGTGCTTGAACACAGGGAGTTTTGGCTTCCATATGGTTGTAGCTAGAGAAACCAGGGTGGCAGGGTGGTGCAAGGGACAACAAGTATTCTCTGTTATATAGGTTGGAGCCTGTGTAACTGGAAGTTGGTGCTTCCATCCAGTTGGTGTTGGAACACTCAGAGATTTGGTGCTTCCTTCTAGTGGGTGCTAGAGAAACCATAGAATTGGTGCTCTCAAACAAGTTGGAGCTTGTAAAACAGAGGTAGTAGCCTCACATTGAGTTGGTGCTCAATTAAAGATGATGTACAGAACTTAAAAGACTGCCTATCATTTCGAAGAAGAAGAGGTTTTCTCCCTTTATGGGTTTCCTTGTGAAAATATGTCTCTATGTATATCTTATGTGTGAGTGATGCTCATTATTTATGTTGTACATATGTAGTATAATATTGATGGTCACTTGGAGAAATATTTAAAATGGTTTAATTGAATTAAAATTGTTTAACCACAGTAACAACTGATTCACCCCCCCTCTCAGTTGTCTTAGTAATTTCAACAATTGGTATCAGAGTGAGTTCCTTTTATTTAAAGATAGATCTGTAAGCTTAAACATGACAAGTCATGAAGGTACTTTAGCTAGTAAGCCTCCTCTGTTTGATGGAACAAATTTTTCCTTTTGGAAGGTTAGAATGAGAACATACCTAATGGCCTTAGGTGCTGATGTTTGGGATGTAGTAGAGACTGGATACATATAACCTATTGTGCTAGCTTCCAAGGATGATAAGTTAGAATTTAACTTTAATGCTAAGGGAATGAATGCTATCTTGAATGGACTTGCAGAAGCCGAGTTTGTAAAGGTGATGCATCTTCAATCTGCCAAAGAAATGTGGGATAAACTTATTAGTAGCTATGAAGGAAATGTGAAAGTAAAAGATGCCAAACTTAAAACATTTAGGTTGAAGTTTGAACAACTAAAGATGAATGAATATGAAACAGTTAGCAAGTATTTTTTAAGAGTTGAAGAACTTGTGAATGCCATGAAGGGTCTTGGTGAGAAGTTTGAAGAATCACTCTTAGTTCAGAAGATTTTAAGATCTCTGCTTGATCAATTTAATCCAAAATTCTCTACAATAGAAGAACTAAATGATCTTAAAACGTTGTCCATTGATCAACTTCTAGGAACTTTAACTACATATGAAATGAGAATTAGCAAAGATAAATCCATTACTAGAGAAGCATTGTTTAAAGAAAACAAGAATATTGATTCAGAATTAGATGATATTGAGGCAAAATTTGTGAGAAGGTTAAAGAAAGGATCAGGAAAATATCAAGGCAAGTTTCCATTCAAATGCTTTTACTGTGGTAAGATAGGTCATTTTTCATCTAAGTGTCCCCATCAGAAAAAGGACCAGAACTCTGATGATGAAAAGAAGTACAAATTCAAGAAATATAGTAAGAAGAAAAGTTTGTGTGCAAATAATGACAATTCCTCAGAAGACACTGATAGTGACTCTTCCTGTGAAGATAAGGTAAATGACTTCATGCTTATGGCCAAAGTGGATTATGATAATAAAAGAATAGGCAGTGATGATAATGATGAAGAAGTTGTGGTTGATATGGAAGGAGAACTGATCAGTGCACTGGAAGAGATTGTTGGACTCAGAATTAAGAATAGAAAGAAAAAACAATTGTTGATACAGTTCAAGAAAGACAGTAAATAGCTTGATGAAGACTTTGCCCTGTTGAAAGTGGAATTAGAAGAGGCTAAATGAGACTCTTCTCTTACACTCTTTCCAGAAAGGCTAAGGAATGGTATGATACTATTATCCCAAGAAAAATCACAAATTTGGATCTCTTTCAAGAATGTTTTACCAAAATATTTCGAAAAAAAAATATTACCAGTACCTTTATGATCAACTTTATAACTACAAAATAAATTCAATATAAAGTCTAAGGGATTTCAATTATAGTTTCAATACCATCATAAGGAGTTTTCCTCAAGATTTCAAACCTTCCCAAGCTACCATCCTCAAGTCTTACATGTCAACCATGAAATACCCATGTGGAGTTTTATATGGAAGGGGACTCCCTACAACTTTGTTTGAATCTCGATAAATGTTATGTGAAATAGAAGAGAACATAACATCGTCTCTCATGCAAGAGGAGGATTGTATTCAATAGGCCTTTTATATTGATCAAATTGATGAATTTGTCTTACCAGACCCTCCCCATGATATCAGGACATACCTGTCGAAAGAACGAGAGGAGTCTGCTAAAAAATTTGTTGATTGGATGATGAGTCTATTGGGTAAAGACAAGGAACCAAAATAAACAAGTACACCTCCCCCAACAAATGAGGTTTTGAGGTTTGAAAGGAAACAAGTAGAAAATCAATATGAATAAAGGGTTTTGCAACATATTCGGCAAGACTTGACAAAGCCACAGAAAGAAAAATAAATTTGTTTCATCAAAAGTGAGGAGAACACTCTTTCCCCAAACAATACCAAAAAGGAATATTTTTTTAGATCATGTCAACATAACCCATTAGGTTTTGGAAGAGGGGATTAATGACACCTTCATTTTGGAAAACTCTCTTTTTCTTAATGAGGAAGAGAGGGAAGGATCTTGGGGCTTAGATTTTGATGGTGCACACTCAAGCATAGGCTCAGGTGCAAGGATAGTCTTGAGATCACCAGACAATGAGACTACCCTTTTCTCATACAATCTTGAGTTAAACTGCAAAAAAAACATCAACGAGTATGAAGCCCTTATCTTGGGCATGAATATTGTCATTGATATGAACATCAAGTCTGTGCACATGAGAGGGGACTCCGACTTAATTGTTTCGCAAGTTAACAAGAAATTTGTTGCTAAAAACCTGAGGTTGAAACAATACATAGATGCCATATGGGATTCCATGAAGAAGTTTGAGAAATTTTCAATTGAATCCATCTTAGGGGAAGATAATCATTTGGAAGACAACCTTGTTGTTTCTGCTTCCACCCTGCAACTTTTCAAGGAAATCAATCTCTATAAGGTGGAAGGAATTTGCAAGCCCTCACTACCTGATAACTTGGAACATTGGCAGGTTTTTGATAATGAAAGCCAGATTCTTCATTTTCTTCAGAATGAAGGTGAATTCTCAGAAAACTAGATAAACCTATTGGTAGAAAAAAGGAAATATTGAGATCATTGATTTAGTTGATGCACCCTTAACTAAAGGTATCGTCCCCTTAGAGAACCATTTTGATCAAAATGGCATGTATAATGGGAGGTCGTTAATAAAAATCGATCATGGTATCATTGAATTCTATATTGGCACCAAAGAATCCCAAAAAATGATCAAGTTTGGAAAAGGAATAATGCTCGATGAAAGGGAGAATTTGGTTCCCCTCATAAGGGAATTTAATGATGTTTTCACTTGGTTTTACGAATTTTTGAAGGCCTACCGAGAGGACGTGACACAAAAAACTATTCCCATTATAGAAGGTATGAAACCTTTCAGACAAAATCTCAGGAAGATGAAACCAAAAGTTGCCCGCAGGTCTAAAGGGGGTTACAAAAGATGGTTGAGGCAGGAATAATTGATCCTATCAGATATTCATCTTGGGTGTCTAATCTAGTCATTGTAAGGATACTGATTGGCGAGATTAGGATATGCATTGATTTTAGAAATTTAAACCAAGCTTCACTTAAGGACAATTATCATCTACCAAACACGGAGTATCTTTTGAAAAGGATCACTAGAGTAGAAATGATGTCCATGCTTGATGGTTTCTTAGGATATAATTAGGTGTTGGTAAAGGAGGATGACCAACTAAAAACTACTTTCACCACCCCTTGGGAAACTTATAATTATTTGAGAATTTCCTTTGAACTAACCAACATAGGGGTTACCTTCTAGAACACCATGGATTATGATTTTATGGATTTGATAGGGAAACATATAGATATCTATTAGGATTATCTAACCACTATCCCAAAAAGAGGGAACAACACATCCAACACTTAAGAACAATTTTCTAGAGATGCATGGAGTATGTAATTTCTCTCAACCCTAAGTAATCAATTTTTGGGGTTGAAAAAGGAAATTTGTTGGGTCATATCATTTCTAAAGGCAGAATCACAATAGACCCTACCATGGTTGAAGTCATCAAGAATATCCCTCTCCCTAAAGAGAAGAAATCCTTGCAATCTTTCTTTAGCCAAATTAACATCGTAAGGAGGTTCATTCTGAACTTTGTCGAGATCATTAAAACCCTTAATATATTGTTAAAGAAGGACTCCCATTTCGAATGGGACAATGAAGGTAAGTTATCGTTCCAATGTATCAAGGAGAGAATAACTATCTCACCAATTTTGGTTAGTCTGAATTTTGCTATGTATTTCATCATATTTTCTTTCACTTCAAAGGACACCATTGCAGGAGTTATGTTACAAAAGAATAATCAAGGGGATGAAAAACCAATTTATTTCATGAGAAATAATCTTAGAGACTCAAAGTTGAATTACACCATTAAACAAAAATAATCTTATTCTCTAGTCAAGTCTCTCAAACACTTTTAGAGTTATGTGGGATACAACAAGATCAAATCCTGCATCACTTACCCCACTATAAAAGATATTTTTTCACAACAATATTGCCTTGGATCAAGGGGAAAATGGGTTTCATAGATTCAAGAATATGATTTGGAGATCAAACCAACCAATGTAATTAAAGGGAAAGTATTGGCTAAGATGTTGACAAAAAAAAATCAAGAAGCCAGCGAGGTAGGAGAGAAGGAACAAATCAACATTATCGTAAGTGAAATTGATAACAATGACTGCTATTCGGATGTCATTTATTACTTGAAGAACCTCACTTGCCTTGATCATTTGGTATATAATAAGAGTATATACCTAAGGCTCAAATCTATGAATTACTTCCTAACAGAGGACAATCTTCAGTGGAGGAAACTTGATGGGGTGATCCTTAGTTGTGCGAATAAGGAAGAAGTTGACAGGTTGATGGCTGACCTTCATTCAGGGTATTGTGGAGGCCATTTTGCAACTCACACAATTTCGCATAATATTTTAAGGGAAGGATATTATTGTCCCACTATTTTCTCTAACATGCATTGATACATCATATCCTTTCAACCGTGTCAATTCTTTACCAGCAAGCAATGCCTCCCTGTCCTTCCCCTTAATATAGTGGTCGTAGAAGCGCCCTTTCAACAATGGGGAATGGATTTAATTGGTGAGTTCAAGGACAACTATAGTAATGGTTATTGATGTGTTTTGACCACCAATGACTACTTTACTAGATGAGTGGAAGTTGTCCCAACAAAGAAAGCAACATAAGAGGTTGTGATGAAGTTCCTTGAGGAAACAATTATCACTAGATTCGGTGTTCCTACCAAAATAACCACGGATAACGCATATATTTTAGTTTGATGGCACTCAATGAGTTTTATTTTAAGTATGGGATTTTTTTATCACACTACTCAAATTATTATCTTCAAGGAAACAGATCAACATAATCCAACATAAAAAACATCATGAATATTGTGAAGAAAATTAGAGGGGAAAACAAGAAAAGTTGGGATAGAAAAATTAAGTATGCCTTGTGGGAAGACCACACAACTATCAATACCTCCATCGAAAAAACCCCTTTTGAGTTAGTCTATGGGTTAGAAGCACGCTTACCTATAAATATCTAGTTTCCAACACTACAAATAACCCAACAATTTGTTACAGATAAAGAAGCATTGCAGGGGCGAATTGATCAACTCATGGAATTAGATGAAACTCGAAGAATCTCCTTTGATCAAATGGAAAAGAATTAGTAAAAAGTGAAAGTGAAATAGATTTCAAGAAAGGGGGGCAGGTCTTAATGTGGGACAAGAGGAGAGAAAAACCTGGATTGCATCAAAAGTTTGACAGTCTTTGGTTGGGGAACTACAAAATAGAGGAAATATCTGGGCCAAACTCTTTTTACTTATCCATGACAGAAGGGAGGAGGATGCCACTACCATTGAATGGAT
>ML787677.1:20584-35311 GCA_009831015.1 Picea engelmannii | reverse complement strand
GGTTTCCTGAGCCCTTTCCTCTATCCTTTTGTCTTCCCCTGTTCTCCATGTTCAACGCATTTCCTGATGTCTCACCTGTGCTTTTCCATCACATTTCCTCACTAAGGATAACACCAACAACATCATCAAATTTTAAAGTATTTGAAGCAGAGACAGAGTTACTTACAGCCATGACCAAGCCATTCCAACTTTCTGGCAATGAGCACAATATTAGAAGATCCCTAACCTCATCATCAAAGTCCACTTTTACAGAACTTAGTTGATTAGTAACTGTATTAAATTCATTTAAATGATCTACAACAGACCCACCTTCTGACATCTTCATATTAAATAATCTTTTCATTAGAAATACCTTATTCGATGCCGAGAGTTTTTCATACAATTTGGCCAACGCGTCCATCAAAACCTTTGTTGTCTTTTCTTTCGAAATATTGAAATCCACTGACGCTGCAAGGCTCAGCCGTATCGTTCCTAGAGCCTTTCTGTCAAGAATATCTCATTCTTCATCCTTCATGGACGTCAGCTTCTTTGCTACTCCGCTCAATGGTAGGAATAGATCCTTCTGATATAAATAGTCTTCCATCTGCATCTTCCATAACTGGTAGTTTTGGCTGTTAAATTTCTCGACCCTAAACTTTCCATCTTCCGACATTGCTCCCACTCGAACCAGGAACCCTCTTTTCCTGCGAGTTACCTTATTCTCTGATACCAGTTGTTAGAAAAACAGGACCGCAGAGTAATAAAATAAAACAAATGCAGAAACAAAACACAAAAGACACACAATACAAGAGAGACATAGATTTATGTGGTTCACCCAGTGTGGGCTACGTCCACCAGAGAAATTGTCAGGTCCTTCCTTTATTATTATCCAGCAAATGAAGGGATACAAGCTACAGCAAAACCCGTTGTAACTTTCTCTTATTTCTCTCACAGTATCCTCTCTCAGAATATAATATTCACCATCCTCCATAGCCATAATACATTTCCCTCATAAAAGAGGGTTGCCTTCTAGGGAAAAAAACCCTAACATAATTTCTACTGTTAGATCTGCGACCTTAAAATGAATGGTCCAGATTTACAATGAAATTACAATATACTTTTTGATGCAGGAGCATCGCCCATGACAAGCGAACCAGCATGAAAGACAACAACAGCTGGACAAGACCAGCCGAAACTTTTTGAATTTTCAAACAAGAGAATGCGCCAATGTATAAATGCACCATTTATGAAAGAACGCCTTTTGTATGTTGTATCAGACCTCGAGCCATACGCTCTTGTCTGAATTAGATAGGAGGCATTTAATAGATTTAATATAGGTAGATAGATATTTTAAGTCTAGATTAGACAGTTTAGAGTTCGAGAGGGAAAACGGATATAGACACCCTCCTTTGTACATTATTGAGGATTATTCAGGAGCAAGAAGAGAGAGCAAGCACAGAATTTGTGAAGAACACCCATGTACAAATGTTTTTGAATTAATAGAAGGGAGTATTTGATTCAATTTCATGGATGGTGTTGTTTCTCTATGTATGTTGTTTATGTTCTCATGAATGTTTGTTTCTGTTATGCATTTGCTTTGAATATGTTGTGCATGAGGATTTCAGGGTTTTTAACTGAAGTTTGAGAGAGAGAGTATAGAATAAGTTTCAATTGTTTCTTTGTCTGAGCCAGGAGATTCCTGCATAGAGTGCAGTTGAATTCATCCACATAGACTGCGTTGATGAGGCTCGACAGTTAAACCCTTATTTTCATTCACTTAGAAGTTGGTTTGGGTTGGTAGAGTCGTGCAGGGGAGGTGCAGGCTGAACTTGAAGTCTCAGTGGCTAGTCTGAGCAAAAGGAAGGCATAGACTACTGTTGTCAGAAGTACACAGAGTCTGAGAGACTCAACACTTTGAGAGTTGTTGAAGGTCGAGAACGAGAAGTGTGCACAAAGTCTCTGAGAGAGTCAGAGTGGATAAGCTCAAGAGGGATAGAACCTTTGAAATATCATTGAAAGGGAACGTAGAAAGTTTAGGCCGAGGAAGGTTCGAGCAGGAGCTGCGAGTGCAGATGTCAGAAAACAAGTGCTGAGAAGGAATACTTATCCATTCTCAGGAGATCCTGAAGAGGGAGGAATCGACTGTCAGGATTCTCCAAGGGAACTAGCGAAACTCCGCCAACCATCAGATCGTGCAGAGTTGCGCAGGGTTTAAGACCCAACGAGAAGAGGAGGACTCATCGGGAATTTTCTCATCAGGATATCGGGGTTTCCGTGGTCTTGAAACTCGGGCAGAATGAAATCGTGATCCGCGATTTCCCGAAAGGATCTTAGTCGTTGATCTCCGGTGGACACGTGTCAAACATCAGGAGTGTCGGGGTTTCATTCATCGGGATATCGGGGTTTCCGAGGACGTAGAAATCTCGCATATTGAAATCGTGATCCGCGATTTCTCGACGAGCGCTTTGAACCATTCATCGTCAAGGACACGTGGTAGGAGATCAGAGCAAGTCGGTGTTTGGAGGCATCGGGGTTTTCTGGAGTGGAAAAAACCTTGCAAACCAAAATCACGACCGACGATTTCCCGACGTGGTCGGAGCCGTTGATCAGAGGAACACGTGGCGAGAGATCCCGAGGAGTCGGGATTCGGCATTTCAGAATTTTCGGAGTTAAGTGCATTGCGTAGGGTGAAATCGTGATCCGCGATTTCCCGACAGCGCTGAGTGGAGGACAAGTGTTGGAGGATTAGGTCTTTCCCTGAGGTGATGACAAGTGGCATCGCAATTCGGGGTTTGGGATTTGGAAAGGTCCATGACACAGTGCATCAGGAATCGTGAATTCTCGAAACGCGATTTCCCGATCATTACGAGAGCGTGGGCCCCAGGTCTTTGCCGTGGACAGAGGATAGGTGGCATCGAGGCTCGGGGTTCGGGGATTCATGGTTCCTGTGAACCACGACATCTCATATGCCGATTCCCTGATAGGGAAATTCCCGACAGGAGACGAAGAAGGTGTGATGTGGACACGCTATCGGGGTTCGGGGTTTTGTAATATCCAATTTTCACGAGTGCAGGACTCGCGATCCCGTGAGGTCCAACTTCTTGATATAACACAAGGGAGTCATAAGGATAGTTATGTGGGTAGAGAAAAGTCTCGATAGGGGATATGAAGAGCGTTTCAGTTCTTCGAGCTTAAGGGAAAAGAAGGTCCTGGTGGAGCAGACGTGTCCTGGTTGGCGCGTTTGCGTCACTTTTACAAGGAAAAATTTTCTTTGGGGGCCCGCTTGCCCCCAGACCCCCCTAGCCGGGGGGATAGGCCCCCCGGACCCCACAGAGGGGGTACCCCCCTTCTCCACTCCCCCGCGTGGAAGAGTGTACATGCTTCTGGGGTGTAAATACTTCATGGGGTATAAACACGGCTGAAAGCAAGGACCTCTGAATCAGGAATATAATCAGACTCCACAACCAACAATGTCTATATGCTCCACATAATTAAAAATGGTTGTGGAGGCTCGTTCCTAAGTTCTTTTGACCTTGTTTTGATACAGAGCCGCAGTAGATTTCCAAGTCTGTACTTCAACTGTTAAGTCATACTCATGGTCTTCAAACAATTGCTCGACCGGGTCTGTTTGAGTAGAAACAGAGGTTATGGCTTCCTGGTCCATCTGAGTCTCTACTTCTACTCCTATGGCCTTGGACTTTCTAGTTTGCTGCTTGTATTTCTTCATCCGCTTCTTCATTTTGTGTACATGTTTCCTTAGTTTCCCAACCTCCATCTTAAGCTGCATTGTCTCTTTAAAATGTAGCTAATGTTTTTGTTTTACTGGGGGTATTACGACCTTCTCGCCTGGCTCTTCCATTTTCTTATTCATCGAGACCGCTTCGCTTGGTCCCTCCTCTTCGCCAATGACTATTTCCTCTTGTTGCACGCTCACCGCAACCGGTGGTGCCCTTGTGAGATGCTCTCTTGCTAATGTGTCTGTTGGAATCCTTCATGGTTCCCCAGCCTTAGGGACCTCTACCTCTTTCCTCTTTTCAAGCTTCGAAGTGCCTGTCACCCAAGTAGCATCCACCCCACACGATTGTGGCCTTTGTGATAAAATTGGAGGAATGGAAATATCTTCTTCTGTGCGTTGAAGGGAATGAGTTTGCCTTTCTCCTCTTGGAATAAAGGATAAAAAGGAGAACTGGCAGGGATCTTCAATGTTCGGTATCGAGGTCGATGCTGGTTCTTGTGGGTTAGTGCCAACCTCGTGCCCTAGTTCTCCCAACACTTCCTCCATGGGTTTCGTGGCTTCCCTAGCTCCGAGCCCTTCTTGTCCTCATTCCTCCTCTTCCATGGGTTCTATGGTTGGGGTGGTCATGACCTCTTCTTCATTCGAGTTATCCTCCTCCATTGGCTCCATGGTGACAAGAGGTCCTTGTGGGGTACCCTCGGTCGCAATATCGACCAATACACCCACTCCTGCTTGTTGTGGCCCTGCTTATGTGGTTATCATGCTATCAAATTTCTCTGATGGTTCCACAGGTGAGGCTGGTTCTTGTGGGATAGCCTCGATCATGGTACTAGTGGGCCTTTCTATGTCAACTTCCACATCTTCCATTGGTTCCACAGTTTTGGCTTTCTCTTGGGGAGCAACCTCTTCTCCAAATTCTTCAGTTTCCATCTCCATCTCTTTCGGTTCCTCCTGGTCAACATAATCATCTTCTCCTACATTTTCCTCCTCCATGGCTTCTGGTTCATCTTCCCTAGAAGCCACAACGACTGCTACTTCTTCCTCTGTGAAATCCTGAAACAGTTCCCACAGGATCGAGATTTGTCTGATGGCATTTATTACTAATATTTGAACCAACCCATGGTGGGTGATGACTGCCAATACCTGTCGCGACTCTTGAGTTGAATGTGCCATTAGGTGAAGGCTTCTCAATAAGAAATAAGGCACATTCAGTGAGAAATCCTCTGCTTGGGGAAATCGCAGGTGAGTTAGTATTCAGAGATGGTATTTGAATATGGTGGAGTATCTCCCTTTGCAAGTCATATATTTCATGACGAACTCTGCTACTTCTCCCGCCTGTAAAAAGGCTTCGGGAAATTCCAAAAGGACAGTCCTTCTTGAAAACCATCGCTGTCTATTTTGAGGGAGTCCACTAACTTTTGCAATGGCTTCCTCTGTCACAGGGATTTCAATTACGTGAACCCGAGAGATTTCCTCTCTCAAGTTGAGTGCAAATTATGTCGCAATTTCTTTGTTCGACCCTTTCAACCTGTCAAAGTAAACATTCCAGACCATGTTCTCAAAGACCTGCCATACCTCCTGATTGTTTTGAATTCTTGTTGTATCTTCAGGCTCACACCACACAGATCGTCTACCCATTACTATAGAGGTAGATTCAGCATGACGAATGCAGTTAGCTGGTAGGGGAAAATGACAGGGCTCCAAACCGTTGGCAACTGAAATAACGTCATGTCACTTTTGGGGACAACGGATGAAACAATACTGGTACGTTTTGAAAATGATGACAGATTGTGGTGGTACTGTTGGATATTTCAAATATTTAATGCAATGTTTTGGGGAGGTGACTGATTATGACCCTGTGCGTACGAGTAAGAATTCCAACATATCAAAGTTATGATTACGGAGTACCAGATCATTGGATTTTGTTTGGTGAGGATCATGTGTCATGAATGATTTTTCATGGTATGCCATCATTTATTATGATGGTTCCCCCCCAACTTAATTACGGCCATCCACAACACGTTTTGATGTCTTTTTGGAATATTTTAATTAAATCCATAAAAGTTTGCGGAGACGTACCTGGGGACCTACCTTATGGTGGAGTAACAACAAAATTTCTGACGGAGTAATGGAAATAGGGTGTAATGACATCAAGGAGTAACAACAACAATGAGTAGTCAGCAACGATGATGATGGAGTAGAAGAAATTATGGAGTAACGACACTGGTGGAGTAACGACAGTTGTGGAGTAACAACACCGATGGAGAATTAGTAGTTGCGGAGTAATGACATCAGTGGAGTAATGATAGTTGCGGAGTAATGGCATCGATGGAGTAACAACAGTTGCGGAGTAACAACAGTTGCAGAGTAACAACATCAGAGAAGTAACAATGGTTGAGGAGTAACAGCACTGGTAGAGTAACAACAACTTTATAGCAACACTGGTGGAGTAACGACGTCGAGTGTTACATTTCTCCTGGCCATATTCCTTTGTTATTCCTCCAAAATACAAACAAGTAAGAAATAACAATATTATATATATATATATATATATATATTAAGACAGTGAGAGTGTCCTTCATCCCAACAACCATTAAATTAGATGAATCATAAAGGTGTTTGACAAAGGCATTTCTAGAGGTTGGATGGTGGTATAGTTTTAGATGGTGTCTGTTTACTAAGAATGAGGTATGATTTTCATCTATTTTAATTAATCTAACCATTCCATTGTTGAACAATGCGTCCACTTGATATGGCCCCATCCAACGAGTGCAAAGCTTGCCTTTGAAATCCTTAAATCGGGAATCGTAAAGTAATGCCCAAGCTCCCACATGAAACACCTTACTTTTGATAAATTTATCATGCCATTTCATTCTCTGTTGTTGAACAACAATGGTCTTCTAGATAGCTACTGACCGAATCTCATCCAACTCATTCAGCTGTTCCAGTCGATGTTTATGTGCTTTTGATAGGTCTAGGCCTACTTCTAGAGCTGTTATGAGTGTACTGATTTCAAATTCCACCAGAAACAAGGGGATTTTCCCATAGACTAATTCAAATGGAGAAAACCCAGTTGTGTTCCACCATGTTGTTCTGTATGCCCATAAATCGTCTGGAAGTTTCTGTGCTCAATCTTGGTGATGACTTGCTACTGTCTTTGTCAAGATGTTTTCCAATACCTTGTTTGTACTTTCTACTTGTCTGTTCGCCTTGGGGTGATAGGGGGTTGTCACTCTATGTTTTACCCCATATTTCTGCATCAACTTTCCTATCATGTGAGATGTGAACTGTGATCCTCCATATGACACAATTTCCCTTGGAGTACCATATCAGGAAAATATTTCTTCAAACAGAAAGTCTGCCACTACTTGCTCTATTTCTCTTGTGACCGCTCTGGCTTCCACCCATTTAGTTACATAATCAATGCAGACCAGGATGTAAGCTTTCTAATGAGAAGGTGGGTTAAAGGTTCCAACAAAATCAATGGCCCATTTCTCAAATGGTTCAAGGACTATCTGGGGTTGTAGAGGCATTTCATCTGCTTTCCTAGGTTGTCCCATCCATTGGTAGCTATCATACCTTTGGACATAATCCCTGGCATCATGAAAGATGGAGGGCTAGTAATATCCCATTTGCAACACTTTGTGACCTGTTCTTTTATCTACAAAATGTCCTCCACAGGGTCCATCATGAGAAACCTTCAGTATCTCATAGATATCATCTTTTGCCACACAACACTGAATCTGTTGGTCAACCCCTGTATGAAAGAGATATCCTTCCATCCATGAATATCGGGTGCTCTAGTGAATAATATTCCTTTCCTTGTTATATGACAGATGACGAGGCACCTTCCCTGTAGAAAGATAATTAGCAATATTTTCATACCACAAAGTGTTAACAGATACTGCAAAAAGATGTTCGTCTGGAAAATTATCTTCAATTGGTGTGTTCTTACCATCATGTTCTATCCTAGATAAGAAATCTGCAACCACATTGTCCTTCCCTGGTTTATCTACTATGGTAATATCAAATTCCTGTAGTAGCAAAAGCCATCTTGTGATACGACCAAGGGTAACAGGTTTATTCATTAAATACCTAGTAGCTGCATGATCAGTATGCACAAAGGTAGGATACCCGGTAATGTAGTGCCATAATTTATTGATGGCATAAATGACAGTAAGGAACTCTTTCTCAGTCATTGTGTAGTTTAATTCAACAGGATCCAAATTCTTACTGACATAGTAAACTGTGTATGGTATTTTGTCCTCTTGTTGTCCTAATACTGCACCAATCATTGATTGGGAAGCATCCATATGAATATGGAAAGGTAATGCCCAGTTCGTACCTCTCAGGATCAGAGCGCTATAGACCAATTCCTTAATTCTCATAAAGTTTGCATCACAGTCCTTTTCCACAAAAAATATGAATCTTTTGTTAGCAATTGAAAAAGTGGATGTGCCACTTTAACAAAATTTTCTATAAAATGCCTGTAATAACCAACAAAACCAATAAAGTTACGTACCTGCATGGGCATTTTGGGTGTTGGGAAATATTGAATTACCTTTTTCTTTGCTGGGTCCATCCGGATTCCTTAAGCTGAGAGAAAATTTCCCAGGACAATTCCCTCTTCCATCATCATATGGCATTTTGTCGTACTCAGAGAGACACACGCTTGTATGCACCTTTCGAGAACTTTTTTTAATTATTCCAGTCCTTCAAGAAATGAATCCCCATATGGAGTAAACTCATCCATGTATATTTCAACACTGTCATCTATCAAATTAGAGAATATTCCCAAAATTGCCCTCTGGAACATTGCAGGAGCATTACATAGGCCAAAAGGAAGGACCCGATATGTGAATTTTCCCCAGGGGCATGTGAAAGTGGTTTTGTCTTGATCTTTAGGAGCTATCTGGATCTAGTTATACCCACTGAACCCATCTAGAAAATAAAAAAAAACTTTTTACCAGCCAATGTGTCCAAAACTTGATCAATAAATGGCAAAGGAAAATGATCTTTCTGCATTGCTTTATTTAATTCTCGATAATATTTCTGCGTTGCTTTATTTTTCTTAGGGACCATTACTAATGGGGAGACCCATTGTCCATCTGAGATGGGGTAAATAAAACCTACGTCTATTAATTTCTAAAGTTCTTCTTTCACAACATTTTTCAATGCAGGGTTCATCCTTCTCTGAGGTTGTCTCACAGGATGAAAATCCTCCTTAATGTATATATGATGGGTACATGAATTAACATGAATCCCCTTCATATATGTATAATCCTAGGAAAAGGCCTCTTTGTGTTTCTGAAGGACATCCACGAGTTGCTTCTTCTGGGATTCTGATAGGGTTGGATTAATATTCAGGGTTTTTCCTGGTTCTAGTTCCACTGGGACACTTTCATTGGGTGCATCAACAGGTAGCTCCTCTGATCCTTCTATTGTTTCAATTGTTTCCTGAGTCTCACAACTTAGGATAGATTCTAGGAATTTTTTATTTGTTTCATAAATGGAGCAAGGATCATCCAAAAAATAGGTGATTACATCATCTTTTGATTCTATTTTCAATTGAAGGGCTTGTCCAATAGTGAGGACTGGCCTCAATTCCTCATTTTCTGTTTCGAGCTCTTTCCTAGATAAAATTTTCTTGGTTCCTACTGGTTTTATGGATGGGTTTGGTTCTGCAGGTGGGTATAACGTCAAGTTCTTAATGTTGTGCCCATTGGAAATAACCATGTGCCCTGATCGACACCCAATGTAAGCATCTGCAGTAGCCAGCCATGGTCTACCCAAAATCAAAGGATGGCCTCCCACCAAATATTGCATCTGTAAGACCAGGAAATCCCTGGGATAGTGCCATGAATCCTCTGAAATTGTTACATCTTCCAACTTTCCTACATGTTTGATTATAGATCGGTCTGCCAATTCCAATACTGTAGGTGTATGTTTCAAGTTACAAAGACCTAATGTATGCATGGTTTCAGTGGTGATAACATTGATGGCAGCACCTAGGTCTACCGACACATTTGGAATATGTACCCCATTAATTTGTACTGTTAGAATTGGGTTCCCCGGATATCCATACTTTTTAGGCATTGACTTTCCCATCATGAAATCTGATAATTTTCCCATGACATGAATGGTAAGGGGGTCTTTGGATATCTTTGCAGGTTTCTTTGAACAATATTCCCTAAGAGTCTTTGCATATATTGGGACATCCTTCATAGCTTGTAACAAGGGAATTTTAACAAATAAGTTCTACAATTCTCCTAATAAATCAAATTCAGCTTGAGGGATTGATTTACTCAAAGTTAGTCTCTCTGGGTAAGGTGGTTCATATTGATGTTGTTTTACAAGAGGCGCCTGGTTTCTATCATTTTGTTTTGGCTCTTTATTAATTGGTTCTGATTCCTTACCTTCAGTATCGAGTTGTTCAATGGTAACTGGAGGAGGTTGAACATTAACTGCCCGCCCTGATCATAGATTCATTTCATACAACTTTGCAGTGGAAATGCTATATGAAGGTAGGTTAAGAATATCAGCTTGATGAGCTCCCTTGCTATTAGGATTTGGATCAGGTTGGATTGGAAGCTGAGGACGGGCAAGTTGATTACTCGAAGGCACATTAGAGGGTAGTTGGAGTTGTTTCTGTGGTATCAACTGAGGAAACTACCTAGGAGGGGATTCTCACCAAGTTGGAGCCCATGGGGAGTTCGAACTAGCTTGAGGGTTCCACTACTGCCAAGTTGGAAACTGGTATTGTGGCCACATGGAAGGATAGGGTATGGATTGAGGATTCATATTATAATTATTGAAATACTGAGATGGGTCTGAGTACATACCTTGATTTCCCATCGATGATCGAGGCTACCATGGATTTCTAGACCCCATGAGTTACAGTTATTCTGTGTCTTTCCCCATCTCTTGAAATACTGCTTTCAGGCCTGGCAGGGAGGGGCATCAGCTTGTTGCATGATTTAGCTCACAGATTGCACATTCCTCTATGGAGTTTAGTAGACATTTCCTCTCCGAATGCTTCTTTCTACATGTCATGCATAATATCGCCATAGTCCTGTCCAATTCCAGCTGCTTCTGTTTTACTTGCAGTGTACCCATCTATGCCAACAGGGTGCTAAGGATATCCATCCTCAAATTGTCTAGCAGGTTTTCAATTTCTGCTTTCGTAACACCTTCGCCAGACCCTTTTGTTGAGTGAATTCCTTATCTATTTCTTGCAATCCCCCTCGAGCACTGAATGAATAATTCACAAATACCTTAAAAGATTTCCTTAGAGATGTCTCCCTTTCCCACAATGTTCAGTAGTTCCATTGAGTCCTCATGGAAAGATCGGAGGAGGATAATTTTTAGAATTTCCTTATCCAAGTCAGAGTGACCTGACCTCTGTAAGGTGTACTTAAATCATTCCACACAATATTCCAAACTCTTGTCTTCTTTTTGTGCAAACTTGAAAAGTTCCTCCTTAATGTTCTGGGATTTACAGTAATCCTGGTATTTTTCCAGAAAAGCTGTCTGCATATCATCCCATGTGGAAATAGAGCTTCCTCCAAGGCCCATGAACCATCGCAGAGCCATTCCTTATAATGTAGAAGGAAATTTTTTTAACTTTTGGGCCACCGTCATGTAGTCATACCCCCAATACACTATGTCAAACTCAAATAGAAATGTGTTGGGATCTTCTGAAACAAGCCCGTGAAAGTTTGGTAAGGCTGCTAATGGAATAGGTTTTGTGGGTGCACCAACTCCCAAATCTTTGATTGGAAACTCGATAGTGGAGGTTGTGGGAGCCATAAATATCTTCCAATAACTGTTGGGTATTTCACCAGGCTCTATAGGTGATGGCTGAGGCTTCCTTACCCCTTGGATTTGAGTCACTTTAGCAGCACTTTCCCAATCCCTTGGTGATGTAAATAATCTTTTGATCCCTTCTCCTGTGTCCTGATGACTTGATCCCTAGGCTACAACCTACTCTTTCTTGTTGGCGTGGTCTGACTCTGTCAAGGTTCTGCTTGCGACCTCTTCCCCTTCTGTTACCAGCATAAGATTTCCCTAGTTAAGTATACTACTAGATGTTTCTTCAATTGCTGGAGGGACCTGTTGTGTCATATCACCAAATAATGCTATAGACAACACTGGTTGATCTACTGATTGTCCCTCAGAATTCACTCTTCATGCCCTTGGTCTCATGACTGCATGAGAGGATGTTTTTGATTCAGCCTTTGCTATAATTTGTTGGATGTAGGTCTTCCTTCCCAAATCTGGTCCTCCCCTCTTTGGGGCTCTCCCTCTTCCCCTGTTATTTGGTTCTTTGTTCATACAAGTGTTGGTATGATGGAAGGTCTTGGCATGAACCTACAATTCTTAGTCTCGAAGTAAGGTGTCAAAGGACCATTCCTTCCCCAAGACGAAATAACTTACAAAAAGGCAGCTAAAAAAAGAGAATCTAAGGTTCAGGGCCTGGAGCAGGGCATCAAAGGACTCCTCCCTCCCCAAGACAAGAACCAGGAACAACACACACCATGAGAAGACCTAATAATTTCCAAATTTGAAGCAGGGAGTCAAAAGACTCCTCCCTCCCCAGGGTAAAAGCTACGGTTTCCCAAAAAAAAGAAACACAAGGGTTTGAAAGAAGCAAATCTAACTCAGGGTCTAGAGCAGGGCGTCAAAAGACTCCCCCTCCCCGGGACAAGAGAGTGTCCAAAAAAAAGATGGAAAATCAAAAATAAAAACAAGTGGAAAGAACACCTAAACTTAGGACCTGAAGCAGAGTGAGGAAACTCGTTCTCTCCCCAGGATGAGAGATTGACCCTCTGGTTGGTCTAAATTGTTTTCTTGCACCTTGTTAACCTCCTCGGCAACGATGCCAAAATGTTGGTGTCCAGGTATGAACGATCTATTCACCCTTTTTCCTACATTAACTTATCAATCCAGGTGCGTATTCTTTCAAGGTAACGCACAAGGTATATGCAAGAGCAAGAGCACAATCTGTTCTGGCCAAGGGTTCACGATTAAGATTCAAAACATTGATGTGAAACTATATTAACTACAACTTCCAAAAATAAATCATAAGAATTAAAACACTGTAACAACAAGCATAACTAATAAATAACACACACAGAAAGATGCAACACCTGATCAGAAGGGCGGGCTCAACTCTCTGATCAAGGCTGCGTTAGTCACAACAAAGATAAAGATAGAAAAATAGATGATGTTTTATAAATCTGAAAAGGTTTATTACAATATCAATGGGGGCATCCCCAGTTACAGGAATAAACTGTATTTTATACATGGAGAGGGAGAACAACCTCTTTCCCCAAAACATGGTAACCGTATCCCCAAAAATATACATTAGTTGGAAGGAAACCAGTACCAGATAGACAAGATCAGCAAGATGCCCAAGAATGGTTTAGGGATCTGTGAATCAAGTTGTGCGGCCTCCTTATGGCTTGGTCATTGCTGTGAATAGTGGATCTGTTGTGGGATACTGAAGCCTTGGTTCCTGTTCTCTAGAAGCTACGGTCAAACATTCGCTTTAGTGCTACTAATAGGAAAAACTACGCAACTTTATTTCATTAATAAAATATTCCAATAGACAAGGCAAGGGTATTTACCTTACAGGTTTAGCATAGTAAACATAGATAAATAAGTGCAAAAAGGTCAAAAAGGGTAATGGAAATGCAGCAGAAAGATAGCCCGATTTGGTGCCCAACACTTCCCGTGAGGGCTTTCACCATAAGGGGACCACTTTGGAGTTCATCCATTTGTGCTCTTTATCAATCATGATAAGACAATAATGAGAACATGGGTCCTCCAACCATTCTTCTAGGATAACTCAATCCGGAAAGTGTCTTCCTGTGAGGGATTTCGCCATAAGGGGACCACTTTGGAGTTCATCCATTTGTTCACCTTATCAATCATGATAAGACAATAATGAGTCATCTATACATTTTTCCAACAATGCATCATATACGAATGAAACCACATCAATCCATCTTCATCATATCAATGACAACTCATTAATCCATCTTCATCTATGCATTCTCATCAAGGAAAATACATATTACATTACATCAATCATCAATCAATCAATCATTTGACATCAATCAATGATGTCAATCAACCAAACCATTTGCATCAATGACAACATGATCCAACAATCTCCCCCTTTGTCATTGATGGAAATACCAATATTGATGTCAACACCAATTACCAATTATTGATGTCAACATGTAGATAAGGAATTCTCTAGATCAATATTTAATGTGACTATCTCTCCCAAATGTGACTATCTCTCCCAATCAATAATCATCAATCACATCAATGTGACTATCTCTCCCCCTTTGACATCAATGACAAAGGGCCATTTTCCTCTTGGGGCTGCTCCCCCTGCTTGAAATTTCCTTGGGGATGCTCCCCCTGTCTAAGTGCCTTTGATCTTCCTCTGAATAATCTCTCCCCTTTTGAAAAATGGATATCACTCTGATGTAATGTTGAAAATACATCAAACATACTCCCCCTGTGACCATTTCTCCTCCTAGAATTATGCCTTTGTGCTCTTTCTTCAAATATAGGGATCTTTTCTAGGTATGCATCTGATAAATATCTCCTCCTAGAATCATGGGAAGAAGAATGAATCCCCCTATGGGTATGTATCCCCTATCTTCTCTACGATATGAACAATGTGCTACCATATAACGATCCTTGGACCCGTTCATGCATCAAACTCATGCTATACCAAGCATCATGAAGCAAAAGATATGTCAACAATGAAATAAAGAATCATGAGAAAAATATCAACCAAGTACATCCTGTACAAAAATGTGTGCTCATCATGAACACCACCTATGTACATCAACCATGTACATCAACATCATACAAAGTGTCAAAAGATATCATCCATGGAATGTATCAACCATATGCCTCAATCAACATGTCAACATGTGCATCTACCAATATTCCAACCATGTGCATCCACCAATATGCCAAACAATGTA
>ML787677.1:0-20534 GCA_009831015.1 Picea engelmannii | reverse complement strand
TATCATCAAGAATATGCCATCTATGAGTGTACCAAACATGTACATTACCATGCACCAATACCACAAAATGATGAATCCCATATATGTATGCCAAATCCTCCATAAAACATGTGCCAATGAAACTGCTAGTAGGTGCCTCTACCAATGTACTAGAAAAGTGCCAATCATGCATCAACTATAGATCAACAATGATGTACAAAATTATCACCTCATTACTCACCAACCACATGTCCCAATGTGTAGCCCATCCATATGCTAAATGCATACATCAAGATTTCCAAAAAGTAAGCCTCCAATACATCATTAATATATATCACATAACCAAGGTGTCATAACTTCACTGTCATAACCAGTATTTTTCTTCAATAGAAAATGAATCAATCCATACTCATGGGTTAGTGCCATGCACCCAAGATTTTATTTTACATCATCACCTTACATAATCCAATATAGAATCATGAAAGCCTCCAGCAAACAGTGTCAGAACCTGTAATAAACCATGTCAGACCCTGCATCACAGAGTTATACCATCACATCAAAATCCAATCCCTGTGCATTGCCTTTTTCCCAAGGATTTTTCACATATACATGGTCTACTGTACAGATAGCTCGCATATGTACGCGACCTATACAAGGTCATCCTGCATATGTACGTGACTGATACTAGTGTCACTTGCATATACCTCAGTAGATGACATACTTGAGCTTCCCTTCAGACTTTCTTTCTGTTTTGGCTGCTCTGTCTTCTCACCCACTTCTGTAGATGTCCCTGCTCCTCAGAACTTGAGCTCTGAGCATCCATATTCTCAAATATGTCTCCCTTCCTTACTTCATTCCTTATTCTAGCCATGATATGTGAAGTCCTCATCATGGAATTTCTTCTTGTGTTCCAGTGCTCCTGGGATTTGTGGCCAAACCCACTACAACTGTAGCATCTCATGGTGTTATAATGAACAACAATGTGTCCTACTTGATCACATCTCCAACACCTTATGGTGTTATAGAATATTCCATTATATCTCCTTTCATAAGTTCTACATTCAAAAGATTTGTGACCATATTCATTACATGAATGACAATTCCCATGAAAAATACTTTCATACCTTTTCTTTGGTGTCCCAAATATAGCTTCTTGATGTCTTCCTTTCTTTATTCTTTTGAAATTTTCCTTTCCTTGTGTAGATGGTTGCTTTGCAACATTTTCTTCCTTCTTTGATGGACTTACCTCATGCTTCTTTGAGGTGCTTTCTTTAGCATGTGTAGCTTCTTGTTTGTATCCAAGTCTTGATTTATCACATGGTGATCTTTGACTTTCCAAGATCTCATCCAAGATTCGTGAGCTATTCAAGAATTTATTTGACTTCTCCACTTTCATTCTAATATTAAGAATTTCAGCTTCTAACTTACAACATGACTCTTCCTTTTCTTTTATTTGATTCTTCAATAGTTCTTCTATTATTTTGGCTTCTTCAATTTAGGTCTTGAGATGGACAATGGTTTCAAAAATTTTTCTAATTTCATCATCTACATTCATGTCTTCTTTTACATTCTTTATTCTTGCAATCTCTTTTTCCTTTTTTTCTAATTGAGTCTTATTGTTCTCTTCTTGTTCTTTGAGCATTTTCTTTAATTTCAATATGTGCCTTAGAATCCTCCTAAGAAACTTCTTAGTGTTATCCGAAAGATAGTTATAGTCTATATAATAATGATCACTTCTATATCTATATAAACCCTCTTCAACTTCCTTTTGAAGTTTTAATAGATTTTCTTCTATTTTTTTCATGGGATAATTACCATCAAACTTTACACAAACTATTTCTAGATCTTCTTCTTCACTTGTAGAGAAAAATTCATCATCATCACATTTTGAATCATTTCGATCAACAGTCTTTGGATATTCTATATCTTCATTTGAAATACTTTTGGGATCTTCCTTTGTGCTATCTTCACTTGAAATGTTTTCAAGATAACATTTAGAAATAATACAATCAAGGGTTTTTGGAGTTTTTTTACCTTTGATAATCTTGATGGAGTGGTCTTCAATATATTCCTTCTCCTTCTTGCTTTGATATGTCTCCTCTAGATTTAGCCATAGATCCTTGGCGGAAGTGCATTGTTCCATGATTTCTTTGATAGGGCTTGAGATTCCACTAAGAATGGTCTTGACAGCCAATGCATCATTCTTCTTTCCTTCCCTTTGAGATGAAAACTTTGACTTGTTCTTCAATGGAACTGATCCACCAATGGTTGCCTTCCAAATAGCTTCTCCCATTGTCTTCAAATACACTCTCATCTATATTCTCCAAGTAGAATAGTTTTCCTCATCCATTTGTGTGTCTATGGATCTCCTTCAAGATTGTTAAGGCTTGTAGTGAAGGCCCGCTCTGATACCAATTGTTGGACACACCTACCACACTTAGAGGGGGTGTGAATGAGTGTGGGGATGTGTCCAACATTATATATCCAATCCAAGGATGTCGGTCCCAGAAAAAATAAGGAACCCTCCTCAAGAGAAGAGAGTGAGGTTTTAAAATGTTGATAATCAACAAAGACAAAGGGTCCCTAGATAGCCAATTCTGAATGCAACAGTTCTTGATGACCCATACAATGAACATATAGATGAACTGAAAAATGATTATTTGCCAAAATGAATTTTTGAACCTATACAGATAGATGGATGTGATACATCCATGTATATATTTGAAGAAGGCGTAGATGATCTTGTCTTGCAAGAAAATGTTGTCCAAATATGAGCATTTTTAAATAAGTCCAAAAGTAAAGATAATTCTGAAAAAGAAAGAAAAAGAGAAAGAGAAAGACAATGAGAAAGAGAGTAAGAAAAGTAAGATAAGAAACACCAAAGTTAAGAAGAAACATCATATGACAAATCCCCTTCAAATGATATATAATGTTGTTGATAATCTAAGTAAGTTGAGAATTACTTTGCATTTCATAGAAGTGGTAAAGATTCCTCAACAAAGGGAAACTATTTTGATGTTTTTGGACGATCTAGAGGGAAAAATTGAAGCAGTTATCGCAAACCCAAAGCAAAGTCAAAATACATCAGTAGTAAAGTTGAGAGGCAAATTCCCACCCTTCTATATTTCGATAGAAAACCATGATGTTGCACTCCATAATCATCTAGTTGATACTGGTGTGACAACCAATATCATGCCTTTGGTAGTAATGGAGGTGCTTGGTATGAGATGCACCAAATAATATGAAACAAGTGAAATCATTTACGTGATTGATTCCAGGAAGGTGCTAGCTTATGGAGAAATTAAATATTTTAATGCCTGGATTATTTTCGCTCCCCATATTATTACAATTTTCAATATTGTGGTAATGGATCTTCCTCCTACATATGGAGTTGTCCTCAAAAGAGACTGGTCATACATGATTGGTGGATATATAATGAATGATGGAAGCTGCATGATGTTATTGGATAAATAAAGAGCAATTATCAAGGTTCCTCGTGAACCTAAGATACTGTTTTCTTTCAAAAATAAGGATAACAATCTTATGGAAGATTATATAGACGTTTCTATCAGAAACTATTCCATCCTGGATATGGAACAATTTGATGATATAAAAATGAAGATAATTATATTTTGGGCTAATAGAGGATGTCATTCGATGGAGCTTGTTCAAGCTCAAGGAGAGGAGTTGGAATTGTTCTTAAGAACCTCAAAAAAATTGTACACCCACATTCCATCAGACTTGAGTTTTCTTACACAAATAATGAAGCAAAATATGAGGCTTTAATTCAAGGAATGACCCTTGCATGGGAAATGAAGATTGAAAATTTGATTCTGATTGGCGACTCTAAATTGATAATAAATCAAGACACTTAGAAATATAATATTAATAAGGAAAGGCTTAAATTATATTTCAAAAGAGTAAATGAATTGATGGAGACCTTATGTTGTTTCAATATTTATTTCATTCCAAGGGATAAAAATTAGAAGGAAGAATCATTAGCATTGGCTGCTTCGTTGTCGAACCCAGGTGATATCCAGAGTGAGACAACAAATTTCTAAGTAAAAATAGTATTTCAACCTTTGGTACTTGATAACCAGGAGTATATTCAAGTGTTTGAAAATGATTAAGACCTAGAGAATTTTCTAATAAATGAAAATGAAAATGAAGATAATGACATTGCCTCTGTTCTGAACAATTGTGTCCAGTATGCATCTCTTTTCACAAGATATGATCATGCCAAAAATATCATGGAAGAAGTATCAGTCCGAAAAGTTCAAGAAACAAGAAAAGTCAATAATGGGACTGATAGTTCCCCAAGGTACATTAACTTGGGAGTTGATTATACATTCAAAGAAGTTGATCAATATGTTTCCCTCTTCAAGTAATATCTTGATGTTTTTTCTTGGAGTTATGATGATTTAAAGGCATATGATAAAAAAATATTTCACGATATCATCTCATTTAAGAGAAGGAGAAAACAATTTCGAGCAGAAAATAAGGATGATGAATCCCAAGTTGAAATCGTTGCTGAAGATCGAGTTGGAAAAACTAAAGAAAGATAGAATAATATATCCCATCAGGCATCTTAATTGGCTTTCAAATCCAGTGGTTGTGTGAAAAAAGAGTGGAGAGATTCAGATGTGTGTGGATTCCAGGGATCTAAATAAATCAAGTGTAAAATATAATTATTCTATGCCTAACATGGAATTTCTTCTTCAACAAGTCACTGGATCTGCTTGTATGTCCATGTTAGATTGTTTTTATGGATACAATCAAGTTTTGGTTGCAGATGAAGACAGAGCGAAGATGACTTTCATAATGCCTTGGTAGACATATCATTATTCTCGAATTCCATTTGGTTTAAGGAATGATAAAGCTATGTTTCAGAGGGCTATGGACCACACATTTGAAGGTTTGATCTAGGGAAATTCATGGAAGAATACCAAGATGATTTAAAAATCCATTAAAATATAAGAAATGAGCACATTCATCACCCGAGGCAAGTATTTGAAAGATGTAGATTATATGGGGTTTCTTTAAATCCAAAGAAATGTTTGTTTGATGTGACTGAAGGCAAGTTATTGGGGCATATTGTGTGAACAGAAGGAATTTATATTGACCCAAAGAGGGTTAGAGATATTAATAAACTCAACCCTCCATCATCTAAGAAAGGAGTCTAGTAATGTTTTGGAAAAATCAATTTTGTGCAGAGATTTGTTCCTGATTATGCAGGCATTGTAAAACCAAACAATTTATTGTTGAAAAAGGATCAAAGGTTCGAATGGACTTTAGATACACATAAAGCCTTTAGTAACATCAAAAGGGAAATCACTATGGCACCACTCCTCATTAGTCTAGATTTTCAAAAAGTTTTCATCACATATTCATCTGCAATAGAAGCTATTGTGGCACTTATCCTTACTCAAAGAAATGCCAATTGTGAAGAGATACCAATCCGTTTCATGAGAAAGACCCTCCATGATTATGAATTAAGATACTTGGAATTGGATAAACAAGTCATGTCTATCGTAAAGGAGGTATCACACTTTTAGACCTATATTTTAAATTCTCATGTCATTGCATATGTTCCATCCTCTCCAGTTAAGATGCTTTTGAACCAACAATTGAGAGAAGGGAAATGGGAAAATTGGCTTGTGAAAATGAAAGAATATGACATTGAAATTAAGCCTCTAAAATTAGTTAAAGGGAAAGGATTGTGCAACCTTATCGTGAATGACGACGCTTTGAATGGAGTAGTTTTAGTTTCAATTGGAAAACCTATATCTCGCTCTCAATGGTACAAAGATATTGTGTTTTATTTAAAGTCTGGACAATTTCCCATCACCATGACTCCAAAAGAAAGAAGGGCATTAAAGATGAAATCAAATCAGTATGTGTTGATTGCTGAAATATTATTCATAATGAATTATAATGGCATGTTATTAAGGTGTGTTGATGAAAATAGAGCTCAAGAACTAATACATGAATTTTATGAAGGCATATGTGGGGGAAATTTTTCACCTATTGCTACAACACATAAAATAATAAGATTCAGATATTATTGGCCATCAATTTTCAAGGATTCATATGCTACAGTGAGAAAATGTATCTCTTGTCAACAATTTTCAGGGAAGATGAAAAGCTCCACAATTCCTTTACAGTCCATATTTGTAGAACAACCATTCACATAATGGGGACTGGATGTCATTGGACTAATAAATACAAAATCAAGTAAGGGGAATATATATATTCTTACTGCTACAGATTACTTCACCAAATGGAACTAAGAAATAGCATTGAAAAATGTTGATTCTGATGACTTAATTAAATTCCTTAAGGATAGCATCTTATCAATATTTGGTGTTCCAGAAAATTTCATTACTGACAATGGTTCAATTTTCATCAGGTCAAAATTCACAAAATTTTGTGGAGAGTATGGAATCATCATGGGACAATCCTTGAACTATTATCCATAAGGGAATGGTCTTGTCGAGTCTACCAATAAAACAATCATTCATATTTTAAAGAAAACTATTGATCAAATTAAGAAGAATTGGAACTTTAAATTGATAGATGCTTTATGGGAAAGTAGAATGACTCTGAAAGATAGTACTAAGATGTCTCCTTATATGTTTTTTTTTGGAAAGGAAGAAAAATTTCTTATCAACTTTGAATTGAATGCATTGAATTATGTAGTTAACATAGATGATGCTGAAGATATTACTCCTATGCAAAAGACATTAAATCAATTATTGATATTGGAAGAAGAGAGAAGTGAAGCTTTGCATAAAACATCTTAGAGGCAACAAAATGTCAAAAGATATTTCAATCAGAGCACAACACTCATTTTTTTTCTAAAAGGTGATCTGGTGTTACTTTGGAACAAAGCTAAGGAGAAGTCGTCAATGCACAAAAAATTTGAAGCACTTTGGATCAAGCCTTACATCATTGAGAAAATCCTGGGTTTCAATTCATATATGCTTAAATACATGAAGGGGAAAATGTTAATGTTGCCTGTCAATGGGAAACACCTGAAAAGTTTTTCGCTTAAAATTATCTCTTCTCGTTGTACATAGTTTTTCATTTTATTCTGTACATCTTCACTGTTTCAAGTCCATTTCCCAAAGGATAAAACATTTGTTCATGAGATTATGGATTCTTGACAACCAACAGAGGGTTATCATCCCACAGTTGGATCCAATTTTTGAACCCCTTTTGTCCTCCCCCCCTTAATCTATTTTTCCCGCTTATTTGATTGCCTCTTATTTTCCCCCTTCTATAATTTCATTTTCCCTTTTTATCTTTTTCCCTTTCTTGGTACTACCATACTTAGTCATTTTTCACGTTTGTGGACTTTTGAACACACAAACTCTTACACTTGTATTGATCCATATTTATGAGAGGAACAGAATGAAACCACATATTTATAATATTAACACAGAGACACAATGAAAAATAACATAGATACATTAAAACTTGTCTTATATTAAATAAGAAATATGATGAAAACTATAAAATGCAGACTGGAAACAAGCTTTCTATAATGGTGGCAACTTATCTCTGAGAAGAGATGTGATGACTATGCTCATTTGCCAGAAGATCAGTACAATGAGGCTTTGAAGGAATTTTTACAATAAACATGAATTTCAAAAATTTATACATCCAAAAACGTAACCCTAGGATATGAAGCATCAAAATTCATGTGAGCCCCGTTGGGGTAAGTTAGTACATCAACTTCTTGGGGTCGTAACTTTTGCATACAATCTTCGTTTAGGGAGAACGATATCTTGTTGGAAAGTTATTGACAGGGAGATTCATTCAGGGGGGTAAATTAGAGACTTCAACTATCAAGTGGTTCATGATCATGAAAAAGCGTCTTTTAGGCCCTCGAAATGGCCTTGGAAGTTTAGGAACTAAAAAAATTCTAAAAATAGTAAGTTGCCAAAAAATAGTTTTGAGCCACTTGGACAAGATGGGTGGCCATCAAGATCCTCCTAGACCATGTATTATCTTATGTTCACCCATGTATAATTCCATCCAACACTTAGAATATTTTTGCACCTCAAACTTTCATAATTTCTAACTTGTGGACCTATATAATGCACCTGCACTCTCTCTATTGTTGGCCCGACACTTTCCAACACTTAGTCATTTCATACATTCAAACTTTCAAACCTCCGTACTTGTGGATCTACCTTTTCATACTAGTCACTAACCCTGATTCTCCGCCATTACTTATCCCTTCACATTTTTCAATGTCACATTTATTGTTATCCCTACAGACCCAACTACTAAATTTATTGTTGAAGTAGCCATTAATTAATGATGATAATGCCAAGGTTATTAATAGTTATTTTGAGTTAATGTTTCCATAAAAATAAATCTAACTCAAGTTCATTTTACCATGCAAAATAATATTTCAAGAAAAGCTAGTGAGCTCTGCAATGACAACCATGAGAAAACAATCATTCTGTGAGGATACTTTGAACCTCTTCACCATGGAAAATAAAAATTATCATTGGTCTCGCTCCTACCGGTATTATTCAAAATTGATGGATAAATAAGAAGACATAGTGTGGACCTCAGGAATAGTTCTCACATGATGTGTTCAAGAAGTATTTGAATGCAAGGATATCGTCGCCTGGTGCGTCGATAAGCTTATTCAAAACAAAAGGGTCATCGTGTTGCAGAGTAGTTTTCCTATATCATTGGCACCTTAAATATTTAGATAAATGATGAAATTTCCAGACTCGACTCTGGTCAATAAAGGGGAAGAAGCTAGAAATTTCCTAAAAAGAAAGAACAACAGAATATAGTTTCTTCAAGAATATTTGCATGACCCTACGTCAATGCCCGAAGACATATCTAGAATTCATGTAAGTTCTGTAAAGAATCCTTATAAATAAATTTCCTAGTTATTTACTCGAATTGTTGGCCAAGACTCTACAGAAACAATTATGCGACTAGCATTATATATACTGCATTTCATGGTTCAAGAAAACGCTATCTTTGACTAGGCAAAGATTATTTCGAATGAAATTACTGCAGATTTGACTAATTTCAAGACTGATAAAAGGTTTTATATGTTGTCTTATTTAATATTTTCTATCACATATTCTCGTACCTTTGAGGGTTTAAAAATTTCCCCTAGAGTGAAAAAAGGGTGGACCCTGTGACCATGTGGTACCAAGCTCTATGGAGGCAGAGAGTCAACCATAATTTTTATGAGGTGTATTGAAACTTTGTGTCTAAATTCAAGAAGTTGTTATTTGGTGAAGACACTTCACAACTATCATTGGAAGCAACAAATTTTATGAAGGGAAAATGAGTTCTTGAGAAAATGGAAGCTTACAATGTCATCAGGATTTTGTGCTCTATCAAAAAACCTATTTTCCTTCCTTACTATATATCTGATAAGATATTTATCATTGATATAGATAGGAAATATAAATTATGGTTTCATACTTTCTTTGAAAAAAGGGAAAAAAAATTTCATACCTCTCCCGTGGAAAGTTGGTGAAATTATTCTCCAAGGAATTTCCAAAATAGATGAATATGTTGTTTGTTTCGATCATTCTAACTTGATATTTGTAGAGGAAATCAAAGGTTTTGACCCTAATCATATTTTTTATAATCATTTTCTTTCAGTTGGGCTCAACCCTTCACTTTTAAATTCATTCGGCAAAAAAGAAGAAGAAAATGACAACCATAATCCAAATAACCAATAAGTTGACAAAGATTCTAGAGATAGAGAGACTGTTATAAGCACTACAAAGAACCATAAAGAAAGAGGTAAACCCTTGAGTGATAAAATATATATTCACTAGATGTATCTCGAAGAAGTTCTTGAGCAAAGGAAAATCCTTATCTAGGGACATCCCACACAAGAAAAATGCATAGTAATAACTCAGGAGATGATGAAGAGAGGAACCCTCCTAAAGGGAACCTGGAGAATCCCCATAAATTAAAAGTCAAAATAAAAAGGACTAATTCATAGAAGAAGGGGGATGAAACACATGCTCCAGAAGATGACTTGTTATTATATAACATGGATTTGGATGTATATATTGAAAATATTACTTTTTCAGATGTAGAAGCATCAGATCAAGAAAATGTACATCCTGTTTCCACACTCATGATCTAGGAAGAGACATTTCCTAATGAGGAAACATTCTCTGTACAAAATGCATATTTTGATAAAGAATCCAAAAAATTGGTTTTTGAGAGAAATACAAAGAGTAAGAGAGAGAAGGTACGGTCTACCATTGATACTTGAGATATGTTAGCTTCCAAATTATCATCTATTCATAAAGTTAGAGGGGATTCACTTGACTTTTCAATTGCACACATGGAAGAAGATAATTCCTAGTTTCTTCTCTGGGTTTAAGAATTGATAATACCAAGGAATAAACTTAGATTTGAAAAATGATGAAGGGTTCTACACAGACAAAGTTTTGATGTTTACAATGAAAGTTTCAGCAATGATAGAGAAAACAAGAAAGTAAGAAAATATACCTTCTTTGAGCTGCATCAAACAATTAAAATCTTGTTGGATGGAAATAATTAATGTGTTAAACAGTCTAATAACCCAATTGACTGACTTATCAAGAAGGAAGAATGAAGCATATTAAAAAATCCTTGATTTAAATATCGTTGGAACCACCATTGAACTCCCAGACCCTAAGTATCTTTCAAATTATATAATCATGACTTGACAATATTTCGAAGAGTAAATTGAAGAATTAAAAAGGACATCGACTGAAAAGTTTGATAATATGATTGAATTTACACATGATGACAATGACAACTATCTTGTCGAGTACACAAATAAAAATGAAGATATTGAAAATATATTACAAAATTTATCTGTTGATCTTAGGGAAATTGAAAAGTAGTTGTTTAATGTTAAAATAAAACAAGGAGTAATTGTTTCTCCATTAAGGGACTTTATCCAAGAATGGTTGAACAACTCGATCACCAAGAGCTTTGAAATTCCAACAGAGGTAGTTATGAACAATAATCAAACTGCAACTATAAAGAGTATAAAAGAAGAAAAAAAAATCAAATGAAGGGGAGAGATACCATCATAGTAATTCCATGTTGATCACATGCTTATTTCTTGATCAATTTCCATCCAATTCTTCTTCTTCTTTGAATAGAAAAGTATAATCGAATCCTAATAACTATCTCTTCGTCTTCTTTCCATATTTTGTTATTCRASATCCTCCCACTTTCTTCCTTCTACRTTCTATATTCTTGTATATGCTTGATTTATGGTCCGCAGGAGCCCCAATCCTAGTCCTATGGACAAACACCTTTAATTTCAAAGCATTGTAACAAACATTATTATTTTTTTGAAAAATACCAAAGAGCTAATTCATGATCAGTTTTGACCGTATTTTATAACTTCGATATTTGAGTATAAAGTATTTGAAATTGATGTATCATAATATTCTTTTGAGCTATACAAGCATTTACTCTATATAAGTTCTCTCATGCATACAGACCATCTTCTTTTATTTTGATGTGATAAGAAATCTTTATTTTCACTATGATATATGTGAGGAAATTTTGTTTATCTTCTGTAATGTGTGATATGTGATATTCCTGGTTCATTTCTCAGGAATACTCTTTTATTAAATCCCTTTATTTTCAAAATTTTAATATTTATTTGAGCATAAAATATTGGACTATCTTAAGGTCCTATATTATTTCTTGATCTGAAGTTATTAAGAATATAATAATCCAAAGAGGAGTACCACCTATATAAAAATGAAGGAGGATTCATATCCTTGTGAGGTTGTCGTTTCGGTCCTAACGGATTCAATCATCATCAGTCATGAACCATGTGCCAAAAATATTTTCCCTAGTTCATCCATGACACCTCACCCACATGAATTAGAAGGAGGGCCCCTTGGGAAACACCCCTAAACTTGAGGGATGATTCACCCTATAGGTCGTTTTGAAAACCCTCCCATAATCAAACTTGGTAAATTTCATAGGGTCCTTGCGAATTAGTTTACTTTGATGAGGTGGTTTGGATGTAATTTCTTTAATGGCTATTTTATTGATTTGATTTACTCATCATGATGATTTTACTTGAAATCCTTGTAGCGCGTATCCATATGTCTTTATAGAACCCAACTAGTGGATAGATTTGGAGGAACAAGCCTAGCTTGGGCTTGCATGGGGCTTGAATCCCACAGGTGGGATGTCAAGGGACACATGTCTAGCCCCAATGACCTCAACCTTCTAATCCAACGACATGCTCAAAGGGTCAAAACGTCACCCTTAGAGGGGTGACATTATTTTAGGGTTTCTATTGTGCACTTTTTAAGACTTAAATTTGAATTAAAGATGAATTCTTTGTGTAAAGGGGGAAAATAAGGGTTGTTGACCCCTTATTTTTCATTTTCCCTAATGTATGTGGACAAACTATGTTAAATACATTTTGTATAAATAGATATCATTTTAATCTCATTTTAATCATAACTCTCCCCTTGTGAGAAGTACTTGGATGAAATTTGTGCCCTCTTTGGGAAAAATCTTCTCCCTTGTGATATTATCTTGGTTTCTTTATGCTTTGGTGGAAGAAGTAGTGTACTACCTCTCTTGTAGATTTTATTTAGAATTTATGGTGGATTTATCTTGGTAAGAGGAGGTTTAGCTTGTCATTTCTTGTACCGAGTAAGGATTTATCTTGTTGATGCTTCATTGATTGGTTACAAATTTGATTTGATAGATTTCTTGGGGAGTATAAGGATTTACAACCCCACCATTATCTATAAATTTTTTCTAGAAGTTATTTTTTGCACAACGTTTTACTAGGATAAGTAAAAGGGTTTACACCCTCCTAGTATCTCCTAGTTAGCATTTTCTTGCCTTGGGGAGTAAGAGGGTTTACCGCCCCAAGGATATAGAATTGTTAGCTCTTTATTTACTTGAATACATAAACCAATAGGTAAAGGCACTAGTATAATTGCATGGGAGAAATAAAATCTTGCACTGGTTAACGTGAAATTTCAAGATTTAGAGGTTGTCTAAACTGGAATCTATTCTTTGATTTATATACTTGGTTGAGACACTAGGACATCATATTTAGCTAAGTGATTATTGATTATGTTATAAAATTTCATCTACATCCATTAGGGCTGTAGAAAACCTAAATCAAATATTCAAGTAACTCCTAACTCAACCGTAAAAAATTCCTAGAAGTTTGACCCTATTTTCTCCTAACCCTAGTGCACTTTTTCGGTGGATCACTTGTGATTTTTGGTGGCTTATTTCTCTACTGTAATAAATTGTTTGTTACTTCCATAAGGCTGATAATTTATTTTGCAGAACTTGTTTACAAAATACTTACATTGTTGCTAAAGTTTTATGCTATCTTCTTAAGCTAAACTAGTCAATTTGCTAGCTTGTCTCTTGTACCTTTCACTAAGCTTTGAACAAATTCATTTTGTATCTATCATTATATTTTTTTTGTTGATATACATTATTTTTTACTGCTTAAATTAGGGGAAAAAATATTAACTTTTTTGTCCACCTAACATTATATGCATACACTTGGCTTATTCTTGTGTTTTGGGCAGGTACAATCACCCTTTGTAGGTACTCATACCTCTTGGAAACCATTGGATATGACCAAGAATCTTTCCCAAGCATTTTCCACACTTAGTATTTTGAACTTTAGGGGCTACACTTCCATCATACCACTTTCCATATCATTTCCCCTAGGGTCACCGATATTCCCCCCTTGAGGTGATTACTTCATTTCTAAAGTGACGGGAATACCTGCCTAAGGTGAAAATGGGTAGGTGTTCTCTTAGTTGTCGCTATATTGAGGTTTGGGTCTGGATTTTCCCAACCTACAACTTGTGCAATAACGGGAACAAATGAAATCAAAGGTACTACACAAATCCTAATGTGTGAATATTGTTCTTGCCATTGAACACAAGGGAAAACACTAAGTCAATGACCAATGATGGAATGGCATCTGTTGAGTACAAGGTCACATATAAATGATGTAAATAGGCCCAATGTGTGCTAGGTCAAACTCTAGGAGAAATTTGTCGTAGTTGATAAGAGCTTAATGCCACAATAGGAAGTCAATGGGGAACCTTTGTACCAACACGAGTATAAGACAAAGCTAATGTTGATTTTAAGATGGACTTAACATAGGGAAATTCAGACTTGGAAAGTCAAGGAATTATGTGGAATGACCGACACAGGATAAAATTTCCTCTGAACAAGAACATGACACAATATGTAACTTAGGAAACATTTACTGAAAAAGAACACTGACATAAGTTTTTGATGAAGGAGGAAACGATAGAATCTCCATAGTGACTGGAAGAATAACCAGTTGGAGGAGTGAAAACTCTATGTAACTGGTTCAATTTCCTAAAGCCATACTAACCCAAATTGTTCAGACTTGAATCAAAACTTTGTGATTTTTTGAGAGATGAATCGAATGCTACCAATAAAAGTAAAGAAGACTCAGTCTAATAATCTTTTTATGTTATTTTGTTTTATTTTGTATTTTTATATTGGAAATCCTGAAAAAGAATAAAAGAATGTTATATACAATGGAGGAAACGAGTGTTATAGGAAAGAAAACTTGTTCTAAGCGCAAGGAACATACCTTTGTTCTATGAAATGAAGTAGGTGCAAGATATGGACACTCGGGGAAATATTTCCTCTAGGGATAAAGGTGTCAATTCATGAAGGAAAATATTGCAAGGTTAGAAATTGATGAGAATGCATAAGGAAGAGCATAAAAAATATCAATTTGAAGCTAGTATTAGACTCAAAATTACAAGCAACAGAATGCAATGTAGTATCACAACTCAACACATAAATGAGGGAGCCCCATGGGGTATTGGCCATAATAAGAATGAGAAAAAGTCATGAGGATTCAATGCAAAGTCATGGAAGGACTAAAAAGGTCTCTCGAGCCTATGAAAGTAATTCAACATAGGTGCCAAACTGCAAACAAGGCTCTAAATAGGAAACCCATGAATGATAGGCTCTACCACATGAGTTAAAACACTTCTAATAGAAAAGAAGGTTTTGTGTCGCAACTCAATGGGGTCGATCTTGATACCAAATGAAACATTAAATAGATGATGCAAAAATGTATGAAGGAGACAATCTAACATATATGCTAGTTTCAAGGTCATTACCTGTCAGAACGGATCGACATGGGAAAAATGAACCAAATAAAATGTCTCCAAAGTCATGTATATAAGACCAACAACACTCACCTAGAAGTTAATAAATCCAATATAGAAACATATGATAATAACAAGTGTTATTAAATACAAATCTTGAAAGAAAGAAACCCTAAATGTACAATATGTAAAAATCACCAGGCAACCTTGTGAATCATGCATAATACTTCTCCAGGTAGAGCCCATTTCTAGGCTCAGACCAAGGGTTTCTTTGGTAGCCAACCTATAAATATTATAGTTTAGGAGGAGGTCAAAAATTCTTCATCATAGATTCAAGGATAGCCTCATCTAAAGGAAATTCAAAATCCAATAAATTAGGACTTGACAACGTGCACAAACGAGGGCTTGAGGTATCACAAACAATAAGATGGGACTTAAGAGGAAGATCCATATTACTTGAGACAAAAGGGGAAATAAAAGGGTTACAAGCCCCCAATGGATACAACACCTGATCAATTACCAAGACCTTGTCTCGAGAAGGAGAACATAACTGTAAAGGATCCTTCTTAGAAGCAATTGAACACCGAGGATAAGATGCCACATAATTCACCTATGGCGGGGAAGAGTCTACTCGAACACTAGGAACATACAAAGGGGAAACCTAAGTTAAATATGAACTAGGATGGTGATTATCAGATGAAATTTGATCAATAGTGACAATGCTTTTGTTGTGAGGAAAATGCATCACACGAAAGAGTGTAGACACTACAACATTCATCGCACATACATAATCACGCCCAAGAAGCATATTAAAGTCTAAAGGGAATGGAACAACTATCAGATAAAATAGGATATTATTTTCACCTAACATGATAGGAAAGTGAGGAATAATCCCTAAACATTCTCTAAGTCTTCTGTCGAAAGCCAAAAAATCACTGGTAGTTTACACAATCTTGGGTGAACCCAAAGCTTTCCAAGGGGAGGAGGAAAAAATACTTGCAAAGGATCCTTCATCCATAATACATCAATGAATTCTCATTGAATTAACTTTAACCATTATATGGAAAGGTGTAGAAGAAGGAAGGATAGGCTCAACAAGACTATTCCAATCAAAGGAAACCATCCTAGGAATTCGATGGATTGTACTCAAAGCGAGTGGAATTCCCCCTTGTTTAGAAGGTACTAAACTGAAAATGAGAAAGACATAGTCAAAAGATGCATCACTCCCCAAAATAAGAGTGGGATCGGCCAAAATTTTCATTGGTGAGATTACTTCCTTAGACTTGTCACTCTCCAAGAGAAGAGCAGGATTGAACAAAGATTGCATCTGTGCGACCACTTCCTGAACCATTGGTTGAAAAGGATGCGAGAAAACATGTTCAAGAGATGCATCACCCTACAAAAGAAGAGTGGGATCAACTGAATATTGCATTGGGTTGATCACTTCATCACCCAACGGATGAATAAGTTGTTGGGAAAGTGAATATGAATGAGGAATATAAGGACCATCAAAATAGGACCACAGTCTTATTACCTTTGGAATACCAGGTCATAAATGAGTAAGGTGATGACCTTTGCAAATATTACAAGGGAAATCAGGCTTACATCCTATTCATCTAGGCTTATCAATAGTATCAATTCCCTCAACATGACTTGCAGAGGTTGGTGAGGTTTGTCCAGTAGGACTAGTAGTAAATAGACTCGTTCCTATTGGATATGTGTTATATTCTTTGAACAAAGGGGGTAAGAGGGGGTTGTAGAGGGGCGGAGCCCCCAAAAAAAAAATTCCTTAGTTTTCGTGTACATTTTTGGGAGGTCCTCGGTTTTCATGTCCATTTATGGGCGATTTTCAACACATGGTTTTCCGTCGATGGTTTTCTATTTCCAGTTAATGAATTAGGGTTGTTGACTAATCCAGGTCATTGGATTATGGTTTTGGATGCGACTAGATCCTATATGTATATTGTATTGTAAAAAAATTATGATGTGAATGCATATATAATATATTGGTTTTCCCAATTTAGGCTTACATGGGAAAAAGATCTATGTAATGTGTTTATTTTCCATTGTATATTTTATGTTCTTTTATTGAAAATATGTTTGTAGTGAAATATTATACAAGGTTAAAATCTACATTTGGTATCAGAGAAAATATTGGCTTCAGGGGGACACCTTTGTGGTCAGGGGTTTGGATCGGGACTGTGATAATCCTTGTTACAGTGGGAGATCTGCAATATTGATTCTTTAGGTGAAGAGAAGTGGCGAGCAGTTCGAAAATAGAGATCGGGAAATTTAATGGGAAAAGTTTTTAGATGTGGAAAGCTCAATATGGAAGATCTGTTGGTAGACAGAGATCAATGGGTCACAGTGGATCCAGGTACTTCACCTACAAGAACGTCAACATATGATTGGAAAAATTTAGATCGGAAGGCAAAGAGAACAATCCAATTATGTATCTCAAATTCAATATTAGTGAATGTGTCAGGGGAAGCTACAACCAAGGATTTATGGGATATGTTGGGGAACTTGTGTCAGTCTAAGTCCCTGGAATATAAATTGTTCCTATGAAAAAAAGTTGTATAACCTGAGGATGAGAGACAAAGACTCGATGACAGGGCATCTGAACGCCTTCAATACTGTGGTAAGTCAGTTGTTATCTATTGATATTAAAATTTTAGATGAATATAAGTGTACCAATTTACTGTTCTCTTTACTAGATTCGTGGGATAATTTGTTTGTGGCCATAGGTAGTAATACAACTACCTTGAGTTTTGATGATGTGGCCTCATCCTTGTTTTTGGAGGAGATGAGATGGAATAACATGGAAAGACATAGCACAAATGCATTATTTTAAACAGGATGCTTTCAGGATAGAAATATATATAAGTCCTCAAGTGGGGTATCTAAGTCTAAGGGTATATCTAAATCTCTCAAAATTTTTGTAAAGGTATGGTAGAGATGTGGAAAATAAGGGCACTTCAAGAAGAAATGTAGATCCAAAAGCATTGAGAAAGTGAAGGGATTTGAAGGTGCTCCCTCTACATAATAAAATACCTCCAAGTAAGAAGGAGTGTGTGTGTACTTGGCTTCTTCAAGCACACATGCAGATCATGAGTCATGGTTGGTTGAATCATGTGTATCCTTTCGTATGAATCCCAACAAGGAGTGGTTATGTGATGATGGAGGTAATGTTTTCCTAGGTGATGAATCAATAGCCAAAATCATAGGATGAGGAAAATTCAAGTTGAGGCTCATAGATGGAAGGATTAGAACACTACCTGGTGTTTTGCACATCCCAGGATTGGATAGAAATTTGATTTTTATAAGCATAATGGATGATGCAGGGGTAAAATTGATATTTGAAAAAGAAACCTGTAGGATGGTTCGAGGAGACATGGTGTTGTTGAAGGGAGTCCAGATTGGAACTTTGTATAAGCTGCAAGGAAGCACTATTTGTGATGGTTGTAATAGTTCCATTATTCCTGATATTAGAGAAGAAGAGAAAAAAACTACTATACTCTCTGGAAAAAAGGTTATGTTGTGGCATCAAAGACTGGGGCATATTGGAGAGAAAGGTCTTCAACTACTACATGGTAAAGGTATGGTTGAAGGTATGTCTAACTACTCTCTGGATTTTGATTAATGTGAACATTGTATATATGGGAAGCAGAATCGGGTAAGATTCCCCTCTGGTGCGACATGAGAAAAAGGAATTTTACAACTAGTGCACAATGATGTGTTTGGACATGTGTTAGTTCCATCACTGGGAAAATATATGTACTATGTCTCATTTATAGATGAATTCTCAAGGAATACTTCAAAAATTTTCTTTTGGAATAAATTTGAAGTCTTTGACAGGTTTAAAGAATTTAAGTCTCTTGTTGAGAATTAAACAAAGAAGATAATTAAGGTGTTGAGGATATATAATGGTGGAGAAATCTACAGGAATGAATTTGAAGAATTTTGTAAGAAGTGTAGTATATCAAGGCATAATAATACTCCATATACACCTCAACCTAATGGAATTGCATAAAAAATGAACAAGATGTTGATGTTAAAAGAAAGGGGCATGCTCAATGGTGTTGGGTTAGGGAAAGAATTTTGGGTAGAGGCAGTGGGCACTGCATGTTACCTGGTCAACATATCACCCTCATCAACACAGAATGACAAGACTCCACAAGAGGTATGGACTGGTAAGAAACCTTCTCTCACACATCTCAAGGTATTTGGCTGTGAGGCCTATGTTCATTCTCCAAAGGAAAACATGAGTAAGCTAGATAAGAAGGCTGAAAATTGTATCTTTATGGGTATAAAGTTGGTATCAAAGGTTATAAGCCTTGGAACCCATAAACTAAGAATATTGTGTATATATGAGATATGGTTTTTAGAGAAATGAAGGAAGTTGTCAAATAAGAATTCCTACCAAGTAAGGAAGAACCATAGAAAATAGAGTTTGAGCCAAAGGATGATGAATCAGACTCTACAGAAGAACAAAAATCAGGAGAAGAAGATCCTCATACTCTAGTATTAAGGAGATCAGTGTGGGAAAAAAGGCTACCAAAAAGGCATACTCCATATGATTTCCTTTCAAATTTGTCTTTGTCTAGTGTTGATGATGATTCTAGAATTGTTAGGGAGGTAGTGGATTTAGAGGATGGAAAACTATGGAAAAACGCCATGGTTGAAGAAATGGTAGCCTTGGATAATAGTGAGGCTTGAGATCTAGTGGATTTTTCGACTAGAAGAAATCCCATTGGCAACAAATGGGAATTTAAAAAAAAGCTGAATGCAGAAAGAAAAGTGGAGAAATAAAAATCTCGGTTAGTAGCAAAGGGTTATTCCCAGGTCGAGGGAATTGATTTTGGTGAGATTTTTTCTCATATTGCCATTTTAACTTCTATTAGAATTTTGTTATTTGTTGCTGTTGTGTTTTATTTTGAAGTAGAAAAGATGGATGTGAAGACAACATTCCTACATGGGGATCTATAAGAATAAATTTACATGAAGCAACCATAAGGCTTTGTCGTGAAGGGAAAGAAGGAGTTGGTATGCAAGATGAAAAAGTTCTTGTATGGTTTAAAACAATCACCAAAGATGTGGTATCAAAAATTTGATACTTATATGTTAGGACTTGGCTTCACAAGAAGAAAAGAGGATAAATATGTGTATTTTAAATTAATTGGCGATCATTTGATTTATTTGGTCATGTATGTGGATGACATGTTTTTGATAGGAAACAACAAGGAGATTATATAGGATGTGAAAAATCAGTTGTCCTTTAAATTTGACATGAAGGATCTTGGTGCTGCAACTTTCATTTTTGGAATGGAAATTAAAAGAGATCGGAAAAATAAGAAACTTTGGTTAAATCAGAGAAAA
>ML787676.1:247104-264962 GCA_009831015.1 Picea engelmannii | reverse complement strand
CTATGTCGGGAACATATCGTGACCGTCGGATTTCCTAACTACAAATGCATACTAATGCATACTAAAGAAACACATTTTTACCTAACGACATATTAGACCAAGTAGATCTTAACTAACTCCTAAGTGTCTAAATATCCTAACAACATGTGCCTGATGCACGACTATAGTTGCTAAAAGTCGCGCACATCTGAGAACGACACATTTATGAGAGTGGTCGGCCTCCCACCCACTTCTGGTTCAGCTTCCAAGTTGATTTGACACTCAAATTTGGACTAGATCCGACTGGGTGGCTGGTCAAAGACCTAAAAATTCCCTAATTAGCCTCTTTCCACACTACAAGATGGTTTCACAATACCTCAAAGAGGTGCTATAAAAAGGCCATGGATGCACTTCATGTTTTAATGAATTCAATAGAAAAGTTATGCTGCTACTATTCTCTTGAGGAATCCTCTATTCTCATCAAGAGTATACTAGCACCATTACCTTGGGCAATCCATATCACCCCTTGAGTGGATTAGCAAAGAATTTTTTCACCATTTTCATTCAAAGTTGTAAGAAGAGCTTATTTGTGGGGGTCCAAGAGCCCTCCCTTGGAGGAAGAAGGGACTCATAGTCCTCTTTCTTCTTGGTGTTTTCTTTCACTGATATAAACCTTACCATTGGTGACATGGGTCTTATTTGTCTTTTTGTCCTTATGTCCCTATGCTCATTAGTTTAGTTGTTATTTTATTTCTTAGTTTAATTCTTAGTTGTTCCTTTATATTTCTTTCTCTAACCCTTTTCCTTACAGCGGTCCTACTTAGCAAACCCAACTAAGCTTGCAAGCACCTCTGTTTTGCTCATCTAGGTGGCAAAAGAAGCGCAACAATGGCCTTGACCTAGACATGTTGATACCTTGACCCAAACCTTGACATAACAAGATATAGACATGGAAAGACTTGGAGCATGACCTAGACCTATACGATTACCATGATGTAGACCATGACATAGACCTAGAAAAATGACCTAGACCATGACAAAGAGCTAGAGATAGATTTAGGAAATGACTTGGAGATTGATGTAGAAAATGACCTAGACCATGGCATAGAGATAGATATAGAGTTAGACGATGACCTGGATCTTGACAAACACCATGAAATAGACCCCCCATACTCTCACTCTCTAACTCTCTACATGCATACACTCTCTAACCCCCCCCTCCTCCCCCCTCTCCCTATCCCTCACTCTCTTTTTATGCCCCTGTCCCCCTCTCACACTCTCTTTCTTCCTCTCTCTGCATCCCTCCTACCTACATCGCAAGGAAAGAAATGGCATTGACCTAGACATGTCAATAACTAGACCTAAACCTAGACATAGAAAGACCTGGAGCATGACCTAGACCTATACGATGACCATGATGTAGATCATGACATAAACCTAGACCATAACCTATATTATGACATAGAGATAGAGATAGATTTATACGGTGACCTAGAGCTTGATGTAGACCATGACCTATACCACAATATAGAGCTAGATCTAGATTTAGACATTGAACTAGAGCTTGACAATGCCCAAAATAATGAAATCTATCATGAGTTGTTGTTTTTCCTCTATTACTCATTATCTTTATCCCGCACAAAGATCTTGATTAATCCTATCACATAAATAAGATTACTTTGTAGATTCATGAAATCAAATCTCATACCTACTCTTCTATGCTCTTCCAGCCTCAAGGAAATTCAGATCAGAAAAGAAAACAAACTGCAAAAGACAAACTGTAAATGAAATGGATGCAAATGATGTTCTCTTTGCAACACATTTTATGATCTCCACCCCTTCCCGGAAATTATAGAATATAACCCTAATCATAATCTGATATGATACGACACTCCAAACGGTGCACTGCAATCTCACATCTTTCCATCTTAAAAGGTCATTTCAACTCAGGTGTATTGCAATCTCATGATGTCTAGGCCTCCACACGGTTCATTGCAATATCATTATCTCTCTGCATCCAAAAGGTCCTTTCAATTTGGGTTCACTACAATCTCATAATCTCTAAGCATCCAAATGATCACAATGTCCATTTCAATAAGTTCTATTCCTCCAAATATCTTGTCACCAGTTATGCTATCTTTTTCCATTTTTCATCCTATGTATTTTATAGATACCATTTTCTATAGTGTACTACATCTTAAATAAAAATTATAACCATTGTTCAAATGATATAGTGGGACAAATAAAACAAGGACATACCATGTCAATAATTATCGGCATCTCGATCAAGGGGACTACACAAAAAAAGTAATGAAGTAGGCCATGAGGAAATGGATCGAAAATTTTAACAAATTGAAATGCATAGAAGAAATCTATGTCTCCATTATTGGAGTAGAGAAATTAATCACCTTAGGGAATTAATCCTCCCTCCATAGAAGATTTGAATTAGATAAATCACAAGTTACTAGGTGATAATAATCACCATAAGTGATTAATCCCTTTATTGAGGGTTAGATAAACATGTCCAATGTTGGCTTAAAGCTAGGTGATACTATTATTTTCTAGTCGTTTTGAAACAATAATTTGGCCTATGAAATGTTGGATTTTCTCACCATGATTTGCGAAGGGAATTTTCTTGTTAGTATTAATGTAGATTTTGAAATTCAGAAAAAGGGTATAAAATGGGAAACCTGACTGATCCGAAAAGATATTTTAAACAAAAATGTTTGAGTATTTAGCATGAGTTAAACTACCATTTGGAAACTGATGAAAGAGGATGAATTATTAATGAAACATGGCATCCATCAAGCAATATACATTTCTGAACATAAGCATGAAGAACAACAAACCATAACAAGATAAGTTGATAACGAAGTTCGAAAATCTCGCCTACATCTCCGGGCCTTTGTCTCAGTGGGTAAGGATTTATTATTTATGTTCAAATATTTAAAAGTACATCACAACCATGCCAAAAGGATTAGAAAATGATATGTTATTGTTCTACCAGATCTCTAGAACTCAACAAAATAGACAGAACTGAAATCGGATGAATGGAGCACCTAGAAATGGCCCACAAAGGTGCTCTCCATGGATTCCCTGCATAAAAATGGATTTGGCTCAACAATCCTTCAACATAAGCCTATTATGAACCTCATTTTGGCTTCAATAACTCTTGGTTTTTATAGCCGTGAAGTTGGTAACAAACTCCCAACTTCCCCCCAAGATCTGGCCTCAAAAAGGGCCCAATATCCCCCAATATTGGCCAAAAATCTCTAAACACTACTGAATAAAGCAATTAAAATATTAATATAAAGTAATAAAACCCACTTTATTCATATAAACAGGATGAAACCCCTTTTATGCGGGCTCCTAGTCACATGGTGCGCCTCGATGTGTCCTTGGGCTAAGTCCTGGTGCGCTGCCCCCCTAATTGTTTTGCTCCTGGTTGTGTGGTGCATCCATGGGACCTTGGGCTATGCTCCAAGTGACCCTTAAATTTTATATCCCCGCCATTTAAGCCAATGGTTAGGCCCCTGGTCAGTGGGCTAGCCCGGTCAACCGAGGCTAACCTCTATATACCTTTGCTAACAAACAATGGAATAGTCTAAGTCATATGATAATGGCAATGCGACCATAGACTAAGGCTGTATCATCGCGCCAAGGTTTACAACATAGGTTTTATGGTGAGGGCGTATGGTGAGTTCCGACCAGGGGCTAGGGCCTAGCCCCAGTCCTAATCTTCGCCAACCACACCTTTATTCGAACATAAATATATATGTAAAGGTATATGGGTAAGAACCATTAGGTAGGTGGGATGGTGCCCGACCTATGTGAAGACTCTTTGCCCATGGAGGTCAATGGTTCAAACCCAGTGAACTCCAAACCAAATTTTTCTAAAACTTTTAGCCAATGAAGGGGTGACACATGGAAGACCAAGAATGGTCCACGTGGCACCATGTTATTCACCGAAAACATGCCACACGTCAATTGCCCATTCGTCCACCTTTCTTCCCAGGTGTCAGCCCATCCACCTGCCACGTAAGCCGTACAGGCATGCCACATGTCATCCTTGCAGTGGTGACATGTGTCACTCCCTAATTGGTCCACATGTACCTATCCACATCAACATCCATTGTACCTTTCCACATCAGTTGTATGGTCGTATGACCTATATATTCAGTTGCCATGTGGAATTATACGGATTGTACAATCATCATTTTTTTTGCATGTTTGGCCAAATGAACAGACAATGATATGTTGAGCATATGACGTCCATTTGAGCCCATTCAAGTTGTGTTGGGTTTGCATCGATGATGCCTATGCACATGTCTGTTTTGAATCCATTTTGAGCACTTTTATTTTTAGGCCTTCCTGGACCCATTTTGGTCCCGAGATCCAATTCTGGATCACACCTCCCCACTAAAGACCTTTTGGTCCTCCAAAAGGTTACTGACTAGTCATCAAGTGCGGGATAGGCCACCCGACTTGTTCTCTATATTTAAACTCTGTCCTGTGCACCTGTCTCATCAAGATCAACTGTAAAACAATCATGATAATTAACATCATATTGTTGGCCATTTTTACCCTGTCACATTTTACTGAAGCCACTATCATCCATGTTGACAACATTACTAATGATAGCATAAACAATATGACTGCAAATGATCTAATATGTTTGTAATAATTGCACGACATTAGCTTATCTTGAAGCAAAGTGTAATTGATCTTCCACTCTACAATCATCTCCTATTCTTTCTTAAGATCAATGACTTGATTTGAAACAATTATGGGGGTGTTTCTTGCTCGAGTTTCCTTTCTTAATTGTTCCATTATTCGAAGAGATTTATTTGCCTTTAAATGATGAGCATGAACCACATATTCTTGACTTGCTTTGATTAAATGATATTGATGATTTTCCCTATAGAATATTTCTTTACGATCATACAAGTAAGGACTGCCTAAGACCATTCCACATTCACTTAGTGGCACCACATCGCATGTTACCTCATCCACAAACTTATATGAAATTACAAATTTTAATGTGCACAGATTTGTTATGTGCAATTGATGATTGTTGCTTATCCATTTAAGTGTGTAATTCTTATGATGCATCTTAGTTTCTAATCCCAATTGTTTAACCAATTCCTCTGAAATCAAGTTAGATTGAGATCCACTATCTATCAATGTGTCGACCTTAGTATGCCTCATGATGAACCTTATGTGAAACAATTTTCTTCTAGAATCAAATCCTTCACCAATTTTACCTTTCAAACCAACCAATGAAACTTTTGATTCATCACCTGAATCTGATCCCAAGTCTGTGGGTCGTGTTTTTGCTGCAACTGTTTGCCTCCCTTTCTTTTCTTTGAATCACTTTGGTCTCTTCTCAGGATGCAATTTCCAGCAATGGTCCTCATCATGCCCCTCTTTATTGCAATTCTTGCAAGAGGGCTTCTCTTCTTTTCTTTCCATTGAATTTTCCTTCTGGCCATTCCACTTACTTTTGTCCTGTTTCCTCGAAGATGATTCCCCTAATACACCAACCCTTGTTTTACCTGCCTTAATGTACATTTCTTGAACATAAACCTCATAAATATTAGTAGGTCCAAACATAAATATAGTATTTTGAATATGTGCAGGTAAACCTCCTATATACTTCATAAGAGTTTCTTGGGTATGTAAAGGAATATCTAACATCAATGCCATTTTCTGAAATCCATCTGTGTATTCTTGCACTGTTTGTCCTTTTCTTAGTTTAAGACCTTTCCATTCAATTGAATCTTTCTCTTTATAACCCAAAGTATAGAATTGGTTTCTAAGTGCAGAAATAAAACTTTTCCATGATGGAAATACATTACCCACTTGTTGCGTGCCATTTTTCAACTTGGTTTTCCACCAAATGAGTGTTGTGCCTACAAGTTGAAGTGATGCCAATTTGATTTGAGTGGCCTCATCCTTGATTTTTTGCACACTCCAATAAACCTCCACATGTCTGACCCAATTATCAAGTATCTCTGCAATGACTTCACCATCATACATAGGTAATTCAAATTTCACATCAATCTTTAGTAAAGGCATTCCAGTATTATGGTTATGGACATGTTTTCTTGCGATTCTTTTAGAACTTGAACTTGAAGAAGAAGAATATGATGGAGAAGAAGGAGGTGAAGGAGGAATTTGAGGAGGCTCCTCTCCTTATTCATCTTTGACCTTTGAATATTCACCTAGATTCAACCTCTTCCATTCCAAGTAATCTTCATACCAAACCTTCATCATCTCCGACATGGCGGAGAAAGCTTTTCGAAACTCTTTCTCATCCTGAGAAAGTCACTCTTCTGATGCCATATTCTCTCTTTGAGAAGTTCTCTTTCTCAATCCAATATCATGATTCTCTTCAACAAGATCTCCTTCACCATGATGTAGCTTTTCCCTGGTAATCATGCAAACTCAAAATCCAAACGTCAACTAGCTCTGATACCACTTGATCCGAAAAGATCTTTTAAACAATAATTGTTGAGTTATTATGAATGAGTTATTTTACCATTTAGGAAATTGATGAAAGAGAAAGAATTATTAATGAAACATGACAACCATCAAGAAATATACAAATCTGAACATAATCATGAAGAACAACAAACCATAACAAGAGAAGTTGATAACGGAGTTCGGCAATATCGCCTACGTCTCGGGGCCTTTGTCTAAGTGGGTGAGGCTTTATTATTTTTTTTCAAAGATTTAAAATTACATCAGAACAGTGCCAAAAGGATTATAAAATAATCCAGTTTTGTTCTACCGAATCTCTAGAACCCAACAAAATAGACGGCATTGAAATCGGATGAACGAAGCTCCCAAAAATGGCCCGCAAAGGTGCTCTCCTCAATGGCTTCCCTGCATAAAAATGGCTTTGGTTCAACAATGCTTCAACATAAAATTGTTCTGAGCCCCCTTTTGGATTCAAGAACACCTGGTTTTATAGGCCTGAAGTTGGTAACAATATCCCAACTTCCCCCCAAGATATAGCCTCAAAAAGGGCCCAATATCCCCCAATATTGGCCAAACATCTCTAAAAACTATTGAATCAATCAATTAAAATCTTAATATAAAGTAATAAAACCCACGTTTTTCATATAAATAGGGTGCAACCCCTTTTAGGCGGGCTCTTGGTCACATGGTGCGCCTCCATGTTGCCTCGAGCTAAGTCCTGGTGTGTTGGCCCCCTAACTGTTCTGCTCCTGGTCATGTGGCGCATCCATGGGACCTCGGGCTATGCTCCATGTGACCCCTAACTGTTATAGCCCCATCATTTAAGCCAATGATTATGCCCCTGGTCGGAGGGATATCTCGGCTGACCGGGACTAAAATTTGTATACCCACGCTAACAAACAACGGAATAGTCTAGGTCATATGCTAATGGCAATGCGATTGTAGACTAAGGATGGATCCCCACGCCAAGGTTTACAACATGAGTTTTATGGTGAGGGCGTATGGTGAGTTTCGACTGGGGGCTAGGGCCTAGCCCCAACCCTAATCTCCACCAACCACACCTTTATTCGAACATAAATATATATGGAAATGTATATGAGTAAGAACCATTATGTAGGCAGGCTGGTGCCCAACCTATGTGAAGACTCTGCGCCCATGGAGGTCCACAGTTTGAACCCGGTGGACTCCAAACCAAATTTTGCCAAAATAATTAGCCAATGAATGGGTGCCACATGGCAGCCTAGGAATGGGCCACATGGCACCACGTTATCCATGGAAAACATGCCACGTGTCAATCGTCCATTCTTCCACCTGTCTACCCAGGTGTCAGCCTAGTCACCTACCACTGTACCTTCCACGTAAGTCGTACAGGCGTGCCACGTGTCACCCTTGCAATGGTGACATGTGTCACTCCCTGATTGGTCCACCTATACCTATCCACATAAACATCCACTGTACCTTTCCATGTTAGTTTTACAGTCGTATGACCAGGACAATAAGCTTCCATGTGGCACTGTATCGATTGTATGGATTGTACAATCATCATTTTTTTGGTCTATTTGTCCAAATGAACAAACCGCAATATCTTTAGCATACAATTTATGTTTGAGCCTGTTCAAGTTGTGTTGTGTTCTCATTGATGAGTTTTACGTGCACGTTCGTTTTGAAACCATTCTGATCACTTTGATTTTTAGGCCTTCCTGGACCCATTTTGGTCCCGAGATCTAATTATGGATCACTAACACCTACACTATGTTGAAGTTAGTGCTATATACATACAAAATGATTTATATATCCCTATTCTATTCATGTTTATGTTTGAATTTCTCTATATATCCCTTTTTTGATATAGACATATAAAATGATACTTCGTAATTTGACCGCGCTCGGGCCCTTTAAAGAATTTTATCAATAAGAAAGTTGATCTAGATTATTTTCGGCATGAAATGAGAGTGGAGATATAATAAATAAATGTACAAAGATATCTCATATATCCAATAATATAACATAAATATATCATAGTTGTTTTCATCCACTATTTTCTTATTCCTTCTCATAATTCTTTTAATATCACTCCATAAGGGATCCATTCTTTCCAAATTGATCACCCAGTAATGCAACCTCTAGCAAGAGGAGTCCCCAAGAATTGATCCACCTACAAAACCACAGTTTCCCATATTGCTAGCAAATATAAACTCAAAGGTGAAGGATCAATAGTCTGTGGAATTCCTGAATTCCTTTTTGTGCATAATTTTCAAGTTTGGTGAAAGAAACCCAAACAGAGGAGAGGTCAAGACTCCTAGTATTGTAAAATGTACAAGAACTCAACTTGAAATAATTACTTGAACCCTTTTTACCATTCAATAACCCCAAATGGAGGAAAACCAAAATGGAACACAAACTTTGGAAATAGATAATTGTAAAACAATTTAACTCATATACCAGATGAGAATCAGAATGGTCATTCAAAATGAACTAACATTTACCAGACCCATCATACTTATCATTACTTAAAATCATGTTCCTTAAAATGACAAAATCAACAAAAGGAGAATTGAAATGAGAGGGGGAAAAGAGACTATTCCTATTGTGAACGGGATTGAAAAGAGAGAACTTGATTACTGACAGAGAAATCTAGATTTGGACCAATAGCAAACTGGAGATTCCAGTCAGGCACCCGCGGTAGGAGAAAACAACACCAACTAAAGAAATTTGTTGAAATAATAAGCTTAAGTTAACATTGTCGGATTTGATATTAACACCTCGATTAGATGTCTTATTATTCTTCCACTTTGTTTTGTCCAAAAAATCTTCAGTTATACCCATGCATATTAAGGGGAGGAAATTTCCTTCTTTTTCATTTTATGATTACCATCCCTTCTTCCATGACTCACCTCTTTTGATTCCCTTGTTTTTCCCATCGATTAGCTTGAGAATTTTTTTCTTTCTTGATGGTGGATGGAATGATTCTCGAATTTTGTTAAAAGGGTTATAAAACGAAAAATAATATCAGAGATAATACTATTGTCAGTGGTATGTATTTTAATTATAGATCTAAACACCATCATGGAATCCCCCAATATGACAATCTTAGAGAAACCTTGGCTAGTCTGAGACCTATCCCCCAATATGACAATCCTTGGCTAGTTTGAGACCTATCCAAAGGCATAATCCTCTGCCATATTATTCGAGACGTTACCAAGTACCCAAATATATCAAATCATTGTATTTTCTTGAGATCACGAATGTCGCCATTGTAATTATAATGGATTATTAATATTACTATATTTATTATCATTACAATTGGTTATTAATATTAATAATAGTTAACACTAAAAGGTTAAAGAGTTAAAACTATTATAAGAAGGTAAACTGTAAAATTTATTACACAAAACAATATCATGCCCACACCCATAATGTTGAGGGTGATAGCTAATACAAGTGTAACCATGACTCTGTGGATTAAAACATTGAAGGTGATACCAAGGAACAACTACATGCACTACTCTCAAAGTTGGAAAATCAAGGGGCAAATGTCGAATCCGCGAATGGAAACACAATGTTGATACTTATATGTTTGCAATGCATAGTGCAATATTGGACAATATTTATAAATAGTGGAGGGTTGTTGGATCGACAAGGAAGAAAATGAATCTTTTAAACTTTCCCAACAAAAAATAATTCAACATAGTAATTAAATGATTTGCATGGTATAAAAAAAAACTTGAAAACATATTACCATTGATTTGGATATACAACGCATCTTAATATTTAAACGCCATGAAATAATAAAAAGTTTCATCTAATAAAATTGACTCTAAAATTCATTATTTCATACATTAGAATCTTTTTCAATTTTGGAACATAAATATAACAATAGAAATTGGAAATATTAATTTTTTTTTTTCAATTTTAAAACTTAAATATAACCCCATGGATGGGGTGTTAGTAGAGTACAAGTGTCCAAGTGTAGGGGACACTGTCTTCCAACGTAGTACCATCCATGTGACTGGCGCATGCACATCCCCTCCTCCCACACCATGAATTTATGCAGGCCTCAGTCCATCCAGAGCGCCATTAACTCTTCGAGCATGCTCCTCTCTATCTCCTCATCCGATCAATGGAGCCTCCTTTATAGTGGTCACCTCTTCACGTGTGCATCTTCCCTCTCCATTACTATTCATACCATGTTTCTCCTAGGTTAGTCCATCCGTTCTTCCTCTTCCCAACAAAGCCACCACTCGATCTACATTCCTCCCTGGTTCTCATCTGTTACATTAGCTAGCTCTCAGTGCCTTCATACCTTATTTTTAGTTTGGCCATGCCTCTACTGTGGGGAAAATCCAAGAGGGGCTCAAACTGATACCAAAACAGGTCCTACATGTCCATCTGGCCTAAACCTACCCCAACATTTTCGCACAACTCTCCGCCTTCTTCGCCCTCCTCCTCTGGCCAGTCCTCTCAGAGCCAAAGCATCCTCCCACATTTTTCCTCGCCATGGTCTTGAAGAGTCAAGTGGTTCGACCTCTTGGATAATTCATTGGGTTTCTCCCTCGGCCCATTATCGGAGTTGGCCTCTTCCTCGTAACCGACCTTGGTCGTTCCACCAAATTCACCTGAGAATTTAGCTCCTATGTCACCACCAGTGCATCCACCATCGACTCAGTCTCCTCAAGAAGACACGTCCTTCCACCAGGAGAAACCACCAGACCAGCCACATTCCTGTTCGAATTGTGCCTCTTGCGAAAAGTTTCAAGAGGACCTTGCAATTATGCAATACCTGGTGTTCGAGGTTCGCAAGGAGATGGACGACTTACGGTTTCATATGGAAATTATGGATAAGAAGGGGATGCAAATTCTGTAAATGTTATCCTCTCTGCAAGGCACTCGACACTCCACAAAACAAGCACCTAGTGCACCACTGGCCTCAGCGGTGGTCTTGGTTCCAATTATCCAAACGCCAATAGTGGAAAAATCAGTGATGGTCTCGGCTTTGGCTCTCCAGGTGCCAACAACGGACAACATGGCAAACAACAAACCGGTTGCATGAGCTACGACACCTGCACATGTGTCAGATTGCATGGCATGTTTTAAGTTTTGTTTATGCTTGGACAACTATACTTTTGGACAATTCTCTTTTTGCATGTCATAAGTTAGTCCCAGATGTTCTAGAAGGTCGGACGAATCGGTTTCCCCACAGGGCAATTATGGTCCAGATGATTAAAACTGGGGTCTGTTTTGGTTTTGGAGGAACTGGCTAAATTGGTTTCCCTCTAGGGAAATTCAACATTTATAGTCCTCAGATACTCATGATGCTACTATAATTTTTGCTTCTGAAAGGTAATTTATACATACTTACATACAAAAAAAAAACTTAAATATAACAATATAAATTTGAAATATTAAAAAAAAAATTAGGATACATTCTTATCCATCAAAATCAAAATAGCGTTGATATTTTCTTAAATTTATTTTATAGTGTAAGACTAATATAAAACAATCTAATATTAAATATATTAAATGTCTATTATTTTTAATTTGGTCTAAATCAATCCTTTTCTTGTAATTTTGGTGAAATAATTACTTCTTCAATCTGAGACTTAAAATAGAAAAACATTCCTCTTATATGAGGATCAACTTGAAGAAAATCAATGGTCTCTATGGTACATAAAATCAATCCGTTTGAGAATAGCTCGAAGCAAATCAACGATCTTTATGGTACAAGAAAGAAATCCATCTTTTTTCAAATATCTAATTTAAAAGTGATTTTCTTATATCTAGTTTTATGATATTTAAATGGTGTTGTCTAACTTTTCTATGTTTTTTTTCCTTTTCGTCGGAATCCAACGTCACAAATCTCCACAAAATCACAATTTTTTGTTATTTAAATTTCATTTTTAAAGAAGAAATGGATTCAGCCTGTTGAAAACCCCTTGGACACTCGGATTACATAGAATTAACCACTCAAATATGCAGATACAACAATTTATGGTCAGATTTCGTGCAAATATCCCCGGAAAATTTCACCGAAAAAAAAACAAAAGGTAGAATAAGCAAGTTGCACATTTAAATAGGAATACCAATACATATATAAAGTAAATTTGAAAGTTAACATCAATTTAAATAAAATCTCTTTTGGGATCATACATTCCTTAGGTTGCAAACTTTTTCTCTAATTTTTTAAATTTAAATATTTTTTTTGTTATAAATAATTTTTTAAATGTCACATCTCAACGCCATATTAAACATGGAACTCCATATTAAAAAATGTGTAAGGCCTCCTGGGACACCCACTGAGAATGCACGCTCCTTGGTAATATTTAACGATGAAACGAATGAAGAACACGAGTAAACAATCAATTGGGAAAACAAAGATGTTTGGGTGTGGGCAGGAGCACCTTGGGACATGGTGGTGGGCGCGCCCAAGGGGTAACACACCCTTCTTCCCTTGCAATGGACAATGAAGACTTGGGTTTTGTTTGGGAAAGGGCAAGGCAACTCGGGAGCACACCCAAGGAGTGGACCCATATATCGTTAGCAGCATGGGAACGTCGGAGAGTTTGACCGACTCCATTGGAACACCCATAGACAGTCATGACGATTGACACAAGGAAGAGCACGAGACAAGGGGTGCGTTCCCAAGGATGGGGCATGCTGGTCCAACGGACAAATGGTTGATGGGAGCACAAGCATAGATGGGTGCAATGGGTCCATGGAGGGGAAAGACAGACGATTGAATGTGATAATTCACAAAGGGGGCGATGTATCAAAGAGATGCGATGTTTCGCACAAATACTCTTGGAGTCCATATAAAATCAAGGGAACACAACCAAACGAAGAAAAGGAAAACCAAGTTAAGGCAAGATATGGAGCTATGAGGATGGGCGCACTAGTGGGGTGCACCTTAGGTCAAGGCAATAAGAAACATCAAGGGGGAAGTCTTAGTGAGATGAAATTAGAGGTCTTGATAGTTTTGATGTGTAAGGCAGAGTTGTGATACTCTGCCCATTTTTGTAACTAGGAAAGTAGAACCATGTTTGTAAATATTTCTTTCTATTTCAAAATATAAATAAATAAAGCCAGGTATTAGGCATCATTGGTGCCACCCACAATATATATTTGTCTCTCGTGTTGCACATTTTTTCTGTTGTATGTCAAATTAACTAAGTGTTAAGAAAATGTAACAAACTTCTAAGTATACAATTGAGTTGCATAGAGTAAGGATGTGACTCATTAGTATCCTAGAACAAAGTATGGGTATGCTCTATCTGAAGAGGCATATTTTGAGTGAAGTATCCTTGGTTGATCCAAGATATCAAGGGAGAAGCACCGCAACACCGCACATCCATGAGATGCCAAGTTTGGACTTGGGCATGACTCTTGCGGGAGTGACAAATGGTATCGGAGAAATATCACAGTGAAGGGTTTTGTAGAAACATAATGCACAATATGAAAAACTTCACACCATCCAGAAGTGGGGAAATCATGGGTGGTGTGACTCCTTGGATATAGACAGATGAAGTCATATGATGAAAGCAAGATGCAGATGACTCAAGGCAAGTCGAGTCAAGTGTCCCGTCATGATGTAAGACATAAGAGTCTTGGTATGAGTAGAAAACTAGGATATACACTGACTTGCAATGAAGCACTTTAGAACCAAGTGGTGGATAGATGGGAACTCCCACACAGTCTACGAAAGATGAGTACAACACAAGTATGTTTTATCGTGATTATTTTGGTATTTTTCACTTAACACAAAAAGAGTGGAAAGGCTCAATTTGCAACAAGCTACAAAGGGTTGGTGCATTGGGTTCCTTTGGTGGAAATTTTGTCATCCAAGACCATTTATTTGTGTTTCCTGGATCTGGTTATCAACGGAAGAACGATGCAAGATTTGGTTGACTCACGTGTCTCATACAACTTTTTGAAGACTAAAGTAGTGAAGGAGTGGGGACTTAGAGTCTCCCCATGCAGAGTTGTGGTTAAGGTAATAAAATCTAAGGTAAAGGCAACAACTAGTGTTGCTTCCTCAGTTCACATTCGACTTGACAAGTGGGAAGGTTAGGCTAACTTGATGGTGATGCCTATGTATGAATTTGAGGTGATTATTGGGAAAGTAATCTTAAGGAGGATGCATTCAGTCCTCATGCAATGCATGGACAAGATATTTATACTTGGTGAACATAAGGCTTGGGTTGTGCACACAACTACAAGGAAGTCTGGTGGAAAGGTGCATCTTGTGTATGCATTGAGTACGAAGAGAGAAGGGAAGTAGAATGGATAGTAGATTTACGCAACAATTGTTGGAGAGGCTCCAAATGATGGAGTGGGGATTCTAGTTCCATCGGAGCCCGTTGACTTGTTGGGTGATTTTGCAGAAAAAATGTCGGATGAGTTGTCAAAAGTGATCCCACCACGATGCACTATTGACCACCATATAGAGCTAGAGCTTGGAATGCAACCATCGACAAGAGCTCCTTACCAATTGTTCAAGCCTGAGTTGGAATAGTTGATGAGATAGTTGATAGATTTGATTGATGTTGGATTCATTCATCCATCTAGGTCCCCATATGGTGTCTCGGTCCTCTTTCAGAAGAAGAAAGACACTTCATATTTGAGCATGTGTTTGGACTATCGAGCGTTCAACAAACAAACTGTGAAAAAATGATACCTATTTCCTTTAGTTCTCGATTGATTTGACAAGTTGGCCAAGGCCAAAGACTTTTAAAAGATTGACTTACGACATGGGTATAATCAGGAGCGAATTGTAGAAGAAGGCAAAGAGAATAAAACCATGGTGACAAGTTTTGATGTTAGTGGTAGCATCAGACATGCATTTACGTATAGGTTTATGTGTCTAGACGTGTGGAAATCATCTAAATCCTTCTACTCTTTAATTTAATTTAGTTAAAGGAATTATTAAAGTAATTTTTTTTTATTAATTAATTATGTAATCAGTTAATTGAGTTATTTATGAAACATGCTAAAAGTACTTAGCATGCAACATGCAATCTAAATCTCAAGTGAGTGTGAGAAGTAATATCAATCGTAGATCACTTTTGTGATTAGAAATAGATTGTAACTCATGGTTATAAAATCTACGCTAGGAGAAGGATGAAGACACAATCACACGGATAACAAAGGAGGACCTTTGCTAGTGTGGAGTCTCCATGGTCACACTCGGGAGTAGAGAAGAACCTCTACTCGAGTGCTTGGATCACGAAGGACAATGATTCAAGAGGACCAACGATCACACTTGACATGAGTTTTGTTGAGAGAGTCGATGCACAAAGTATTGGATCACGAAGGACATTGGTTCAAGATATTGGATAGGTGAAGAAGGACCTTCATATAGAGATCATACAGGTCAAGGAGAAGAGAGAACCAAGGCATACATAGGTGGGTTCAATAGAAGAAATCCATACGAAATACTCAAAGCGTATGAAGTTTTCCATTTGGACCTTATGTACATATTCGTCGGTCATAATGGAGATAGTGGCGTACATTTGCAGGTCACAGTGGAGCAAGATGCAAATATCTGTGGGTCACTGAAGAGACAGTCACATATATATAGAAAAGAGTGCCAAAATTGGTTGTACAGTAGGTTAGACCTTTCCAGGTTAGTATGCAGTTGTATTTCTCTTATTGGGCCATTATCCTTGTTACGGGAGACCTGATTTTAGCATAATAAAATCATTCTCAGCACCGGTTTTCCCTTCGGGTTTTTTCTAGGGGTATCTAACCAAAACTTCTGGTGTTCATGTGTGGTTGATTTGGTTTCCTAGTTTATTCTTCCGCTACATGATATTGAGTTGAATATTTCAGTAGTGTGTTATTGTTTTCTCAGTTGCTAATATGATTGCAGTAAGGAAATCACTAGATTACAAATTGCCAAGGCATTGGAGTAATATTTTCAACATGGTATAAGAGAATACCTAGGGTTGAAAGAAAATTCAACATGGTATCAAAGAAAGTTTTCTCTGGGAGGAAACCAAGTGCACATATTATCGACAGATCTATGAGATCTGAGTGACCATAGCAATTATCAAGTTTAGATCTATGGTTATAGGAGAATATTTATGAGATAAGGAGTGTTGAGGTGGGTTCTTGAAGGACTAAGCAAAGATTCACTATCTTTTGTAGAAGATCAGTTAGATTTGTAGGATATATTAGCAAATATTTAAACTGCTAGACATAAACCAAAGGGATGGTTTCTAAGTACATGATAGTACAGAGATAGTTTCAACAGGGTGGTTTGTTGAGCAATGCCAAGAGGTCAAGTAGTTAGCAAGGAGATATCAGATAAGTGGAGAAGGACTTCCATCTAAATATATGAGCCACATGAAGGCCATAGGAGCAGAGATGGACTTTTTCTCATGTGTCTGTGTCATCTACTTAGCTTAAAAAATGGACTTTTTCTCAAATGCTTGAGCCACGAAGGACAATGACTCAAGGGATCTCATATGGGTGAAGAAGGAAATTGATTTATATATCAAAGGATGATTGATATTTCGGAGTCAGTGACTCATAGATAGAGCATAGAAGGAATTTTACTCACGTAGATCTTAGCACGGGGTGAAGAAGAAATTCCACCTAGAGATCTATCCACTCCAGAGGAGAAGAGAAGTTCATAGGGAAACACTAGAGAATTTGCAGGTACATGGTTGTACAACAATGGAAGAGGTTGTTCATTCTAGGTATTGGTTGTTTCTTAGTGGACAAAAAATACACACACAGTGACATATGATATCTCATTGAATTGGGTGGAAAAGGACTTTCGTCCAAGTGTGTAGGGTAGGGTTCAAAGAAAGGAGAATAGGGGAAGGAAGGAAGATAGAATCCAACAAGATCAAAGGACTCATCTTGAGGTAGGGTATTTGTTGCATTGTATTATTCCTTAGGTGGACCATTATCCCAAGAAGGGATCCCATGATTTTTTATTTTAATAAAATCAACTAGAACTAGAAGAACGTGAGTTATTCAACAATATGACAGAGGACTCAGGGACCCATGTGGAGCTTGGTGATGATGCCAAGTATGCAATGAAGGGGAAGGGAATTATCGTGTTCTTACTTGAGTTAAGAGGTTCATTAGAAACATAGGATGTGATTTATGTACCAGAACTGAAGAACAACTTGATCTCAGTTTCAGTTTTGGAGGACATGAGTTTTTCGGTTACTTTTCAGAGATGCCAAGTTATACAGTTTGCAAGGAAAACCTATAAGAATATCCAAGGGAATATTGTATCATGTATCAATGATCCGGATTTTATGAGCAGAACGAAATGAATACAGATTATTAACAGGTGCTTAACAAAAATAACAGAGATACAGTAAAACTGGTTTTCTATTAAATAATGAAATAAGCTGAAACTGTAAAATGCAGCGGAAACAAGC
>ML787676.1:196424-241773 GCA_009831015.1 Picea engelmannii | reverse complement strand
GTTTGGGTAAGTTGGTACATCAACTTCCCGGGGTCGTAACTTTTGCATACGATCTCCGTTTTAGGCATATAATACCTCATTAGAAAGATCTATCCGAGGACTACAACATTTCGACAAAATTTCATGATGAAATTTTTCTACCGGAACATACCCCAAAAAGCGTCGTTTAGGGCCTCAAAACGGCTCCAGAAGTTCAGGACCCGAAAAACTGCTAAAAATAGTAAATTGCCAAAAATGTCAGAAAACTGTTTTGAGCCAGTTGGAAAGGTGGGTGGCCACCGATATCCATCTGGATCAATCAATGTCCATGATAGAGGAAGAGGAGCAGAAGGATTTGAAGGGTGAAAAAATGAGGGATGAGAAGAGTTCACAGACTTCCAGTGTGGCAAGTAAACCTTCATAGAGGAAGAGGGAGTTATCCCCTTCTAGTTCTGGCAGAAGAGAGAGTTGGTACAAGATGAAATTGATGGATTCTGAGGAGAAGGAAGCTTCTAGGAGCACATTAAGGGAAATTAGGCCTTTGAAAAAGTTTTCAAACATTGTGGTATTGATATGTATCATCATCTATTCCAAGATTTCTAGTATTCAGGGAGCAATTGACTAGCAGGGTTGGAGGAATGTCAGTATGCAGGATGATGTGTGTGACATTGTGTCAGAGTCGGAGGCATAACCATTTCTAGGTGGATCTTCGGTAAATACATTCCTCACTAAGAGGGAGTGTTTATTTTAATGGTAGCATTAGACAAGTATTTTCGCACAAGTCTATGTGTATAGACCTGTGGAAATCGTACAAATCCTTCTACTCTTGAATTTACTTTAGTTAAATGAATTATTAAAGTAAATTGATTTTATTAATTGATTATGTAATTAGTTAATTGAGTTATTTATGAAACATGCTGAAATTACTTAGAATGCATCATGTAATCTAAATCTCAAGAGAGACATGTGAGAAGTAATCTCAACCATATATCACTTTTTTTATTAGAAATAGATTGTAACTCATGATTATAAAAGTAAGTCTAGGAGAAGGAGGAAGACACATTCACATAGATAGAAAAGGAGGAGATTTGCTAATGTGGAGTATCCAAGGTCACAATCAGGAGTAGAGAAGGACCTCTACTCGAGTTCTTGGATCACGAAGGATGGTGATTCAAGAGGACCAATGATTACACTTGAAATGAGTTGTGTTGAGAGAGTCGACACACAAATTATTGGATAATGAAGGACATTGGTTCAATATATTGGATAGGTGAAGAAGGAACTTCATCTAGAGATCATACATGTCAAGGAGAAGAGAGAACCAAGGCATACACAGGTGGGTTCAGTAGAAGAATTCCACAAGAAAGAGTCAGACCATACGGAGTTTGACGTACTGACTTTCCGTGCATATTTGCGGGTCAAAGTGGAGACAGTTGCAGACATCTGCGGGTCACGGTGGGGCAAGTCACAGATATCTGTGGTTCACTGAAGAGACTGTCACATATTTCTAGAAAAGTGTTCCATAATTGGTCGTACCATAGGTCAGACCTTTCGAGGTTAGTCTGTAGCTGTATTTCCCTCACTGGTCCATTATCCCTATTATGGGAGCCCTGATTTTAGCATAATAAAATGATTCTCAATACTTGTTTTCCCTCCAGGGTTTTTCCAGGGGTATTTACCTAAAAAAAAAAATCTTCATGTGTGCTTGATTTGGTTTCCTAGTTTATGCTTACGCTGCATGATATTGGGTTGAATATTTTAGTAGTGTATTATTCTTTTATGAGCTGCTAATTTCATTGCAGTAAGGAAATAACTAGATAACAGAGTACCTAGGTGTTGGAGTAATATTTTCATCACTGTATCATAGCATACTCAGTGTTGAAATAAAATTCAACAACAAGTTATGGGAGTTATGAGTTCCTAGAGATTCATTTTGGGTTGTGCAATGCCCTTGCAAAATTTTGCACATTTTTGCAGTCATTTTTGGACAAGTTTTTTCTAATGTATTTGTATGACATCATAGTGTACAATGAAAGTATGGAGGAGCACAAGAATCATTTGGCACATGTCTTTGAGGAACTACGACGGATCTAGTTGTTCTTGAAGAATTCCAAGTGTGTTTTTGGGAAGACTAAGATAGGATTCTTGGGGAATTAGATTGGCCAAGGATGCATTCGCATGGACCCTGTGAAGGTCAATGAAATCAAGATTGGTAAGAGTCGTGGATAATTCATTACATGAGATTCTTTCTTGGACTAGCCAATTACTATCACAAGTTAGTAAAAGGCTACTCCAAGATTGTTGCATCGTTGACTGACCTATTGAAAAAGGAGAAGGAATGGAACTAGACATAGAGGAGAAAGTTTGTGTTTAAAAAGATAAATTTGTAATTGTCATTGCTCCTGTGTTGCAGCTTCCATACTTTGACAAATCATCTGAACTGTAGAAAAAATCATCGTATTTTTCCATTGGAGGGGTTTTAATGTAGGTTGGACATCTAGTTTACTTTGAGAGAAGAAAGATCCAAGATCATGAATGGAGGTACCCCATTCATGAGAAGGAGATGACTACAATGGTACATTGTTTGCATACTTGGATACATTAATTGTTGGGAAATTCATTTGTCATGAAGACAAAAAACATTGTGACAAGTTACTTCCCAACTTAGCCAAAGTTGTCACCCAAGCAGGAAAGGTGACAATACTTCCTCGTAGAATTTGACATAACCATTGAGTATAGGCCAGGTAGGTTGAACACTACCACAAATGACTTGAGAAAAAAGGAATAAATCGTTGTCCTAGAGGATGAAGATGAGCTTCCTACATCATGGGGTAGTCAAATTCATGTCATGGAAGAGTTTCAAAAATAGATCAAGGAAGGGTTAGAGCATGATCACACAACGAAGAAAATCATGAAGTAGGTGAAGAAAGGAATTTGGAAAAATGAATATATTTTGGCTATGAAATGGATTGTTGAACTTTACGGAGCAAATATGTATCCCTAAGTCATCCAACCTCAAGAGGGAACTTGTGAAGGAATGTCATGACTCGCCTCGGGATGGCCACCGGGGACAACAAAAAACAATGGCATTGTTGGAATGAGGACACTTTTGGGAGTGAATGAAGCAGGATGTGGAGGAGTACTTTCACACTTGTCTTATATGTCAACGGGATAAGACAAACACAAGAATTAGAGCAGGGTTGTTGCAACGTTCACTTATTTGTGAGAGACTGTGTAAAATTTTCTTGATGGACTTCATCACACAACTTCCAATGGTGTAGGGATACAATGATATTTTGGTCATGGTGGATCAATTCTCCAATTATGTTGTCTTCATTGCAACCAAGATGCCTTGCAGCACTGAAAAAGTTGCAAAGTTCTTTTTCAAGAACATTGTGAGGTATTGGGGTCTTTCATTTAACATTGTCGGATAGGGATGCAAGGTTCACGAGTAATTTTTGGAAAACATTGTTCAATCTTTTGGTGATGAAGTTGTTGAAGAGTTTAGCCTATCATACATAGATAGATGGGAATACCGAACGAATCAACATACTTCTAGAGGATTACTTACGTCACTATGTACAGACAAATTAGATGAATTGGATGGGCTTGTTGGACACCTCTTACTTCAGATACAATCTACAGAATAGTTTAACAATGGGTTACAGTCCATTCAAGTTGATGAATGAAAATCAACCCAAAACTCCTCATTTTGTAACGCAGGTTTATTATGAGACAAATCCATCATCTGTGGGTTTTGTGAAGAGTTGGCAGTGTTTGTTGGAGATAGCTAGCACACACTTGACTAACACATCAGACAAAATGAAGCAGTGGAAAGATACCAACAAATGTGATGTAGAATTTGAAGTAGGAGACTTGGTCTTACTCAAGCTAAGAAGAGATTGGTTCCCACCACCGAAAGAGATGGCTCCATATCTTGTGCAAAGGTATGAGGGATCGTTCAAAGTTCTTAAGAAGATTGGAAACATTATCTACATATTCGAGTTTCCATTCCACATGCGACACATTCATTATGTCTTCAATGTTATCCAGCTAAAGTCATGCTAGATGGACTTGGATGACCCAAGTCGAGTTCAACCATCTAGAGCATCGACCATGGTTGCAGATAAGCCATAGTTTGAGGTAGAGAATATTTCGGTGCATCGTATCTTGGGATGGGGCATAGGTTGAGCATATGAGTACTTCATCCATTGGAAGGACAAACCTGATGAAGAGGATAGTTGGGAGTGGTATGATTCCTTATGGAAATATGAGGACGTGATTTGAGAGTTCGACAGAGGTCGCTACGGATCACAAGTGGTACAGAGGTTGTGGAAATGGAAACAAGTTTAGTGGGGGAGGAAGCAGGGCCTCCTGGGACACCCACAAAGTGTGTGCACTCCTTGGGAAGACTGAACAATGGAACGGATGAAGAGCACAATGAGGAAACGATCAGTTGGGAAAACAAATATGTTTGGGTGTGGGTAGGAGCACATTGGGGCATAGTGGTGACGTGCACGCCCAAGGTGGAAAACATTGTTCTTCCCTTGCGACGAATGACGATGACTTGGGTTGTGTATGGGCAAGGGTGGGGCAAATTGGGAGCATGCCCAAGGAGTGGACATGTCTACCCTTACCAGCATGGGAATGCCATAGAGGTTGAATGACTCCATCGACACACCCACAGAGATTTGCAATGATCGACACAAGGAAGAGCATGAGACAAGGAGCATGTGCCCAAATATGGGGCACACCTATCCAAGAGACAAATGGTTGATGGGTGCACAACCTTAGATGGGGGCACTGGCTCCACGAAGGGGTGCAACGTTCAGTTGAGTATGATAAGTGACATTTCACACAAGTGACTCTTGGAGTCCATATAAAAGAAAGGGCGCATAACCAAACGAAGAGAAGGAAAACCAGGTGAAGGAAAGAGATGGAGCTCTAAGGCTGGGCACACAAGTGGGGCACACCTTAGGGTGAGGAAATGAGAAATGACAAGGGGGAAGTCTTGGTGTGACAAAATCGCAAGTATGGACAATTATGATGTGTAAGGAAAATTCATGAGACTCTGTCCATCTTTGTAACCGGGACAGTAGCACCCTCTTTGTAAATCTTTCTTTATGTTTCACAATATAAATAAACAAAGTCGGGTATTAAACAGAGTTGGTGTCACCCGCACCATATATTTGTCTCTTGTGTTTCACATGTTTTCTATTGTAATCCAAATTGAGTAATTGTTAAACAAAGTTAACAAAGTCTAAATGTACAATTGAGTTGCATAGAGTAAGGATGTGACTCCTCTGTAGCCTAGAATAGAGTATGGGTATGCTCTAGGTGAAGAGACGTAGTTTGGATGATGTATCGTTGGTTGAGCCAAGCTGCCAAAAGAGAACCACTGCAATATTGTACGTTCACGAGATGTCAAGATTGAACTTGGGCATGATTCTTGGGGGCGTGACACATGGAAAGAATTACACATCTCCCTCGTATTAAGATGTAAAAAAACAACACTTCTTGAGGGAACCAATCACTCCTTTATAATTTTAGCTAAATAATTACTTCTTAAACCTAAGACTAAAGTGAAAGCAAGTCTCTCATAAATGGATCCATCTCGAAGCAAATCCGGTGCTCTATGTGGTACATAGAGAGAGGAAAAAAAAAAAAAAAGAGGAGAAGATTACGTTTTATTTTCAAATATTCTATTTGAAAAAGATTTCCCCGCATTTCGTTTTACAAGTCAAGTTGCACTTGCACTTATCTTAGGATACCCGTTTCCTTTATGAAAAGAAATTAAAAAATTATTAAAATTATTCGAAACGGAGAAAAATAATTAAAAGTTATTCCTTCAAAAGAAAAAGTAACGTTATTCCTAATATTTAAACATTTTAAAGAAAAGTTGCAGTTGCCTTAGGGTATCCCTTCCTCGAAAAGGGTGAAAAAAATGTTCAAGATATTCGTTCTCAATTAAAGACGAAAGAAAGAAGGTATTCGTTAAATAAAGCTATCTTCCCGGTGAAGGTAAGATTTCTCGGCATGCCGGAAACATGGGAGAAGCTTTTGATACGTTGTTTACATATATACCGGCTTCCATGCTCGCTCGGTGAAGCATCGGAGGATTCAGATATGAGAGGATCCACCATCGGCAAACAAGACCTGCTTAACAAAAATTCGAGCTACAAAATCTGAGATTGTGAGCATGCAAGATGGCATCGATGTCATCACTGCATTTGTATGGATATTGCAAGACGGCTTGGTTGTTCTGCTGGATAAAAGATTTTCAAAGTGTGGTCATGCAAGATGAGATTCATGTCTTTACTGCATTTGCATGGATATTGATGAAAGACGGTTATCGAGTGGTTGCCTCTGTCGGTATGGGAGGGGTAGGGAAGAATCTCCTGGTCGAAACTGTAAACCAATGTTTCGACCATCAGGTTTGGCTGACGGTATCTCAGAAAGTCGAGATGGCTAAATGAATCTTTCAGGGCCTCAGGGTGCGAACTATGGAGGCCTGAGGGTGCGAACATCAAGTACATTCAAGAAGAGATCGCTTTCAAGTATACCTTTCACACGGAAAAGGACAAGCATGCCTAATTTGCTGACAAGAGATCGAGCTCTAAGAAAGAGCGGACAATCGAAAAGATACATCAGATCTTATGAAAGAGAGAAGATAAATTATGTAGGAAAATGAGAAATGTGTCTGCAAATGTTGTTGAAGACCGCAGAAAAAGAGTGTCTTTCGTCCTAAAAAAATTGAATTGTATGAGTGGGTCCCTCATGACCATCCAGCCAATGATTGAAATCCTGCTTTCCTCTATAAAATAGTCTTTGATAAAAGGTCTGCTTCCTTGTTATACTCTCGGGATGTGTGAGAGAAAGATAGTTTCTTGAAATGGCGCTTGAGCGATCAGATTCTATCTTTCCAAGCCAAGAGTGTGATGGTTTGAAGTTTACCCTGTTGAGTCAGTCAGTCTATGATAACTCTAGAATCCCCTATCATATGTAGGCTATCTATGTTAAGCCTAGAATCCAAGAGAAGGGTTGCCCAGGCACCCATAAGTTCTTCCCTTGTGTTGGTGCCTGGGCCGCAGGAGAGTGTCCACCTGTAAGTAGAGTTTTGATTGATGTTTATCAGCCCCCCTGCACCACTTAGAGATCCATTTTTTTGAGATGCGTCGTCAAACCACCCTGTCTGAAAATCTTTTGTGGAGGGAGGCTTGACTAATAAAATTATTATTTTATTTTTATTTTTTTTATTTTTTTATGTCTGGGTACAAGTCTTTCCAGATTTGAAACAGTGTCAAGGATTTAAAAGCTACAACACTAGTAGATGGGTTCTTGTTTTCAAAAATTTTGCAATTTCTAGACAGCCAAATATACCAATTTACCAAAAGAAGAAGAATTTTGTAAAATTTTTCAAAAGTGGTCCAATGGTCCAAGCAATCAGAGGTGGAATTTCCAATCCAATCAGTTTTTAAATTGTTGTCCTGAGTTACTTTGTCCCGCGAGTGAAATGACAATGAGTAAAGATATGATCAGATGTCTCTTCGCCCTTGAAGCAGAGTTGACATATATTTGGGCCGGTCCAACCTTTTTTTTGAAGAAAATCCCAGGTGGGGAATTTGTTTTTCAAAGTGAGCTAGGTAAAAATCTTAATTGTAATGGGAATTTCCATTTCCAGAAATCATTGCACCAACCAGTGATATTGTTGGGCTACTCTGCATTTGCAATCGCAGAATATATATTTTTGACAGTAATGATGTTGGTGATGTCTCCTCCATCCCACATCATATGGTATTCTGAATCATTTAGCGTGATGCTTGCACGATTGAGCTCAGTACAATAACTTTCCCAATCCAATGCCAAATCTGGTGGAAGCTCTAAATCACGACTGGATTTCCAATTTGTTGATTGTGTCCCGGGATCGCTAGGTTGGCGAGCTTGAAAGAGGAAATATATATTTTTGGAATTTAATAGATAGATTAATAATGGTGAGAGAATAGATGCATTACCAAGTCCGATGATGCGGTCTTTGCCAACAATTATGGTGTGGATGGATCCCGTATTCCAGCAAATCCCTTTAGTAATCCATTGTGTTGACTTAGTGATGATTCTCCAAGTCCGAGAAGTATTTCTAGTAGATGGGAGACCAGCACGGAGCCAAGTAGTAACGAAATAGAATGGTATATATATTTATCCTTTATGATGGCACTCCAAATGCCACTATAATTTAAGGCGCGCCATAGAGAACTTGCAGCCAGTGCTTGGTTGAATTTGAAAATGTTCCTAATCCCCCAACCACCTTTGGATTTCAATTTTGTTATCGATTCTCAATTGCATTGGTGAATTTTATGTTGATCCTTACTACCCGACCAAAAAAACCTGTATGTGAGTGTTTTGAGTTTATCCAATATAAAGATGAGAATGGCTGCAAGCACCATCAGTAAATTGGTTGTTCCTCAAAAACATATTTTACATATTTTATAAGTATGTAGCGACCTCCAATAGTGAGCCATCTATTACACCAAAGGCTCACTCTTTTTTCCACCTTTATAATTGAACTCCCTACTTGTTAAGCATAAATAATAAGTCGTGTATGTTCCTTACATCTATCTGTTACTTTTCCCCTCGATCATCATTACACCCACATAGATCACAATTATTCACTTGTTATGTAGAAATATTTTTGCATTATTTGCAAACATTGAAATAAATCGTACATGTATAATATTTTTTTTTTCTTTGAAATTGTTGCTAATCTTTTCTATGTCTTTATTACGGCACAAAGTCGGGTTTACAAGTAAATCTGTTTGATTGTCTATTTATAAACCATTTCATTCTTTTAGTATCATCTTTTTGTGTTAATAGTGGTGTTTAAGGTTATAGGTAAATCTGTTTGATTGTCCATTTATAAACCACTTAATTTTTGTAGTTTTACTTTTTTAGTTAATGGTGGTGATTATTTAGTATGGATTGAAATTTGCTGAGAATTTTAAGAATTTTAATAAGGTGTTGTTGAATTGTTTTAAGTTTTTGTTTTTTAATTAGAGTTCGACAACATAAATTTGTATCAAGTCACAACTTTTTTTTTGAAATTACATTTTTTAATATAGAAATCCGATTTATCTTGTTTAAACAAATATCACTAAAAAATATAAAAAAAAAATGCAAAAAGTATAACACTTAGAGTAAACACATTTTTAGTAATTATTGCACCATCTTCTTTTCTGGTTAAGGACAATGATTATTTGGTATGTATTGAATTTGGTTGAGGTTTTAATATTTCACCAAAAATATACCTTATTGTTGTATTTTTTGAGAATTTTAATCATTTACCTCAAGAATAAGATATATGGAAAAAAATAAAAATATGTATAACATAATTTGTGTTAGATTTATTTTAATTTAAAATTTTTTAAAATTATATTTATATATATATATTAAATAATTAAAAATTAAATTTTAGTTAAAAAAATATTAAAAACACATGAAATAAAATAACTTTAACAAAGTAAAAAATAAAAATAAAAAATTTATAAAAAAATTAAAGTAATTGCAAAAGTACTATTAAGTAATAGTGTAGATGAAAAGACAATAAAAAAAATTGAATTTAAAAAAAAAAAAAAAACTTATAAAATAAATGGATTCAATTCAATACGCAATCTTATGAAGATAAATGGATTGAATTCAATACCCACAATATTATGGGTATGTAGAAAAGAATTTTAATTTAGATTGTAATATAAACCATATCTTATATGATATAAATTTTATTTTAATTTTAATTTTTTTTTTTGTTAATTGGTCTGGCCTGAGCCACACCAACCCTTAACATGGTTGGATTTTTTGTCCCCGCAGGTTTAGAACCAATGACTTTTCAACATGAAGTGGCTTAACAACACACTCCACCGACTGTCCTACACCTCGAGAACTATTTTAATTTTAATTATAATATTATAAATGTTATTTTAATTTTATTTTAATATAAATTAGATACAATTTTTTTTTTAATTTAAATTATAATATAAATCTTATTTTTTATAATATAAGTTTTTATTTTAAAATTTATATTTTTATTTGAATATTTTTTTAATAATTATTATTAAAATTTTGTATTAAAAATATTATAATTAAAATATACAATTTAATATTACAAAATAAAGAATAAGTATGAAGAAATAGCCCCTAAGCTTTACACATATATTCCATTCAAAACATAATCAAAACCTTTTTCACCCAATAACACCATTTCCTATAACCATAGTTGCATTACCTTTTTTACCCAAGAACACCCTTTTCTTTAACCATAGTTGCATTACCTAAGTATATTGTCTTAAGTGAAGGGTCCCAAATCTAAATTGGTCGATTTTGTTAATTCAAGGTAAATCAAGATAGTATTTTGTTAATTCAAGTTTATTATGACGATATTATCTTTGGAAGTGATGATGACAAGATGAGCCATAAATTTGCAAAGGATATGCAGAACGAATTTGAAATGTCATTACTTGGAGAATTGTCCTTCTTTTTGGGTCTTCATATATGTCAAAGAAACCAAGACATTTTTATTTCTGAAACAAAGTATATCAGAGAAATGCTAAAGAGATTCTAGATGAAATATTGCAAACCAACCAATACTCTTATGCGGACCAGTTGTAAATTAAGTAAATATGATGATTCAAAGTCTATAGATCATAGGCAGTACAATTAAATGATTGGAAGCTTACTTTATGTGACAACATCGAGACTAGATGTAATGCAGGTAGTTGGACATGTGGCAGGATTTCAAGAAACACCAAAGGAATCACATGTTCTTGCAATAAAGAGGATATTTAGATATCTCAAGGGTACAAAAGAGTTTGGATTATGGTATCCAAAATGAATATATCTATCAATACTTATTGCCTATACATATGCATATTTGATAGGTTGCATTGATGATCGAAGTACAAGTGGAGCAATGTTCTACTTCGGTGAGTGTTTGGTATCTTGGCTAAGCAAGAAACAACCATCAGTATCATTGTCTACAGTCGAAACATAGTATATTTCAACAACAACATGGTGTACACAAGTTCTATGGATAAAACAAAATTTGACAAATATACAGTTCGAGTATGATGAACCTATTCCGATATATTGTGATAATACAAGTGTCATCAACATCTCAAAGAATCCAGTGATTCACTCCAAGACAAAGAACATTCCAATCAATTATCATTTTCTACGAGAACATGTTGTAGAGAAGAAAATTCAAGTTGAGTATGTTGGGACCAAAGAACAGATTGCAGACATATTTACAAAACTGCTTCCAAAGGAACCCTTTGAGTATCTTCCTCGGAAACTTGGTGTAATTTCTTCCCCACAATTAATTTTGAATGATATTCTTATATGTCTTAGATTTACAAGAGGAAACACCATAAAGTGGGTAGTTCAGTTTGGGGGAGAAGTTTCATGAAGAGTTCAGTTAAGGGAAGCATCCCCAAGGACAGTTCAATTGGGGGGAGTAGCCCCGATGGAAAGCTATCTTTGTCATTGATGTCAAAGGGGAAGAGATTCATCATATTCATGGTGAGAGAGTTAGATGCTTGGAGAGAGAGAACAAAGACATGTTTCTAGGGGGAGTGATGGTCACAGGGGGATCATGAGCGATATGAATTCAACATTGCATCAGAGTGTTGTCATCAATGACAAAGGAGGGGATTGTTGATTAATTAGGTTTGTTTTCATTGATGTCAACCCTTGAAGCAAGTTTGGTACCAAATTATGGTAGCCCCAATAGTATGGTTAAGGGAATTAAGTTTGTTTGAGGTTGAAAGTTATGAATATCAGTGTATTTGCAAGTAAGACTATTCTAGATGGATATTACATGTCGTTCCCTTTCTGGTGATATGTGGAACATCACATAAATACTCATGATTAGAGAGTTATGGCCTTGTGAATTTGGAGAACCCTGATGATTTATCTAGAAGCCCTTAGAAGGTCAAAGAAGACTATTTATTCTAGAAGCTCCTATAAGAAGTTTACTAGTCAAAGTGATTGTAACTAGGAGCAAATTATGAGTTAAGTTGTTGCTAAAAAAAAAATAAAAAATTAGTTGCAACTAGAAGTGGCGAGTTTACTATTTGTGGATAAAGTGGTTGTAAGAGGACAAAGTGGTTAGAAGTGGGTTATCCGTAAAATAAGGAAGTTGTGTAAAGTTAGTTAGAAGGTAACCCCTTCAGGAATCTACTTGGAGAGTATAAACAAGAGAGAAAGGGTCTCCTATTAGAATCTATTGAGCACATTGAATATCTATTTTTGTGAATTGTTATGGGCATGTATCATTGGCAAATCTATAACAGTGAGTCTGAAGAAACGACAAAGTTGCAGGTATGAAGAGTCGAGACTATGGATACTAAATTGGGGTTTTATTGAAGACATTCGCAGGTTGCAATACTAGAAGGGAGTGGACATCCGAGGGCCACAGTGGGATAAAGAGCGGATACTCATGGGATTAATAAAGAGAAAGAGAAGATCTATTGTCAAATATGAATGGGAAGATATTATCTATCATCAACAACAAGATGTAGGATTGAGAAGTGACTACAGGAAGGTGTGACAATGATCTAGTATAACAAAACATTCTACAGAAATTAAAAGGTATGTTATGTACTTGTTGTAGTTGGTTATTGGAAATGGCCTAGGCTTTGATCATGTAAGATAAAGCATGTACACTTGAGCATTTTTAGTCTCATTGGTACATGTTGTATGAGGCAGATCTATAGTGGTATATTTCTTGTGTATTGTCTTGATATGGTTTACACACTCCATGAGATAGTTTTTTATAATACATCTTGTATTTTTGGAGCATATTTGAGGCATATTGGTTGAAGAGTGTCAGCGAATATACTGGTAGAATTTGAGGCTTCATTACAGTTAGGGTTCATTGTATGATGGATGTAAGGGTTTCCTATATTTGATGAATGTTTCATGGTATATGTATGACAGTTTGTTGGTGAGGGATTCTTGACTTCAATTCATAGTATATACTTTTGTTATAGGGTATATGGAATATATGATCAAATATGATACTACAATGATGAGTTCTAGTATCAGGTTCAACAGTGACAGTTGAAAAAGGAAAAAATAGTGAATCCAAGAGAGTTATTAGTAATACGCGAGTTACAGTTAAGAAAAGCACGGATACTCGCGTGTTGTGGTATATATAGGTCACAGATCTGAAACAATGTTTTGAAGAAGAATCATGAAAATGACAAATTTGGATCAATGACAATGACATAGGTTAACAGTGATAGTAAAAGAGGTCAGCATTAGCAGTGACAAGTTGTTCACATTTGGTACTTATATTTCAAGGTGGCTGGTCAGGGAAAGTATAAGTGGTTGTAGCCACCTTCCGGTTGTAGCCAAATAACATAGGGGGTTGTAGCCTCCTTCTAGTTGTAGCCAAAGAATTGGGGAGTTGGAGCTTCCCTCAGGTTGTAGCCTTAAAATATAGGGGGTTGGAGCCTCCTTCTAGTTGCAGTTGGAGAACAAAGGAAGTTGGTGCTTCCAATGAATGTATTTCTTAAACAGATATAATAAAAAACATTATGTGGTTTTCTCTCGCATTGGGTTTCCATGTAATAATACGGGTGTACTGTTTATGTGTGTGATTTCTCATTGTTCATGGTTCATTTATTTTTCACTTGTTGAATGATATTGGTAAATTGATCATAAAGTTAACAACACTTACATACAGTGGTTAAAAATAGATTAAATTGCTCCATTACTGATTCACCCTCCCTCTCAGTGATCCAATAGGTACTATTGAGTATTCTTTTGAGTGTTGTTCTTGGTGGCACTATAGAAGTCAGGTGGCCAATTGGTTTATCTAGGGTTGGTTTCAGGAGACCTAGGGGGCTCCCTATATACTTTCCAATACATGGGAGTGATGGCCATGTACAGATTATGTCTGATGCGATACTACTTGAGGGGTACCAATATGGGTTACAGAGTTTTCCAACATAGGATAAACTTTTGGTTTCTAGGAAACCTCATGAATCTGTTTACATCGCCTTTGTGTAGTCTTCCTCATCACAATTTTACCCACTGAACGACATTTCTTTGTGCTTTTAAGATGCTGATAGTACATGTCTTTACCATGGAAAAACAATTTACCCATAATTCCTGCCAAGGAAAGTTCTCTGATACTGCTTGTAAAGTACCATATGTAATATAATACAAAGAAACATGAATATACAATAGATATCAATGGAACAACAAAATATTGAGAAGAGCAATACCAAAAATAATACCTTTATTCAAAGAAAACAATGTTCACTTGCCTCTTCGAGGGGGAAACCTCCAACAGAGCAGATCTCTAATATAGTAATTCTCAAGACAATATTTTGAATTCCTCCTACTCTTATTTATACTATTTCTATCTTCTAGAGAACATGCCAGAGGAACATCTTTCTAGAAGTAGAAGCTTCTATTAGGTCTTCTTACACTGACTTGTTCACAATTATTAAACAAGACTTACTGACTAATGTCAACCTTTATTACATGGAAAATATATTTAGGCCTTATTAACTAATGTCAGCGTTTATTCCATGGAAAATATAGTATTCTATCTATGTGAGGGGTTTGGTCCCTAATAAAATGCCATGACTCACCCTGGGCTATCCACCAAGGACAACAAAGAATAATGACATTGTTGGAATGAGGATACTTTTCGGAGCGGATGAAGCAGGATGTGAAGGAGTACGTTCACACCTTTATTATATCTCAGTGGGATAAGAGGGACACCAGAATGAGCATAGGGTTGTTGCAACCTTTACTGATTCTAGAGAGACTATGGATGAGTTTCTCAATGGAATTCATCACACAACTTCCAATGGTGTAGGGATACAATGTGTAATGTCCCTTTCCAAATTGGAGCTCCAGAGAGAAGGCTTAATGGTCTAAACCACCCCATTAGACTATAGCTAGGGACAAAGAGGGGTAAACAGGGTTACTAGAGGTCACTCCAGTCACATGTGTTATATTCAGAAAGTGACATTGAGCTAAAAAGGGTTAAAAGCGATTTTAAGTCATTATGAGCTAAAAATAGAAGTCAACAGTGAATTAGGGTTTCAACAATGATTTAGGGTTTTGGAATTCAACAATGAATTAGGGTTTCAGCATGATTTAGGGTTTTGGAAAGCTATAAAGGAAGGGTCAGCAACTAATTCATCATTATGCATATTATGACTTGTCATTGAGGAGAAGAGGTGCATCTCAGGAGAGATAGTTCAGTGTATTCCAGGAGGAAGACACCAGTTAGCTGATTTATGTGTTAAAAGACACACCCTAGTCACCAGGAAGATCATCTAGGTCTTCCATCATTCTTCATTGATTCCGCAGTGCTCACATATTCCAGGTATTATCTTTTAGTTTCTTATTTGTATTCTAGCTAAGATCCTTTTTTCTTTTGATCTAGCCGAGTGTTGTTATTTTATTCAGCCGAAGTTGCTTATTTGTATCCCGGCTAAGATCCTTTGTCTGTTGATCTAGTCGAGTATTGTCAGTTTATTCAGCTGCATTCGACCATTTTGTAATCACAGAGATATCATAATACAAACTCTGCAGTCCTTTGTCACGTTTATTATTTGTATGATCATTTATATGATGTAAACCTTTGATCCTACACACACATTAACAACGTTTCCTAGACTAGCCAAGTCATGAACATTACAGTGGTATCAAATCTTTAGTCCTTCCAGCCCGTGACTAAAGACAATGAGTGCAGTAGAAGACCCAGAGGGCCATGAACACGTAGCTGACAAATATGTCACTTGCAACAGGCATCAGGAAATAAGGCATAGGCCTGATTTCCCCCCTTTTCCTCCTAGCTCCGAGGAAGAGGAAGAGGCACATAGAGAAGTAGAGAGAAGGGTAGAGTGTGAGGCTGAGCGCGAGGCAGAGAGTATTATAGAGATAGATACGAGTGACCATAGGGTAGTGGCAAGGCCCCCATAGATCCAGAGACAGCTTTCATGCAATTTATCAACGATGTGTTAGCTAGTCAACAGACCATGTCTCAGTCCTTGGCATAGGTGGTTGATAGATTGGCTAAAGTGGGCACCCCAGATACATAAGTCCCGCATGCAGCACAAGGAAACTCAGGAGTAGGCAGTAGACCCTAGTCACCCTCTCACACATACACCTCTGTGAGTAGGATTCCTAGACCCTTGTTTCCCAGTTTACATAGGGCACCCCCATTAGCAGCACCACCACCGATAGCACAGAGGCCACCCACTCATGCTGACGACATTGCAGAGTATAGGAGAGAGTATGCAGCATTGGGTCGTGACTTCCATCAGGACATGACCTTAGTCGAGTACTATGGATGTAGACTCAGGAACTGTCCCAGAGAGCTGCAGAGGGGAGGACCACAACAATAGCAGGGGAATAACCTCGATTTCATCTGAAAAGTTGGGAAACTCACCATCCCTTCTTTCGACGGATCATCCAAATACACCACCAAATATTGGGTACAGAATTTAGACATGTATTACAAGCTACACCAGATGACTGAGACAGACGCCATCAGTTTCGCGACCTTACACTTGGAGGGTGAGGCACACGAGTGGTGGTATCATGGAATGGTGACATTGGGTCACAGTCGCATCACCTCCTATAGGGAGTTTACATATAGGCTCATGGACAGGTTTGATAGGAAGGATCCCGAGATACACTTAAGGGATCTAGCCCGGTTGAGACAAATTGTCACAGCAGAGGCGTTCATCACGAAGTTTCAGCGAGTAGCTGTGGTAGTGACAGATATATCAGAGCCCACGTTGATCATGATATTCATAGAAGGACTCACAGATCCTTTAAGAGGATGGGTGAAGGCATACATGCCTCCCACTTTGCAGGATGCCAGCCTTCACACTCGAGATCTGGCAGACTCAGTGCCAAAGACTAAAACTTTCTCCAAACCATTTGTGCCCCAGAGGGATCAAGACAAGAAGAAATTCCATAGAGAATGGAAGGGCAAGGAGAAGTTGGATGATGAGACTAGGCGAGAGATTATGAGGAAGAAGCTTTACTTCAGCTGCAGAGATCCTTGGGTCCCAGGCCACAGGTGCATGTGCAAGGGATAGATTCATTATATTGAGGTAGCAGCAGACAATGTGGACAGTGAGGAGGAGGAGAAGGACAGTGGATCCACTAGCTCAGAGGAGGATTCAGAACCAACAGAGGAGCAGCCTCCCCATAGACCATCGACACCGGTAGGAGCCCATCCTTGAGTAGTCCCACAACCACCAGAACAGGCTAACAGGGGGAAACCAACAAATCGAGGTGTCATAGTGACCCTTTCTTGTGTTCCCAGGTATGGTACCCTTTGTATCAGAGGGATTATTCAGGGGCAATGGGAAATTTCCCTGATAGATGGTGGGGCCACCCACAACTTCATCAATGCTTCACTAGTATCGAGACGGGCACTTCAGACAAAGGAGTTTGAGGGGTTGGATGTTGCGGTAGCAGATGGCCACACAGTGGAGCGTCTAGACAAAGTTCCAAAATTAGAGATGAAGTTAGGCAACTACACAGTGAGAGAAAATTTTTATGTGGTTGACCTATCGGACACAGATGTGGTGTTAGGATTTTAGTGGATGATTACCTTGGGAAAAATCACTACCAAACACCAAACCTTGGAAATGGGATTCAAAGATCAGGATGGGAAGAAGGTTGTTCTAAGAGGTATGTATGCAGGAGCACCCAGGACAGTTTCAACCAAGAGGATGGAGAGGATATTTAGGCATGGGAAGGTAGCATATGCCATAGAATGCTTGATCACTACTCAGAAGGATTTGGAAGGTCGACAACAATACCATACGGAGATAAAGAATTTATTGGGACGACATCAATAGGTCTTTGAGGAAATGCCACCAGGGAGACCACCTAACAGGGGGTTTGAGCACACCATGGAGTTGGAGGAGGGGGGAAAACCTATGATCACCCACCCCTATCGTCATCCTAGGAGGTTCAAGGATGAGATAGAGAAGGAAATCAAGGAATTGTTGGCGATAGAACACATCAGACTGAGCAACAACCCATTTGCTTCTTCAGTTGTCTTAGTTCTGAAGAAGGATGGCACCATGAGGATGTGCATTGATTACCGAGCCTTGAACAAGAAAACCATCAAGAACCAATACCCTATCCCACGCATTGACAAGTTGAAGGATGAACTGCATGGTACAGTTTTCTTCTCAAAAATTGATCTACGCTCTGGATATCATCAGATCAACATCCGAGAGCAGGACATAGAGAAGACGACATTTCGATGTCATTTTGGGCACTTCAAGTTCCTGGTTACGCCATTTGGGCTAACCAATGCACCCACTACATTCCAGTCTTGCATGAACCATATATTCAAGGATCAGTTAAGGAAATCATTCTTGGTTTTCTTCGATGACATCTTGATCTATAGTCGGTCATGGCAAGAGCATATGAGGCACCTGGATGAGATATTGAGCATCATGGAGGCACAGTTATTATATTCCAAAGATTCCAAGTGTGAGTTTGGTATGACAGAGCTGTTTTACTTAGGCCACATCATCAGTGCACAGGGGGTACAATTGCACCAAGAGAAGATCAGGGCCATTCTGGATTGGCCGACGCCCAAGAACGTGATAGAATTGAGGAGCTTGTTCGGGCTATGTAGCTATTACAGGCAGTTCGTCTGGGGTTTTTCTCAGCTTGGAGCACCACTGACAGATCTTACCAAGCATGGGGCCTTCATATGGACTGATAAATCATAGGAATCCTTTGATCACATGAAGGAAGTCATGGGCACTTGTCCAGTGTTGGCACTACCAGACTTCAGCTTTCCATTTGTACTAGAGTGTGATGCATCTGACGAAGGGATCGGTGCAGTTTTTATGCAGGGAGGACACTCCATTGTATTCGAGAGATGGAAGCTTAGTCAACCTAAGAGGTTGTAGTCCATTTATGACAAGGAAATGTTGGCAATCATGCATGCCTTGACCAAGTTCAGACAATATTTGGTGGGTAGCAAGTTCGTGGTCAAGACTGATCACAACAGTTTGAAGTATTTCCTTGAGCAGAAGGACCTTAGTGAGCGCCAATGGAAATGGGTGACGAAGGTACAGGAATTCGAATTTGACATAGAGTATGTCAAGGGGAATAAGAAAATTGTGGCCGATGCACTATCGAGGAGACCTGCGGCATGTTCTTTGATGGATATTTCAACAGATTGGAAATCCCACTTGTTAGTGGAATATTCCAAGAACAAGTTTTCTTGTGAGGTGATGGTTGGGAAGATACAGGATGACCATCATAGGGTCATTGGCGATGTCATATTTTACAAGGATAGATTCTACTTGGTGCTAGATTCAAGGATTAAGAAGAAGATCCTCACTGCAGTTCATGATTCACCTCTAGCAGGCCATCAGGGGTTTTTCAAAACCTATAGATAGATCAGAGAGAGGTTCTCATGGAAGGGCCTCAAACAAGACGTTATGAGACATGTCAGTGAGTGTGTGACTTTACATCAAAACAAGTCAGAGCATGCTCTTCCAGCAGGGCTACTTTAGCCACTCCCCATTCCAGAGAAGAAACAAGAGTGTATATCTATGGACTTCATCACAGGTCTACCCAAGGTCCAGGGTAAGGAATGTATCTATGTAGTGGTCGACAGATTGACCAAGTTTTCTCACTTTTATGCCATATCGACAGAGTAAAACACAGTTCAGGTAGCCGAGCGTTTCTTCAAGGAGGTCTTCAGACTTCATGGATTTTCGAAGAACATCATCAATGACAAGGACAGTTGGTTCATAGGGACATTTTGGAGAGAGTTGTTTCGGTTGGTGGGGACATAATTGACACCTAGCACCAACTATCACCCTTAGACAGATGGGCAGACTGAGATTGTCAACAAGTGGGTTGAAGGGTATTTGAGGAACTATGAAGGAGGACAACATAGAACATGGGTAAAGTGGTTACATTTAGGAGAACATTGCTAGAACACCACCTTCCACATGTCCATTGGTATGACACCCTTCCAAGCATTGTATGGATATGGTTCTCCCACTTTGGTAGAATTGGTCTTCGAGGAGAGCAGAGATCCCAAGGCCAAGGATTGGATCATAGAGAGTCAGGATATTCTCAAGTTGTTGAAAGAGAACCTACAGATGGCGCAAAACCGATAGAAGATAAGTGCGGACAGGCACAGGATAGAGCACAACTTTGAGGTTGGAGATTTGGTTTTATTGAGACTCCAACCCTACATACAGTCATCTCTGAAGAAGAGCGGGGCTGAGAATCTCAAGCCCAAATTTTATGGTCCTTATAGGATCATGTGCCGATTAGGCAAGGTTTCTTATGAGATAGATCTTCCAGAGGGGAGCAAGATTCATAACGTGTTCCACGTGTCTTGCCTAAAAAAGGTAGTGGGGCAATTCATTAGCACATCAGAGGATATTCCCCCATTGGATGAGGCTCGGGACAGTTGGAGTTTGTTCCAGAGGAGGTTTTGGAGTTCTGGGAGCAGAAACTGAGGAGCAGGGTCATCAGAGAGTGTTTGATCAGATGGAGAGGGCTTCTAGTAGAGGACGCTACTTGGGAAAGCGAGCAGATGTTGCATCACCTTGGATTGGTATTGCTTGAGGACAAGCAATTTTGGGAAGGGAGGACTGTAATGTCCCTTTCCAAATAAGAGCTCCAGAGAGGAGGCTTAACGGTCTAAAATTCCCCGTTAGACTATAGCCAGGGCCAAAGAGGGGTAAACATGGTTACTAGAGGTCACTCCAGTCACAGGTGTTATACTCAGAAAGTCACATTGAGCTAAAAAGGGTTAAAAGTGCTTTTAATTCATTATGAGATAAAAATAGAAGTCAACATTGAATTAGGGTTTCATCAGTGATTTAGGGTTTTGGAAGTCAACAGTGAATTAGGGTTTCATCATGATTTAGGGTTTTGTAAATCTATAAAGGATGGGTCAGTGACCTAATTCATCATTATGCAGATTATGACTTGTCATTGAGGAGAAGAGGTGCATCTCAGGAGAGATAGCTCAGTGTATTCTAGGAGGAAGACACCAGTTGGTTGATTTCAGTGTTGAAAGACACACCCTAGTCACTGGGAAGATCATCCAGGTCTTCCATCATTCTTCATTGATTCCGTAGTGCTCCCATATTCCGGGTATTATCTTTTAGTTGCTTATTTGTATTCTAGATAAGATCCTTTTTTCTTTTGATCTAGCCAAGTGTTGTTATTTTATTCAGCCACAGTTGCTTATTTGTATTCCGGTTAAGATCCTTTGTCTGTTGATCTAGTCAAGTATTGTCATTTTATTCAGCCGCATTCAGCCATTTTGTAATCACATAGATATCATAATACAAACTTTGCAGTCCTTTTTCATGTTTATTATTTGTATGATCATTTATATGATGTAAACCTTTGATCCTACACACACATTAGCAACATTTCCTAGACTAGCCAAGTCAAGAACATTACACAATGAGATTATTTTCATGGTGGATTGGTTCTCTAAGCATGTTGTCTTCATTGAAATGAATATGACTTGCAGAGATGAAGAAGTTGCAAAGTTGTTTTTCAAGAACATACTAAAGTATTTAGGGTTGAACATTGTGTTGGATAGGGATCCAAGGTTCACGAGTAAGTTTTTAGAAACATTCTTCAATACTGTGGGGAGAAAGTTGTTGAATATTTCATCGTACCATCCATAGACAGATGGGAAGACCGAATGAATCAACACACTTCTCGAGGATTACTTGTCGCACTATGTACATGAAGATCATATGAAATGGTCAGACTTGTTGGATGCCTCCTAGTTCAGCGACAACCTACAGAATATTTTAGCGATGGGCTACAGTCCATTCCAGTTGACTAATAGACATCAACCCACAAATTCTCATTTTGTAACACAGGGTTACTATGGGGCATATCTGTCAATGGTGGGTTTTGTGAAGAGTTGGTAGGATTGGTTGGAGATATCTCACACACACTTGACGAACGCAACAGACAGAATGAAGCAGTAGGAAAATCACAACAAACATGACACAAAATTCCAAGTATGAGAGTTGTTCTTACTTAATCTAAGAATATATCAATTCCCACCACCGAAAGGGATGGATCGATCTCTAGTGAGGAGGTATGAGGAACCATTCAAAGTTATTGAGAAGATTGGAAATGTTACCTATATATTTGAGTTTTCATTCCACACACAACACATTCATCTTGTCTTCCACATTAGCTAATTGAAGTCATTATAGAGGGACCCGATTGACCCAAGTTGAGTTGACACATCTAGAGCACCGACCATGGTTTCAGATAAGCTAGAGTTGGAGGTAGAGAATATGTTGGCATATCTTATCTTGGGATAGGGAAAATTTATAGTGCATGAGTAATTTGTCCATTGGAAGGAAAAACTCAACGAAGAGAACTGTTGGGAGTGATATGAATCCTTATGGAAATATGAGGACATGATTTGGTAGTTTGATAGAGATTGCTACATATCGCAAGAGGTACAAAATTTGTCAGAATGGAAACAATTTTAGTGGGGGATGATGTAAATCCACTTGGGACACCCACGGAGCGCATGCACTCGGGAATACCCGACGACGACAGGGATGAAGAGCCCAAGGAGGAAACAATTTGTTGGGAAAACAAAGATGTTTGGGTGTGGGTAGGAGCACCTTGGGGCATGGTGGTGACCTGCATGCCCAAGGTGGCACACATCCTTCTTCCCTTGCGATGAACAATGAATACTTGGGTTGCATTTTGGCAAGGGCAGGGAAACTTGGGAGCATGCACAAGGAGTGGACCTGTCTTTCCTTAGCAGCATGGGCACCCCAAAGAGTTTGAACGAATCCATCGGCACACCCATAAATATTTGCAATGATCGGCACAAGGAAGAGCTTGAGATAAGGGCACGTGTCCAAGGATGGGGCACACTGGTCCAAGAGACGAACAATTGATGGGTGCATGATATTAGATGGTCACACTTGGTCCACATAGGGGCACAACGGTTGGTTGAGTGTGACAATTCATGAAGGGCAGTGACACACTGAAGAGATGCGATGTTTCACACAAGTAACTCTTGGAGTCCATATAAAAGCACGGGTTAACAACCAAACAAAGACAAGGAAAACCAAGTGAAGGAAAGAGATGGAGCTCTAAGGATAGGTGCACTAGTGGGGCACACCTTAGGCTGAGGAAAGGAGAAACAACAAGGGATAAATTATGGTGTGATGAAATCGTAGGCATGGATAGTTCTAATGTGTAAGGAAGAGTTGTGAGACTCTTCCCATCTTTGTAACTAGGACACTAGCACTATCTTTGTAAATATTTCTTTCTGTTTCACAATATAAATAAATGAATATGGGTGTTAGGCATCGTTGGTGCCACCCACACTATATATCTGTCTCTTGTGTTCCACATGTTTTATGTTGTATGTCAAATTGATAAAATGTTAAACAAAATTAACAAATGTCTACATATACAATTAAGTTTCATAGAGTAAGGATGTAACTCATCCATAGCCAAGAACAAAGTATGGGTGTGCTCTAGGTGAAGAGGTGTAGCCGGGGTGAAGTATCCTAGGTTAATCCAAGATACAAAGGGAGAGCCACTACAATACCACAAATCCACGAGATTACAAGATTGGACTTGGGAATGAATATTGGACTTGTGACACAAGGAAGAAATTATTCATCTTTCTCATATTAAGATGTAAAAAAGAAACACTTCTCGAGGCAACCAATCAGTCCTTTATAATTTTAGCGAAATAATTACTTCTTAAACCTAATACTAAAGTAAAAGCAAGTATCTCGTAAATGGATCCATATCGAAGAAAATTGGCTGCTCCATGTGGTACATGGAAAAATAAGAGGAGAGGAATCCGTTTTATTTTCAAATATTCTATTTTAAATTTTTTTCCCCACATTTTGTTTTACAAGACAAGTTGCAGTTGCAATTATATAAATATACCCGTTTTATTTATGAATTGAAATTAAAAAATAATTAAAAGTTATTCAAAATGGAAAAAAATAATTAAAAGTTATTCGTTCACAACACTCCCCACATCTCATCGAACCACCATTTTCAATCATGATTTGAAAATTTTTGACAACACAGATACAACAATTTACCTCTTGAGCAAGGTGACAATGACTGAAATTATGAGTATTTCCACTATCAACTAGGATGATGAATTTCGAGTGCTAAATGTAACCAACCAATTTTAGGGTTTGGGGAGAAGAAAAACCAATGAGAGAATTTAGTGAAATTAGTGGTTCAACTTTGGGAGGATCAACAAGCGGTGACAATTATCTATTTAGGGTAGATTGACTTCAAGAGAGACCTCAACATCTTCATCAAAAACATCCTATGAAATGGCCATAAAATGTTTATGTTATTTTCACCTGTGCCCTACAAATTATTTTTCATCACATTTATATTAGAGACCCTTGATGTTCATCCATTTCTACCCATGTTAATTTTTGGACCTTGAGAGGAGTGGCATGAGGGGTAGGGGTGGTGGGTTTAGTGCAGGGAATAAAAGTGGGATTTATGATCTAGGCGAAGATGACCTATTGTGCCTCCTTGGAATGTTTAGTTTCTTCCAACCAAGTCACAGGGAAAGCCATTATCACTTGATATTGAATTTCATCCTTGAGGCCACTGATAAAACATTCCCTGAAAAAATCATTTGTCATGCCCTCCATTCGGAAAGCTAAATGATCAAAGCCAACAATAAAATCTTCCTTTGTTCTAGACTATTTCAACTTGGTCATATGTCCTAAATGGTGGGTGTCTATGTCAAACAGTTCATACAACTCAACAACAAATAGTGACCAAGAAACATACCCTTGATGTGAATTTCTACGCCATTTCCACCATTTCCATTGTTCTAGATCCAAATAGAGATTTCTGTAAAAAAGACTTGGTCAACTCATTGATAATGCCATGTAGGGAGAAATAGTGTTCCATTTGAGTGACCCAGGCTATTGGATTTGAGCCATCAAATTTGTTCACCTCAACTCTAGGAATATGAGGATCATGAGAGTGAAAAGGCCAATTGGAGTCAACATCTTCATCATAGAGACGTGGGTAGGAGGAGGAAGGACCCTTTAATTTGTTCATGAATTGTTGGAGAGCGGAATTGACTTCAACAATTTGGCTACCTAGTTTTTCCTAGATTTAGTCCATTTTGGCATGAATGGAAGGAATGTCCTTATTCACTTGGGCCTGAAGGGAAGTAAGGTCAGTATTCAATTTATGATTGGTTTCTTCTTGGCAGGTGGGATCCATGAGGAAAAGAGGGGTGGGTCCACAGAAAAAAATGAATATCAGTGATATATACCACTACGATAAGGGAAACAAGAGAAAACCAATGGGATAAGTGGGAAATAAAGGTGTCAGGAAGGGTATGGGTCTACGGGTAAAAAAAAAGGGTTAAAAATGATAGGTATCATAGTGATCGGGATGAAAAGAGGAATCCTATCAGATAGGCCTCAAATAAGGGTGTTGGCTAGACCTAGTATCTTTTTTTTAAACTCATGTGGAGTTATACTCCAGCCTGAATAATAGTGTAGTTTCAAAATGCCTAAATTATTTACAAGAAAAATTTGTAGGAATTTTTCAACTAGAATGCAGGAGGAAAGGTTGCACGTCGAAAATATCCTTTCTCTTGTCAGAATTTGCCCCCCTGGTTAGGTTTTGCAGGGTGCCTATAGATAAGGTTTTTCCTCGTGCTATATAGCTCTCCGATAGATGTGCGGGATAAAACAATATTACTCAACCCAATATCTCAGGGAACAAACTAAGGTGGATCGACAATACCCTTAGCCGTACTACTCGATTACCTAGGTACTAGAGATTATCTTCCAAAGTATTGTTCTTAGTGGCACTATAGCAGTCAGGCGACCAATCGGTTGACCTAGAGCTGGTTTCAAGAGACCCAGGGGACTCCCTATATACCTTCTAGTACGTGGGAGTGATGGTTGTGTACATATTCTGTCTAATGCAGTACTACTTGAGGGGTACCAACATGGGTTACAAAGGTTTCCAACAAGGGGGAAATTTTGGTTTCTAGGAAACCTTGTGAATCTGTCTATATCACCTTTGTGTAGTATTCCTCATTTCATTTTTACCCGATGAATGGCATATCTTTGTTCTTTAAAGACAGCAACAATACACATCTCTACCCTGGAAAAAAAAATTACCCATAATTCCTGCCAAGGAAAGTTCTTTGATACCACTTGTAAAGTATGAGACGTAATATAATATGAAGAAACAAGAATATACAACAAATATCAATGGAACAACAAAATATTGAGAAGAGAAATACCAAAATTAATACCTTTATTCAAAGAAAGCAATGTTCACTTGCCTCTTCGAGGAGAAAACATCTATTAGAGGAGAGCTCTATTACAATATTTCTCATTCCTCCTACTCTTATATATACTAATTCTATCTTTGAAATAACATTCTAGAGGAAGGTTTGTCTAGAAGCAAAAGCTTCTATTAGGTCTTCTTACATTGACTTGTTCACAATTATTAAATAGGCGTTATTAACTAATGTTGGCCTTTATTACATGGAAAATATATTTAGGCCTTATTAACTAATTTTGGCATTTATTACATGGAACATATATTATTCTATCTACTTGAGGGGTCAGTTCCCTAAAACAATGCCATGGCTCGCAATGGGGTGGCCACAAAGGACAACAAAGAATGATGGCATTGTTGGAACGATGATACTTTTGGGAGTGGATGAAGCAGGATGTGGAGGAGTACATTCACACTTGTCTTATATGTCAGTGGGACAAGATGGACACCAGAATGAGAAGAGGGTTGTTTCAACCTTTACTAATTTTGGAGAGATTATGGATGCATTTCTTAATGGAATTCAACACACAACTTTTGATGGTGCAGGTATACAATGAAATTTTTTTCATGGTGAATCGATTCTCCAAGTATGTTGTCTTCATTGCAATGAATATTCCTTGTAGCATTGAAGAAGTTGGAAAGTTGTTTTTCAAGCACATAGTGAGGTATTTGGATTTGAATATTCTGTCAGATAGGGATCCAAGGTTCCCGAGTAAATTTTGAAAAAAATTGTCCAATCTTATGGGGACAAAGTTGTTGAAGAGTTCATCCTACCATCTGTAGATAGATGGGAAGAATGAACAAATCAACTCACTTCTCGAGGATTACTTGTTGCACTATGTATAGGAAAATCATATGAATTGGTCGGACTTTTTGGATGATTCCTAGTTCATATACAACTTGCAGAATATGTTAGCAACATGCTACAGTCAATTTGAGTTGATGAACAAAGATCAACCCACAACTCTTTTTTTTGTAACGCGGGGTTACTATGGGATAAATCTATCAATGATGGGTTTTATGAAGAGTTGGAAGGATTGGTTGGAGATAGCTCACACACACTTGGCTAACGCAACAAACATAATGAAGCAGTAGGAAGATCACAACAAAAGTGACACAAAATTCAAAGTATGAGAATTGGTCTTATTTAACGTTCAATCCACGAGAATCCAAACACCATTGTAGCTTCTCTAACAAGTTTTGTGAACATGTATGCAGAATTCACTTTTGTATGGACCTTTTCCAGAGCCAATCCCCCTTCATCAACAACCTGTCTTACAAAATGGTAATTAATCGAAATGTGATTCGTCTTACCGTGATTAGCTAGATTTATATCCAAATGAATAACACTTTGAATATTGCAGAATATTTTCACCTTGTCTTGCATCCTTCCAAACTCACCCAAAAAACCTTTTAACCAAATTGCCTCCTTGCATGCATGAGAGGAAGCCATATATTATACCTCAGTAGTGGATAAAGAAACTATGTTCTGAATCTTTGACATCTAACTTAACAGGTCATTCTGGAAGAGTAAATACATATCCTAAAGTGGATCTCCTTTTTTCCAAGTCACCTACAAAATCTGAATCGACATAACTACAAAGTAAATCACTAGACCTATCATAGGTGATAGAATAATTACTTATGCTCCTAAGATACCGAAGCACCCATTTCATTGTTTCCCAATCCTCTTTACCTGTATTTTCCATGTATCTACTGACATCACCAATTGCATGTGAAATATCTAGTCTATTACTCACCATCACATACATTAGACTTCTTACTGAATTAGCATATCATACATAAGATATATAATTATTTTCTTCATCATTACTAGAACATAAACCTGAAGAAATCTTGAAATGAGAAGCCAAAGGGATTTGTAAGAGTTTCAAATTATTCATACCAAATCTCATAAGTATTTTCTCCACATACTCGTGTTGTGATAACCACAACTTACCATTTTTCCTGTGTATGTGTATCTCAATGCCCTAGATTTGTTTTGCTGCTCCTAGATCCTTCATATCAAATGTCCTAGCCAACTGAGCCTTTAACCTGTTGATTTTGACCATGCTTTTTCTTTCCACAAGCATATCGTCAACATATAACACAAAAATAATTAATGTGCAATTTTCCAACTTTTTAAAGTAAACACAATGATCATATTCAATTCTTGTAAAATTTAGGCTCACCATGAAGGAAACAAACTTCTTGTACCATTTCCTGGGAGAGTGCCTCAAGCCATACAATGAATTCTTGAGTTTGCAAACAAATATCTTATTGTGATCCTGAACAAACCCTTCTGGTTGTTCTGTAATATCCCCAAGGACGAGCCCAGTTATATTTATGAATTGTAAACATGTTTGTTAGGATGGCGAGCCAAGTTATAATAAGCTAGGAGGCTTATGTGATGATTAAGCCAAGAGCCTAAGGTGCTAAGGAGAGGAGCCCATTTTGTATATGTAATTATGAAAAATCATTAACAAAATATAAACATCACTGCGTGTAGATCGACCATGAAGAAAGGGTGATGGGGGAATAAGATTCCACGAGGTTAGGTAAGGGAAGAGGCTAAGTGTGTGGGCCTAGGGGATAAGCTAGGGAGCTTCCCTATAAAGGGGATAATAATTTATTATTATTTACGGAAGGCTAAGGTGGACATGTTCAATGTTGTCCTAAGTTCCTGTAAAGGGAACGTGTGCTAAGTGGAACTCATGCGGATCCAGGAAGACAAGTTTCGAAATGGGTGCATGCATTTAAAACTGATGAGTCAACTATGTTCGGGGTCACCCTCTCATTCTTCGATCCTCTACCTGAACTCATGGGCCTCTGCGTTTGCCCTCGACATAACCTCACACATCTAAGAAACCAGAGGGAAGGGAAAAATCCAACCTGTGTGAATCTCATGGCCTCTGTATTCGACCTTTCCAATATTCAAGCACACACCTAAGACCCGAAATCCATGATTCGTTCTGTATCTTATGAGGATCCCGACACCTGGGTAATCACCTAAGCCATGTCATGTTTTAGCATGGGTTGTTGCCGCCTGCGGTGCTATGCCCATCTGTTGTTTTTGTTGTCATCCCTATGTGAATGAGTGTTGAACTGTTGTTGTTGTCCTCACCTTGTGGGAATTGAGTTGAAACTAGTTGAACAAGTGGGTTGTTAGGCTCGTGGATGAAGAGGCAGGTTTTCAGGCCTATGAGTAGTTCTCTATAGGTGAGATATTTTGTTGGGAAGTGGTTTTCTCCTAGAGAGAGTCCAACACCAGCTATGGATCTATGAGAATTCCTAATATAACCTATTACCAAGACCCAGAGAGGGAGGTTGTTGGCATAGGGGCAGACCCGGGGTTCAACGCTCAAGAGCGCACCAACAAAGACCTAACTACTGACCCTTTCGGCAACAGCTGCGAATAGATGAAGTCTCACCCGAGGTAGAGGCAGGGGTGGTTTCAGAACTCAAGTGTCTGAAACCTTAGCTCGGACACCGATCTGTGATTATATCTACTACAAGGCACTTAGCCTAGATCAGTCATCTATATTTAACCCTTATGGTACTTCGCATATGGCACAGAGCACCGCAGTGAATACTTAGACTAAAGATGATTCAATACTTAGCCACAAAACATATATTAGATTCAACAGATCAAGCACTAAACATCTTATATATCATATCTAACATTCATTCTTATATCATAAGCACAAATCATAACTAGATCTACTTAATCACAACAAGCACTTAGCCAAAAGGAAGCAACACCTAGGTCGAAGCATAAAGCACATTATAAAGAGTTATCGTGGTTCACCCCCACCCTGGAGCTACGTCCACAAAGTATTATTCTTTATATTATCTCGGTCAAGTAGTTACATCATGGAGCTTCAATGACCCTTACTTTGCATAGGACAGAAGATCTGTGTAGCTCGCTAGATCCTTCTTCCTTGCACTCAGCACAAAACCACAACAACTTGCACTTAGCCTTCCAATCTCCTTACAATCATGCACAGAGCACTTGTGATACACATCTGATCACACAGATCCAACTACTAGCACTAAGCCTTTAGATATGCCTTTTCACTAAGTTGTCCCCTCTACTTACATTGCCTAAGTATCTATTTATAGATTACAAAATGGGCCTAAACGTGGGTAATCCCATGGGCCGACATCCCTTTCCATTTACATCAACCCCAAAACCCTAAAAGGTACCCAAAAATAGGTGTTTCTTGCTTCACGTTGCACTCTATATTTGGAAAGCTATCACAATCCCAAAATGGTCAAATATGACCAAGTATACTTCAAAACTTGGTCAAGGGACAACAATCCCCTAACACTCACCTATGACTCGTCCCGAGTCACTCAGGTCTGTTCAATTCTGCCTCGAATGCCTCGATCTTGGCTCAAGATGCTTTGACCTACTGCAGTGCGACAACCTCTTGCTCAATAAGTTCCTAGATCAATGTGTCCTTGAGAGGTCCTTCCAAGTGTTGTTCTGCAATGATGACAAATTGTTCGAGTTTAGCTTCCAGGCTTTCAAGTTCAGCGAACATTTGGCATGCCTTTTCTTGGATCGGCTGAAGTCATTGGGAGACTTCCATCACTTTACTTTGCAGCGCATGTACCTGTTGTTGGGCTATGTGTTGTTCTGCGAACCTCTTCATTCTTTCTACCATGGTCAAAGTCTTTATGTGCACCTGTAGCGTGTCTACGTGTTGCTTGGCTTCTTGGAGTTGTGCCTCCAATGTCTTCAATTCTGGAATCTCTACGAGGGTCTCATAAGTCTGGGCGCTTCTAGCATTCAATTGCTTGCATTCCAAGGCAAAGGTTTTTAACCGGCCAACTGTGCTTCGAGCAGTGGCCTCTCTTAGATATCTAATTTCCTGAGGGGTATCGGGCATGATGCAGAGCTCCAGATCCATGATGTGTTGTTGGAGTTGTTGGATTACTTCTTCCAGTTGGGTCACCTTCTATGGGAGACGGTCTTCCATATTCACCTCTATGATTGTCACAGAGTGCAGTGCTTTGTGAATCCTTTCCTGGACTTCAAGTTGCTCTGCTAGCAACTGTGCCTTTTCCTCATCCCACTTCGCTTTCAGGGAAATATTTTCTCATTCTACCTCCTTCTGTTGTTCTAGAAGTTTTGTATGTGCTTGCATCAAAGCCTGGGTGGCTTGCACTGTGTCTTCTTGAGCTCGTCGAAGGCGAGCTTCGACTTGATCAATGATCTGGTGTAACTGTGTGGGCTCATCACCTGTTCCTGATGTTTCGCTTATCAAGGGCATTGTATAAACTGCTTGGCTGGACTGGAGTGCCTTCTGCACTTCTTTGAGTTCTGCTTTGATTCGGTTGAAGATATCCTCCTCCTTTTCTTCTTGCTTTTCTGCGAGCTCGAGTGAAATGTTTTTCATCGCGACAATTAAGAAGTCAATGTCATCCGGGGTAAGGGTAGTTTTAAGCATGGCCCGGGTAGCCTTAGATTTCTTTCGGGAGGAGGGTTTTGGTGGTGTCATATTTTTTTTCAGGGAGGGATCCTCCTCCTCTCTTGGTGGAGTCACTTTGCCTCTGTTTTGCTCCACTTCTGTACTGCCTAGATCATCACCATCACCTCCCTGCATAGGTGAGATCGAAGCATTCTTCGCAGATGTGCTAGGGACATATTCAACTTCATCATCCTTCTTAGTCCTGCTTGGCCCAGGTGTATCCATCATACTTTCAGGGCTTTCCTCATCGGACATATCTGTGGGGTCTGCTACAACAAGTAGGTCTACTAACCATTCCTTGGTGATCTCCTCCAAGTCATCCTCTATCAACTTGTAGTAGGATTGGAGCTTTTTTTTATGTTGATCACTGCACGCTGTCATGTAGATGAAGTGGTGATCCACGCTAAACTTCATCAAAGGTCTAAACCTATGAAGTACGTTCAGGGTGATTCACAGCGTAGACTAAATTGTAGTTTTCAGTTGGTTGAAGTAGGCGTGGAAGACAACATTAGACTGCCATTGCTTGTTCATGTCACTGGAGTACCACAACATATAGAACTTTGTGGCCAATGGTTCAAAAGGTTCAATCTCTGGGAAAGTGGCTCCATTTTGCAGCTCCCAAGCGATGAAAGTGATGAGTATGAGTAGCCAACTAAAGTGGAACTCATACCCTTGGTATTGCGCACCTCTGTAATTCATCTCTAACTAGTTGAAGAGATACTACGCCCAATTCATCTGTAGTCCCTCGGTGCATTTCCCTGCGAGGTCGAATACGAAGCCAGTCACCTGTGTTGGTCTTTTCTTATGAACTAATTTTCCCGCGATCAACTGACATGCAAGGCACATTACACCGCTCTGGATGGATGCTACCTTGTAGCCTCGGGTGCCCTTTTCTACATCGCCATAAATTTCCTTTATTCGCTTTGCTAGTGCTCGGTCAGAGGTCTTTCCTGGGTAACATTCATGTGGGTCAGGGCCTTGCATGCTGAGTCTTGTGATTTGATTGATTAGAGTCGGATCCATAGTAATGCGGCAGTCCAACCATAAATATCCGTCGTGGTAGCAAGACAACAACAAACTGACGCATGTGTTGACTTCCTGGTGTCTGCCGAAGTGAGGGATATTCATTACGTTGAGAAGTGTGGATTGCATGAGGTTTTGGGTCCAGGACTGCGGGACAATCTTAGGATTACGACCTTTGGTATTAGTTAAGTATTTATGCAGAACCAACATGCTATAGGTTTTTCGATCTCCAAGGTTAAAATCATTGAATTTTAGTGTTGCAAGCTTATCCTGGTCAGCACGTACTGCGTGCACTCATTTCGGAAGATACGCGGTGATCAATTTGTAATCAAAGTCTCTGGGTACACTGTCGCAGTTAATCTTGCTGCTCAAAGGTGGGATGTAAACCGACAAAATGTGCAGGATCATCTTGGAATTTGCAATATCATCTATGTTCTTTGTTCTTGTCTCGGTTGTGGTTCTGGAAGGTCCCGCACTGCGAGCAGTGGAGGGAGAAGCTTGGACTCCTCCTGACGATGATGCTTGCACACCTGCAGACATCCTTCTCTCTGAAATGACTCTCTCAACCATTAGGTCAGTCAAAAATTATTCAACTACTTTCTCAACAACGATGAGCTCGTCCGACATACAAGCTTGGGTCCACTAGCTTAGGTGTGAAAATGATGGATGAGATTACGATGAATGGTAAGGAAACAAGGAAATGATCGCAGGGTGCAGTGATATCAAGGTTCGAGCTCAAATTATCACTTAGAAAAAGTATGCACGGTGCATGGAACGACGGACTAAGTAGGGAAACTTAGCAATGGTCTGCTTCCAATGGATATGGGGCTTGCATTAACTTTGTTCTATCCATTCTGGTACTGTTCAACGGTCTAGCGGGAACCCATAATTGCTTTTCAACCCGTTCGGGGAGGAATTCGAATGGGTATATCGGTCCAACAACTATATTACTGTGCCATGGCGAAGTGTCAAATGTCGTTGTTCTGATATCTTGGTGAAGCTCAATTCTTGTGATTTTTCCTTTGGCGAAGTTCCTTCTGGAGTCATCTATAGCTTTCCAATTTTGGCCCTCTTCTTACTTAGCTTCCTAGCCTTTTTCCTAGTGAGCTTAGTCTCGGTCACCCTCTTTCCATTTTGAATCTTATCTTCTTTTGACATAGTCACTTCGCGCTGCCTAGGATCTTTCCTCAGATCCAAGGGTAATACTCCTTCATCATATGGGTTAGATATTTCGGTCTTCTGTGGTTCCTCTAATGCTCTTATAGCTTCGACATCTAGGTTCCTGGTGTTTAACATCAGAGATCTATTCTCTTGTTCCTCCATCAAGTAGGCAATACTTCTAGTCATGAATTCCATGAGTTCTTGCTTCTTTTGTTCTAGGGATTCCTTTTCTTCTTTCCTCTGGATCTGGTCTTTTTCAATACAGATTTTTCCTAGCAAAGCTAGAAATGGGGAATGGTCCTCAATAAATCTAATGACTTCGAACTCTTTCTCTGTCGAAGTTCCATGGGTATTCATAGCTATCTGGGTAATTTTGTGACATAGGGTTACCATTTTGCCTTTAAATAATCCGATGGTTCCTAGTGAAGGGACTAGAGAAGGCCTTCCTAGGATTTCCTAAGTTCTTTTTGGCATAATATTCATCGGTGTTCCCTCATCTAGGGAACAATCAATGTTGAAGTCTCCTATTCTTACTTCGATTTTCTCCCGTTCTTTGAAGGTTTACGACAAACTGACATCCTTATGATCATCTAGGGTTTCTTTTATTTTTAGTAGCATGATCTCTGATTATTTCTGGGGTTCTTCCATAATTTTAGTCTCTTGATCTCCTACAGAGTTTTCTTGTTCCATATTCAGTTTTTCAAGTCTATCAATCATTCTAGGGCAATCTAATACTTCATGGTCCATAGATGTACAACAGAGGAAACTAGGGTTTCTCCCAGGGCATTCCTTAGCAAGATGGCCTGGTCGTCTGCAACTGTAACAAAGAGTTAATCCTCTCTTTCTCTTCAATGATCCCCAACTCTTATTGTACTACACGCTAGGATCATAATGGTTGGCCTGCAAAAATTTCTTTCAGGATCCTGCATCCACTTGTTAGTCCAAACATTCTTTCTATGCATAGGTATAACATATCTATCTTTATACTTATCATATATATTCATATCAAACTTTCTTTCATCTATTAATGCCCTATTTTTTAAGCTAGGACAGAATCTATCAAACATACCTAGATCCATGTTCCAGAAACAAAAAAAAATCACTTATCTACAGAGCACAAAGCTTCCAGATCTAATAACTTTTGACTATTCTTACCTTTATTAGAGCACATAGCTTAGAGATCTTACCTCTTTTCTGCAGATCTGACTTCTTTCTTTCATAAATTTCTACTTTTACTTTTCTTAGAGCACAAAGCATTTAGATATCGCTTCTTTTATTCATATATGATCTTACTTTCTTCATATCTGACCTTATTCCTGGCACAAAGTTGCATAGGTCGAGTAAAAAGTTGCACACTAGGGAAACATACCTACACACAGAGCTTTCTTTTGCACAACGTTTCTTTTTCCTAAGTTCCCATAAATCACAGTTTCAAGTCCCAGCAATGAAAACATTTGTTGGCACAGGAGCAGACATGGGGTTCAACGCTCAAGAGAACACCAACAAATCCCTAACTACTGGCCCTTTCAACAACACCTACGAAGCAGATGAAGTCTCACATGAGGTAGAGGCAGGGGTGGTTTCAGAACTCAAGTGTCTGAAACCTTAGCTAAGACACCGATCTGTGATTATATATACTACAAGGCACTTAGCCTAGATCATTCATCTATATTTAACCCTTATGGTACTTTGCATATGGCACAGAGCATCGCAGTGAATACTTAGACTAAAGATGATTCAGTAATTATCCACAAAACATAGATTAGATTCAATAGATCAAGCACTAAACATCTTATATATCAGATCTAACATTCATTCTTATATCATAAGAACAGAGAATAACTAGATCTACTTAATCACAACAAGCACTTAGCCAAAAGGAAGAAACACTTAGGTCGCACATAGCACATTACACAGAGTTATTGTGGTTCACCCCCACCTTGGGTCTATGTCCACAAAGTATTCTTCTTTATATTATCTCGGTCAAGAAGTTGCAACATGGAGTTTCAATGACCCTTACTTCGCACATGATAGAAGACCTGCACATCTCGCTAGATCCTTCTTCCTTTCACTCAACACAAAACCACAACAACTTGCACTTAGCCTTCCAATCTCCTTACAATCATGTACAAAGCACTTCCAGTACACATCAGATCACATAGATCCAACTACTAACACTAAGCCTTTAGCTATACATTTTCACTAAGTTGTACCCTCTACTTACATTGCCTAAGTATCTATTTATAGATTACAAAATGGGCTAAACATGGTTAATCCCACGGGCCGACGTCGGTTTCCCTTTACATCAACCCAAAAATAGGTCTTTCTTTCTTCATGTTGCGCTCTGTCTTTGGCAAGCTATCGTAGTCCCAAAATGGTCAAATATGACCAAGTATACTTTAAAACTTGGTCAAGGGCCAACAAGACTGTGCTTTTGAAGGTGTATACTCCCGGGGGGAACAGGCATGTGGGGAATGAGATTCCATGAGTAGTGGTAGTTAGAAGGCTCCTCCCCAAAACTACACAATGCAACCAGAAGGATTCCATTCCATGGGGAATGGAATCCTTCTGGTTGCATTGTGTAGTTTCCTATAACCTCAACCTAGCCAAGGATTCCCTTTCCCTGGGTGGAGCTTAGTCCTAGCTCAGGGGTGACCCACTTCTGAGTGTGATGAGCATCATGGTCTATGGCTGGAAGGTTCATGGAAGGTCTACACATAGTTGGTGGATTTACGCTAGCTAAAGATAAGTATCATCTACATGCTTAATTTTATGTTATGCATGCCTGTGATGTTGGAATGATATCATGTATTTTGTTGCATATATGAATTGTTTTAAATTCTATTTACACATGTATTGTAGAAGTAACTCTGTGTTATGTGTTTTATTTCGATTAAAATGCATGTTATATATTTATATGTGAATTTTCCATAGTGGTAGCATTATCCGGTCTCTTTGTTGGCCAGGGATGCTATAGTTTGGTATCACAGCTAAGTCAGATTTATGTAGGTAGCATTGATCGACCTATTAGAGGGATGGGGATGTTACAAATTGGTATCAGAACCTAGGTTTTCAACATTGAGCCTGGATGGGCCATGTTAGTGGAAAACAAAGAAAATTTTTAGAAAGAATTGTTGTCGAAGTAGAAAAAATTTGAGTTCAGAGCCAAGGTTTCAACACTGAGCCTGAATCGGTTGGTTAAGTGGCCATTGGACCCAAGGTTTCAAGCGGAAATTGTGTCAAGAGGAACCAATTTTGGACCTTAGAAACTTCCCTAGTGCCAAGAAGTTACCTTGGCTATGTTACGAAGCTTAGGAGGAGTACCGGTGTCGTAAAACCATCACAGAAGTGGTATTGGGCCATAGAGTAATGTGGACCTTAGGATTTATTTGGGAGAAGGAGAATCCTTCATGATTGTGAGATATGGTAATGTTGCGAGGCAGTTAGCCATGAATTCCTTTGGAAATTCGTAGAGTAACAGGGTTTGTTTTACATCGTAGGATTTGTTCATAAGGAAGGGAAATCCCTTACGACCATCAGATCTAGGAAAGGTGAAGAGGAGTTAACCCGGAAGCCCTTCAGACTTTGCGACTTCAGTGAAGTATAATGCCAAAAACAAGAGAAGGGTCGAAGTCTAAAACTCCGAAGTGATGTGGCATGGTGATGTCACTTGGTTTGATGTGGACACATGGGTTGTGAGCCATGTGTCAGTGGGTTTTGAACTCGTAGAAGTTTTAATTTTTTTATGGAACGTGACACGTGTCACTCATCTGACTGAGCCACGTGTCAGCCACTAGTATTCCACCACGTGGAATTTCGTATGAGTATGGTTAGTGGGGTCAAGGTTACGTAACATATTTAAAGGTTGGAGGACCCACAGTAGTGTTGATCACTATACATCAAGATCAATGGCTAGGAGGCATTACGGGGAGCCAAGTTGCATGGGAGTTAATTATCCAAGGCGGTCCCGTAATCCAAACCATGGTTTCACCGAGGGGTTACGTGTCAGTGTTAGAAGAATTGTGGGACAAAAGGTGGGTTACTCCAAACCACCATTGCATTCCCTCACAATTGGAAAATGTTAAGTGATGTGACATAATGACATAACCAAAGGTGATTGGGAATGTTCGAAGATTAACAACTCAAATGTGTGTATGTGATATCCTCCAAAGCTCCGAAGACCCATAACTTAGACACCTGAGGTTCCATAGTAAGTATCATCCATCAGATGCTAAGTAGATGTGGACGGTTGATCCACCCTACTTCGCGAGTTCGGTAATCTAGAACTCCAAGAGATTTTTGTGTGGTGCTTTGAAAACTTCCGAAGCTGAAGGCCCAAGTAAGCACCTAGTGATATAGCGCTTGGTCATGGCCCGTGATTGCATGGGTTGGGGACTGAGAGAAAGGGGTTAGTGCCCAAAAATTATTACAGAGCAGAGAAGAGATCGGAAAGAAAATGAAATCTGAACATTTTCTTATATCGGATTGGTTTAGGAATGTTATGGGATTTGTTAAGGAATGATGGCCTGACAAATTCCGGTTAACTATACGTTGTGTTTGCAGAGTTCAACATAAGTGAAAGGAGTGCATAGAAAGAACTTTGTTTTGAGTTTAGAGAGAGATAAGGTCACTGAGAACTCTATATGGCTCTACCAGGTGGTCATCGAGCAAGTGCAAGTGTCCACGGAGAGAATTCTTTGTCGATTTCAGGGAGAAGAGTATCAAAGGAAGATACTCATAGAACTGTTGAACACTCTATAGAAAATTCTCAAAAAGGTGATCTTTGAGCATAAGGTTTCCAGGAGGTCACGAAGTTTTCCTTTGAAAGGAAGAAAAAGGGTTGATACCCTTAGGAGAATGAGTAAATCGAAAAGCTAAGAAGAGACACTGCATGGAGTGCATGGCAGACATACTCATTCTAAGTCCTAAAGCTCAGAAGAGATAACGCTTACGAGAGCGAAGACGAGATCCAGGAGGTGGAATTGCAGGAGAACGGTCAAAGGTCAAATCCTTTGAACACTGAAAAAATATTCAAAGGCGGAAGAAGTCAAAATATCAGGAGGAGGAGCGAAAACAACTGTTAGATCAGTTGTGGGGAGGAGCCTGGACTGTTGGCGTAAGATCCACAACTTTGGAAGTTTGTGGAAAAGGAGGAGGAGAAACAACCTAAGTAAATATTGGTCGTTGATCTGAAAGTGGACACGTGGCGCCAAATCTGGAACTCCGGGTATGGAGCACTCTGAAGGAAAGCAGAGGATGAAAGCGTCAAAGTCCCGAAGGAGATATCGATCGTTGATCGAAGAGGAGGTCGAAGGACCATTGATCTATTCTTGGTTGTAAATAGTCGAAGTCCCGAAGAGAATCAGGGTCGTTGATTTGGAGAGTATGCATGGCAGAAGATCTATTACTCTGGGGAAATTCACTCCGAAGATTTGTGTGTGTGGAGACGTGAGAACTCTCAAAGGCCAGAGAGCCAGAGTTCATTAGAACCGTTCGATTGTTGAGGATAGGTATCAATAGATCTTCCACTTTGGAATATTTCCATATGGGAAAAGAAGATAGTTGAGAGTTGAAACTCCCGAGGGTCGGAGAGCCAGAATCAACTGTATCCGTTGATTTGGAAGGAAGCTACGTGTTGACAGATCATGTATATCTAGGATCTCATGTGGAAAGAGGATAGATAGCAGTCGTTGATCATGAATCATTGCCAAGGGATTGCAGATCAATGGACGAGCTGGATTGCGGGGCTAGAACTTGCTCAGATGTTAAAAATCTGAGAGCGGACAACAATTTATAACACAGTGTTAACAAAGTGATGTGTGGAAGATGGAGGTTAATTGCAAGGTGAAAAGAAGTTTGGCCTAAAACCACTCTTTCCCATGCCTGCAATCACATTTTTCCTTGAGGTTATAGCCTAGAGTCATATGAAGGAAAGGGCTAATGAAAAAGGGGCTAGCGCCTGAAACTTGGAGTTTTGGAAGTGCACAGGAATAGAACCCGGGTCTGTCAAGACTTTCACACAAAAGGAAAGGGGACCTTTGTATAATTTTTTTGGGTTCAATCACGAGCCTGAAGAGTCAATTCAACTCAGAATTTTGAAATATCTTTTGACTGGGAGGTCAACAAACCCCGCTGAGGTGGGGGCATTGTGTCAAAAGTGTTCAGGGAAGGAATAATCATGCATAGTGATCACAGTGAGAGCACAAGAAGATTCATGAATATAGGAATAATTGTAGACTTATGGGATCAACAAGGAAAATTATTATAGGGAGAAAGAAGTTTCTGCAATTTCTATGGCAACAAGTCTATTACAACTTGTTGAGTCATCCAGAGGAAAGAATGCTTGCATGTTTGCAAGTGTTGTTGGTGATTTTGTTGCATAAGGAAGGAAGCAACAAAGAGATGAAGTGTTGGTTATAAGTTTGATAAAAGAAGCATGAAAGCTTCCACTATCATCAGACATTTAGGTAGTATAAAATTTATTAATGGAAGTCATGCAGGTATGAGTTTTTATTACTCTTTTTTCATAATTGCTAAAAGGAAATTTAGGTAAGAATTTCCTCAACCATAGTTATTTTATAAAATCACATGATTATATTATTGAATGCATACCACTGGATGTGGTAAAGGCTAGAGGCCTGTATTAATTCAAATCTTTTTATCTTCTGAATGCACACACTGACATAGTATAAATTCATGTTAATTTTGTTAAAGGGTAATAACGAAAGAATTAAAAGATAAGAACTTGTTATAGGAATGAATGCTAGTAAGCTAGTCATGTATGAGACTAGGACATGGTTGGAAAGGTACGAATATGGAAAGGTTATGAGACAAACAGGTAATAAAAGTGATCCAAGTGGATATCGGTGGCCACCCACCTTTTCCAACCGGCTCAAAACAATTTTCTAGCAATTTTTGTATTTTACTATTTTTAGCAGTTTTTCACTTCTAAAGCCGTTTTGAGGCCCTAAACGATGTTTTTTTTGGAAAATAGGTTTTCAATATACAATTTTATTCTATATTGACCTTAAAATGAATCTCCTCGACGATACCTTTCCAATGGGCTATCATACGCCTGAAACAGAGATCGTATGCAAAAGTTACGACCTCGGGAAGTTGATGTACTAACTTACCCAAACGGGGCCAACATGACTTTGGTGCTTCATCTCCTAGGGTTAGGTTTTTGGATGTCTAGGGTTTTTTCCATTCCTGTTTATTGTAAAAATGCCTTCATATCCTCATTGTAATTATCTTCTTTTGAATGAGCACAATCATCACATCTCTTCTCAGAGATAAGCCGCCACCATTCCAACAAGCTTGTTTCCGCTGCATTTTTACAGTTTCAACTTATTTCCTTATTGAATAGAAAACCAGTTTTACTGTATCTCTGTTATTTCAAGTTAAGAACCTATTAATAATCTGTATTCATTTCATTATTCTCATAAAATCTGGATTAGTGGTATCAGAGTGGTCTTCTCCTTGTTGTCTTAATGCATGTCCCCAACGAGGTCGGAGTACAAAGAATTGGGTCTCGAGCTTGTTTCTCTTTAGGACAAAAGATATCGCATGCCCAAGCGACCTCTCATGGTAGGAGAAAATAAATATGATGACATAGGATATCCTTTCAAACTGTTTATTGAGGAATCCCTCACACAACAGAGGAGCGATATGATGGATAGTTTCATGCAAATCCTTCAGTGGATATCGACAGGAGACACATATTCTTCGAGTGGAGGCCCCACCCCCTTCAAGGTACAAATAAACTTTGGTAATCCTATATTTGAAGGTCAAATAGACGTAGATGTTGTAGACAAGTGTTTGAATCTACTAGAAAAGTATTTTTATGTCCATAACTTTTCAAATAGAGAAAATATTACTTTTGCGCTCCTCAAAGCCGTTCCCCATGTCAAAGATTGGTGGGAAAATTTCTGTGAGAAAAAGGAAATAGAGGAACCCTCATTATTTACAGTCACGACCACCTGGGAATCCTTCAAGGATTCTATTAAGGAACAATTTTACCCCGTCAGAAGTTATGATGACTTGTATACCAAATGGACTACACTACGACAAGAAAGAGACCAAGCAGTGCCAGATTTCACAAATATCTTCCATACCTTGCGCACCAAGCTGGGTATCAAAGATCCAGAGAGACATCTGGTGCTCAAGTATCATGGTGCTCTACATAGATACATTCGGATCGAAATGGAATTTCTAGACATCTCATCCTTCGATGCGGCCTACCGATATGGCAACCTTATTTATGGAAACGTCATATTGTATATGAGTCTAGGCCTCATAGTGTTATTATTAATTTGAACAGGAAATTGTACAGGATACCCGAGGTAGTCTCACCTACTGCTATTTCCTTGATCTTTGCTAAGCAATGCAGGAAGGTCATCTCCCAGATGGGGAAGTTTGTCTTGTTTGTGATTCTCTCTTAGAATAAGAAAAATATCACAGCGACATCCAGGGTCTCTGCGGCCGATCTCTCCACACAGCAAAATCAAGTAGATAAGGTCGTGGAAGAATACTTAGATATATTCTCCTCACCTACCAGCGTACTTCTGCACTTCCATGTCAAGCACCCCATCAATATGACCCCTAATGCACCACTGCCCAATGGTCTAGTCTACTGTCACTCTCTATTAGAGAATGAGGAGATCAAGTGACAGATCCAAAAACTTCTCCACAAGGGGCACATCTATCCTAGCTTATCACCTTGCGGGAGCCCAATCATGCTGGTACAAAAGAAATATGGAACCTAGTGACTCTGCACTGATTATCGTTCTTTGAATAAAATCACATTCAGAAACCAATGCTTGATTCCCCGAATTGATGACCTCCTTGATCAACTCACGGGGGCCAAATACTTCAGTAAGATTGATCTAAAGTCTAGCTACCACCAGGTCCCGATAGAACATACAAATGTATGGAAGACCGCCTTTAAGTCAAAGGAAGGCCTTTTTGAATGGTTGGTCATGCCCTTTGGTTTAACAAATGCTCCAGCCACTTTCATGAGGATGATGGACGATATCTTGGGACCATTCATGAATACTTTGGTAGTGGTGTATCTGGATGACATTCTAATTTACAGCAAGACTTGGGCCGAACACTTGCAGCATATTCAGTAGGTTCTGCATACCCTGCGACAATACGAGCTATACTCCAACTTGGAAAAATGCTCCTTCGGCATGGACAGGGTCCATTACCCAGGCTACATCATTGATCAACATGGTGTACATGTGGATCCAGCCAAGATCCAAGTCATTTGTGACAGGCCAACCCCAACCACACTCACTCAGCTTCGAAGCTTCTTGGGCCTTTCGAATTTCTATCACAAGTTCGTGTTGGGATTCTCCCATATTGCATGGGCCCTCATCCAAATAACCAAGGGTGGTGGTAAGGAAAAATTTGTGTGGGTCCAGTCCCAGTAACAAGCATTCAATGATTTGAAGCATCACTTGTGCTCAACCCTAGTACTTTCACTACCAGACCTGTAACATCCCTTTGATATCGAGACAAATGCTTTAGAATACGTTGTGGGTGTTGTTCTCACTCAGCACAACCACCCTGTGGCCTGTCATAGTGAGACACTATCATATGATATCCGTAAGTACCCTACTTATGAAAAAAAAATGTACTCCATTGTGAAAGCGTCCTGCCAGTGGAGACATTACATTCTTGGGAAGGAGAGAGTCATCCACACTGATCATAATCCATTGCAGTTCATGCAGACACAAGGAAAATTTCATAATGACCGCCATCAAAAGTGGTCCACATACTTGCAGCAATTCTACGTCAACATCAAGTATTAAACAGGAAGCACCAATCGCATCGCTGATTGCATCAACAGACTGCCAGTCGTGGCACTCACCATGGTGCTAGAATCTTATGGCCATGAGACCTCTGGATGGCCCCAACTCTATGAGACAGATCCGGACTTTGCCACCACCTAACAAATGTTAGGTGAAAACAAAGTTGTCGATAATTTCCATCTTTAGGATGGGTATTTATGTCGTTTGGGCCATATCTATGTTCCATCAAGCGAGCGAGCAAAGATGATTTGGGAAGCCCACTACAGTCAGGTTGCAGGACACTTCGGTGTCAAAAAGACAGTGGTGATGCTACAAAAAAATTTCTATTGGCCGAAACTTTGACAGGATTTCAGCAAGTATATCAGGTCCTGCACTCCCTATGCTATTGCCAAAACAACCACTAAGAAATAGGGCATGTACACCCCTACATGCCATGTCAGGTCTACTCCTGACATGCCATGGGAATCCATCTCAATGGACTACATGTCAGGCCTCCCATCCACCAAGCGGGGAAATGAATTTGTTTTTGTGGTTGTTGATCGCTTTTCTAAGATGGTGATTCTGGTTGCGTGCAAGAAGAGCATCACAACAGAGATCACTGCCAAGATATTCTTTGAACAAGTCTAGGTACATTTTGGACTCCCACAAAAAATTGTCTCAGATTGAGACAGTTGATTTCTGAGCATATTTTGGTCGAGCCTTTGGTCACTACTGGACACCAAGCTCACCAAATCCATGACCCTCCACCGCTAGACAGATGTCCAAACCGAGGTCATAAATCAAATGATTTTGCGTATCCTTCGCATGTATAATTCCAAACACCCTTGCACATGGGATGAGATCCTTTCCTATGTATAACATAGCTACATCCAAGCCTTGAATAGCTCAACCGACCACAACCCCTTTCAGGTGGGCTTGGGATTCCAACCATCGGGTCCCATAGAGCTTTCACTTCCCCTTGCGGTCAAATCGACCGACTCATCTCTTGATCCAATTGAATCTGAAAAAGCCACCTGGTTCATTGAACAGATCTATAACATCCACCAACAGGTTCAGGATATCCTACAGAAGTCCAATGACAAGAACAAGTAGTGCCATGTGTTATCACTCCAAGAAACTCCTTAGGGTTGTAGGCTAAGGATGCTTGGTAACTTAAGAAATCACTAATAATCAAGTGTTTGGAAAAATGGGATAACTGAGAAGGCTTAGCAAAAAGACAACATGTCATGCCTCTAAACAAACAGTGCTTCGAGAAACTAGATATCAGTTACAGAAAATAATCAAGGTATGAAGAAAAACATTCAAGATAACCAAGTACAAAACTATAGGGTTATACAAGAATATAAAGAATATCTAATTCATATCCATGAGCTATATCAGAAGATGACAGTTCTGAACAACTAAACTGAATAGAATTAAATATAAAGTAATGGAAAATGTGGACAGACTGATATATAATGACCAAAGAAAACTGTGATTCTTATAACAAAACAG